>NNCF01126488.1:0-219417 GCA_002313205.1 Laupala kohalensis
CAAAAAATGTACATGTACAAATTATTATCGAACTATCGATTATTCTGAGTATAGTGTTTAAAAATCATAAGAATTGAAATAACATTAAATTCCCGATGTATTGTTACAATAAACACGCCCCTAGACAAAGTTTAGAGAACCTGTATAAGAAATCCGCCTCTACCCGAAGGATAAACGGAGAAAACCCCGGGCCAGGATGGGGCTACAGAATTAATGTACACAACCGTGCCAAAGTTGAGTGCACACAAAACTAAATTAATATGAGTCATAAGACAACACAATCAGGCAAGAAAATAGTTTTTTTTAAAAATTGATATAAGTTATTTAAAAAGTACTACAATGGCTTGATAAAGTACAAGACAGATTTAACTTTTATTAAAATCAATAAATTCTTTTACATTGTAGGAGGTAGTAATGGTGCAGGAGGTACTTTTTAACCGCGGATTTGAAGAGATTCAATTTCATAATATCTTTTATATTCTTGGGAAGGGAATTATATAAAACGATTCCCGAATGATACGGTCCTTTTTGGCAAAGAGTGGTTGACACTCTAGGGCGATGAATATTATTCCTATTGCGAATATTGTGTTCGTGAACGAGACTGTTTCGCATGAACCAAGCAAGGGTGGCACTTCAGTAATTCGGTCTTAACAAACACGACCGTTTCATAAATAAAAATTCAGGGAAGTGTTAAGATATTTAAATCCTTGAATAAAGTTTTACAAGAGTTTCGGGGGTGAGATTTACAAATTATCCGAACTATCCTCTTCTGAATTCTGAAAGTTTGAATACTCTTCCTGGAATTGCCCCAGAAGGTAATGCCGTAACGTAAATGGGAGTAAACGTTAGCAAAATATACGCAACGGGAAATAAGTGGACTAACTGCGTTAACTAAGATTCGGAATGAGTAACACAATTTGCTTAATTGGGAATTAAGATTGTCAACGTGACAATTCCATTTGAGGTTGTCTTGAATATGGAGACCTAAGAATTTTGTATTCGTAACACTATTTAATTGTGTTCCGTTTAAAGAAAGAGAAACCTGGAGTAAAGATTTTGTGATACTATTGTGAAATGACAGAGACGCCGTTTTGCCAGTGTTTACAATGAGACGATTTGCATGGAACCAAGTCGAAAGGTTAGACAAAACGTTTTGAGCGTAGGCGTGTTTACATAGTAAATTAGTGTCATCATCAAAAAGAACCATTTTGTAATCTGATGTGGATGATATGTCGTTCACATACAATAAAAAGAGTATAGGACCGGGAATTGAACCTTGGGGTACTCCACAAGTAAGTGGCTTTGTTTCTGAAAGACAACGCTCAAGTATTTTATTTTTAGTATAGGATATTTCGACCTGTTCATATCTATCTTGTAAATAAGAAGTTAGCCATTGATGTGGAAGCCCACGAATGCCTAAAGAATGCAATTTGGAAAGGAGAATTCCGTGATCGATGACATCGAATGCTTTGGATAAGTCAAGAAAAACACCCTGAGAATTTTCTCCACGGTCAAGAATTGTAGTAACATTGTTTAGGAAGGAAAATATGGCGCTTGTATGGGAAAAGGAGTTCCTAAAACCGTGTTATATATAATTCTTACTAAAATATGTTGCTACGTTCGTTTTTATTGGTACTATGGGTTACCACCAAACGACGGCTCAAACCACGAGTCGTTACGTCGTGCCTTTTTCTAAGAACGATATTTATTGTAATCGTCTGTATAAAGGTCGTAAGTTGTAATTTATTTATTTATCATATATATGGACGTTAGTAGTAGAATACATAATTAATTAATTCAAATAGAATTCCCTTTTAAAACGATTTTGCCATCGTTTAGGAGAGAAACATTTTCTTCGCGATTTTCAGAAGTTGACATGTAATTTTTGACAATATTCCATATGGCTTTCATCCGTTTGTTCGATTTTAGTACCTGCCTGTCGTTTTCCATTACTTTGGCTGCATAGACTACTTTTCGAAGAATAGACTTGTGTTTACAAAAATAAACATGGAATTCGGGTGGTTGGTTATAGAATTTTGAAAGATAATTCAAGCGGGTTTCTTTTTTGAAGAAATTCTTATCCCTTGGGTGATTCACCTATTGTATTTCTTTGTGTTAATTAATTTGTGTTTTATGGGAAAGCTAGAGTTGTAATGTTTTAGGAATATTGAGATAAATACATTGAATTTGTCGTCGGTGTTTTGTCAATTGTAAACATCATTCCATGTTTCTTCACGCAAGTAATTTATAAATATGGAATGATTTGTGTCATTAAATTCTCTTGAAAACTTGCAAAGGATTTTAAGTGGTTTTAGTTTTTTACTAATAGTCAATACTTGAGCAAGGTGATCGCTGTATCCGGCGATAAACACTTCAGAGAGATACGAGATTCCATTGTTAACGATAATTTGGTCTAGCAATGTTTGATATGAACCGGAGAGGCGAGTGGGGTCGTTTATCGTAGTAACAAGGTTGAAGTAATCGATAAGATTCCTGAATCGATTAATTGGTGAATGTGCAGAGTCGGATGAACTCAGGAAATCGATGTTGAAATCGCCAAATATAACGATAGATTTAGTAGATTTATGTGTGTTATGCTTTAAAACAATTTCGAAGTTTCGAAAATATATATCTAGATCTGATTGAGGAGGTCTATAAATACACAAAACAACAATACCGAAGTGTTTGTAATTCTTGTGGCTCGAGTTATTTTCGATCAAGAACGGTTGTTTTCCTCTCTGATGAAATTATTTGAAAATAATTCTTAGTTTTCTTTATATTATGATATTATTATTAGTTTTTACTTATGATAACAAATGATTATCTAATTTTTGTAATTACTTATATTTGTAAATTATTTATAACATTCTCGTTGGTCCCATTCGCAAAAATACGTAGTTTTCACAAGAAAATATGAAACGAATCTTTGGTCTTGATGTTCAGATTTCATAATAAAGTAGGATTTGGTTTGAATGTTTTTGTTACCTCTGATCATGAAAAAAACGTGTTACAGACAAGGTTTTTAAAATATGAATTAGAACTGTTAAATATTATTAATTATGACCCGAGCGATGCCGGGAAAAACAGTTAGTGTTAGATAATGTGATTTGTACTCATATTTCTTAATTTGTATCATGTGTCGACCGACCTTCGAGGACTTATGGAAAATTATCTTATAGTAGTCAACACCCTCTCACCTTCGTAACAAAAGAAATCCAACAAAAATATCTCAATTCATGAGAAAAAACATTCTAATTATGAACAAAAATAAAGAATTGTCATGCTTGCTAATATTTTGACGATATATCAAAATTTAATCTAATCTATCTTAGCGGCAACACGTATTTCTGTCACTTACTCAAACGTATGATTACTGATTCACCGACTTCACTTTTTGCTACATTACCAGGATTAGGTATAAATTTCATACGAGAAAAGGAAGGAAAAAGGTGCAAAAATAAGGTGAAAAGGGGGCAAAAGATGCTGTTTTATTCAACTAATTTAAGAAGCCACCCTATTCTGACTCAATTGTAACTCAATTAGTTACATCAAGTACATCTAATTATCACTCACCAGAAGAAGGAGAGAAGAGGAAGTAAACATGTCTCATTATTTTTCCTTTTCGATTAATTGTTCCTCCTATCGTTTAATTTCTGCGGACAGGTAGACCTGTTTACGGAAAACAGGTAGTTTTTCAATTCGCATGTTCACTGCAAGCGGAGGAGTCATTAATTAAGATTAATTAATTTTGGATGTTGACTCGAAACCATATATTAATGGAATGAATGCCGTAATGTCTCTTATAAATGATAAAGTATGCTCCTAGCAGATGATGGAAAATCTACAACAAGAGGGGATTAAGGGCACGGTTGAGACAAAAAGAGATCAAGGTCCCGAAAACGGGAAAAAGGTGCTGAAAATAATATATCCTTTCTCATATAGAGACAAAATTTCACAATGTAGAGTATTTCTGAAGAGCTTTAATTTACCCTCACAAAAAAAAGTGCGCACCCAAAAATCCTAATCCTATTTGCTATCTTCACAAACTGAATAGCATGCTCCTATTCTGATTGAATATTGCGTCAAAATTAAAACTGGTACGAAAAAGTACTCTAAAGCCTTTAGCTCTAAAATCCCACTGCTAATGCACTGTCAACTAGTGGTGCATGCAGTGTCAACTGTGTTGGATTGCCTCACCGTTTTGTTCGATATATTTTATTATTGACTAGATGATGCAGGAGAAGCTGAGGAGTGCTGCATGGTTGTATCCATAGCCAAATCTTCCTTCATGGTCGAGATGTTGAACTACTCATGGTGGAAGAGTAAAACACATGCGAAGCAGAATGTTTTTGTAGTTTTCAAAAGTGTTTTGTCTCGCCATGGTAAGTTTTGAGAAGATAGATTCGTAGGTGTGTTCAAAAATTAAAAATTCTTTTCTTTTTAACAACTACATTAAAGGTTCAAGGATACTTAAGAACTGTACGGAATAACAGAAAACCAAAATTACTGAACTATATAGAGGTCACTCTTTCCATAAGCGGTCGAAACAATCGAGCATCTCATAATTGAACTCACTCTCAGAACTGAAAAAGAAACACCATCTTTTTTCCCCCTATAATGTATAAATATGACTTCCCCCAAAATAATTGTTTATTCTCCGTGATCATTCGTTGCTTTACCTCTATTTCAAAACATAAATTTTCCTTTCATTGATAAATAATGTCTCTAGTTTATTTTATGTCAAGTTATGTATAAGAATATTGATACGATGTCAATCTCGAGTTACATACTTATGAAATTATATGATATTGATAACAAGGAGTGTTCCATTAGTTTTCCGCTTAGTGATAACATATGTTCGTATCATTATCACATGAATAGAAAAGAGATACGAACACATAATCTTGAGCGTTGTTTTCATTTATGTTTACAAAAAAAGTCGGTGAGTTTCAGACTTCAATTCAGTGAGTTTTTTAGTTTGGAAATATTTAATTAATTGAAGAAACGCGTGATATTGTCCAAAACATGTCAACGATGTGAATAATTATTGCTATGTTGTCCTCGTATTTCGTAAAATATTGAATTGAAGCACAAAAAAATGACTGATTTACTCGTATTCGGTGAGAAATTCCTGTTTGAAACGTTAGTAAAAATATAAGGAACACATGATTGATTGCGGAGACGGGATCACATGATATATAGAACAGTCCAAGTAGAAAATGTAATTAACTTTAAAATGTTCCAATTTTCACATTTAAATCTTTGTTTATTTCTCTGTAAATTATTTATCTCAATGTCCTTCATTAAAAACAAAACGTACGAAAACTAATTGTTAATTTCACAGCTGCTGAATTTTTTGTGATAATGGAAACGACAATGACTCTTTTTGGTTTCAAGAAAATATGAGTCAGTAGTGATCCATATATTTCCCATTACTTCCTGTTCCTTCTGCCACATAGTCTGGTTCCTCGTTCTTCTTGGTTCTGTGCGCGCTGCACTGGCGATGCGCCGCTAGATCCTAGTCCCCTTCCACAGTCATCGCGTCATGCGCACAACAGCTGCGCAGTAAACTCTCGGGCAGCACAAGTCGGAGCAAAATAAATCGAAGCAGAGCGTCGTGATGGTTAGGTGTGCGCTGAGCTCCGTGTGACGTTGCCTACCGTTTGCAAACTTTTCTGGAGTGTTTCATGTCAATTTCCAAGACTTCTTTCTTCTGACAACAGGAAAACTGAAGAAATCTGTGAAGAGATATTTATGGAGGTTAGTTTATGCATGTTTTCTGGTCGTTTCTTTGTTTCTTTGTGTTTTGACAACACTGAATCGGCCATCTTGCCTGTTTACATGCCAGTTTCTTCGTGCGTTTCGGACTGTTTCTCGTGTTTGACGGAGTGTTGATGCTTAAAACCAGTAATTTGTGTATTTGCGCTTGTCAGTTTCATATACAACTTCAATTCATGAGCTAGTTCACCAAGTAATTTGCTCGTACTCTTCTCATTTGATGGCTCCCGTGCACATATTTTGGAAATATTTTTTGATATTTCCAGAATATTTCTGGTTTTAGAGTATGTCAACCTTTGCGAGCGTACTTACTGAATGTTTGCAACCAAATACTTCTCGAGCGAAAATTGTTTCCAAGCTTCCACTTTGCGAAGTAGAGGACCATCGGATCTGCGCTTTGTTGTTCCTCTCAATCAGCTGGGAGTTCGCCATGTGTTAACTGGAGGGTTCGATAGAAGGATTCTCATTTATTTATCTGTTACTAAACTGCTCACTAAATTTTGAAATCGAAACATTTTTTTGGTATCCTGTGTTTGCAAAGTATATTCTCTTATATTATATAAACTATACTTTTCTCCTCTGCATTATGTATCAATCTTTGAATTTCATTGTATTGATTAGATTTTAATTGAAAAATGAAAATTCGAAAACTGTTTTATCCTTGTGTTTGAGTGTTCTTAGATGTTTCATTTAATACGTGCTTCGCAAGTTACCTACGGTGAATATAGTTTCGATTTTTAAGATCAAATTTGTTTTTATATTTGTTTGTTTTAATATTTTATATTCAGTACAAGTACCGTCAACGGAAAAAAATCTTGCATGAGTTGGGAATTAATTACTCGAAATTATGGATTAATATAGTTTTTAGGTATTTTATTTACGAGCTAATTCAATTCAAGGTGTTTAATTTTCTCTGTTATGTCATTTTAAGAGCAACTCTTTTGAAGTTACATTCAAGTGCCATTCTATTTCGCCTTCTATTGCTGCGCGACTCGCGTCAATTTTATCTCAGTGTTAGTTTTTATTGTTTTAATTTTGTATTTCCGACGTACATCAAAACATTTTGATAGTGTGTCAAGGTAATTTATACTACATCATTTCTATTATTTAATTATTTAACCGATACTAGACAAACCACTTTGACTATAAATTTTAATCCAATTATTATAGCTCGCTGACTGCTATGTCTTCGCTTCTTTTTTTTAGATTGATTTTAATTTATGTGAATGGAATGCTGCACTGTCTCAAAATTGTGTGGAACGAATGTTTTACAGGAAATCTCCAAACGATTTGCTCTATCTAGGAATACATTACTCTCTGACTTGTTTTGAGTATTATAAAATGGAAATGTATTAATTTTGATTACCTCTTGTTCATCGAAACTGTTTTCGTCGAAACTGTTGATAAGATTTTATTTCTTCATTTCGTACTACTTCCGTTTATTACAACGTAAAAGAACCTATATCTTCAACACGAAATTATTTACCGATATAATATACAAATTTTTATATAGGTGCTGTGTTTCTTCAAGTTAGTTTTTTGTCGAGAATTTTCAGAATCGTCTCTTTTTGAATGTAAGATTTCTATTTTAGAGATTAGTCTGTGGGTACAATGATTAAAATATTTTATTTCCCATAGTTGCCCATCATGTAAATCTGAAAGAAGGGAAGTTTCGTTTCAGTGTCAACCCAATATAAGTTTATTGATTCTTTGACCTTTCACATTTGCTTGCGTTTGACGTGTCTTCAATGACCTGGAGATTCCTGTCGAGAAGTGACACCGAGACTCGGGCCATGTGACCGACGGACAGTCAGTGTGTGAGTGAGTGACAAAGGCGACCTTGAGTCAACCTGAGAGCACCACTCCGACCGCTAGGTGCGACCCCTCACGTGGAAGTAGGGAAATCAAACAGGTCGGAAACCCGAGCGGAACAGCTGTTCGCCTCTCCCCCTTCATTCTCTTGGTGCGTGCTCATCCTTTGGAGGTGGCGGTGGGGGGGACGTCGTTCTTTGCCCTTCGCCTACGTACTTTGCGGTGGGGTGGGGGATGGGGGAAGTGAATGTGACGTCAGCATGGAGTAGGGTTCAGGGAGATCCAGATCTTTGCTGACGATACCAATTGATCGATATTGTTCCTGATTGTGACATGTCGTCCTAGGAAGTTTTTTGCTTTCGTTTCTAAATTGTTCTCCCTTCATAACTTTTTTCATTCTTTGTAATATTGTTATTCATACTGTCAGGTTTACTATTTTACGTGGTTAATACGAGTTACTTGTGAACATGGAATTGGAGCGACAAAAATATAAAATTGGCTTCCTAAACATTCTTAGCTTTCACAAGAAAGAAAAAATCTTTATGTATGTGCAGCAATGGAAGATAAAAAACGTATCACTTCTACGAAACAAGCAAAAACGTCTACCTAGTGTTTCGTAAGTTGCTCTTGTTAATCACAAGTTTGTTATTGATTTTTTTCGTTGGTTCCTTTGGCAATGATAGATTGTGTGATGTTTTTCTTAGTGCTTTTTTTCATTATTGCACAATAAGTTTTAAAATGCCACTCATTTCAATTCCTACTTCAATTAACACTTCTTAAATAAATAATTAATTACATTCAAGTAAACAGTTGTGTTAAGTCGAGTTACCTAGTTGCATCAAAAATAGTTCATGAAGTTAGTTATTAGTCATTGAGTTAGTAGTTATTAGTTATCGTTTATATTGTGATGTTTTAATGATTTTAGTTATCATATTTTTTAATTCTATTGCTAAGTATCTTCCGTGATTACATAAAATATCACACCACACCATGTAGAGTTAAATGATAATATAATGGAAGCTATATCAAGAGAACCCCTCTCGTTGACGAACATAATAAAACAACGAATACTACAATGTCTGGGAGTCCTGAAGACATGATGCAATCGATTATCTCCAGAAGAGGAAGTTTCGTTTAACGCCATCGCAGCTCCGCGGCTACTGCTGCGGCACTGTGACGTCAGAGCCGTGATCGCGCGTCGATAGCCGCGGCGGTGGTGGCGGGCAGTAGGAGAGAAGCGAGAGAGGCTTCCGCAGCTGGGCCGCGCTCGCGTTCCCACTTCCACCACTGTGCCGCGCCTCCATCCGTACCACTCACCTAATCATTTCAAACATATTTATTATTGTTTGTGTCAATTTATGTAGAATCGCATTCAATTATTAACTTATTTGCACCAGACAATGCAACATCGCTATGACATAATGCGTATAGCTTTAGTATTTTGAAAGATATGTATTTACTTAACTGGTAGAAAATACATATAAAGGGCGAAATATAGCTAACGTGTGAATGTAGCGACCTAAAGCTTAATATCAAGTTCCGCCTATAAATGATGTCAAATACAAAATATTGACAATTGGAAAGATAAGCATGATAAATAATTATCACACATCAGTTTGATAATGCAGCTCGTGCATTGTTTGAATTCAAGAAAGTAATTGAAAGTGGTGGACAAGTTGATCAGAAATTAACAATAACATATTTGTGATGCGAACAAACGTAAGGAAAATATGAGCTACGTGTTACAGAAATGTGAATTTGATTTTGAAGTGTCATTTATTCGCAATGTAATTGGAAATTTTCGGATGAGCACATCGGATATGTTTTTTCTTTCATCGAGAATGAAGCATGTATTGAAATTTCATTTAAATTAATGTTTTAACTAAATCGAATGACCCTAATCTAAATGATTTATTGGAAAACTGAAATTTCTTCTGTACATTAATTGTCGACAATTGTATTTTATAGCACAATATACAGTTGATAACGAAACGTTCAGTGATCTTATGTTTTATATCCCAGTTTTGCTTTAAATATTGCAAAACGATGCAAAATAAACGGATTGTTTCTTTTTATGTTACGATGTGGTCATGGTTTTTTGTTCATAAATTCTTTCGAATTCAGGTTGGTAATGAATCATGAACTCGATCTATAGGACGAATGAACGGTTGGAAACTACAGTAAAGGAATTTGAAGAAATCAAAATAAAAGGCTAAACCATAATCATTGTGCATGAGCATTCTATATGTTATGATCTTTGGCAGACTTTGGTCTTCAGATCGCGTATACGTTTTTGGAGTATGTTTCAAAAAGAACCAATATTGAGTGACTTGCCATGCGAATGGCCTCCTCGGCTCATTAACTCTAGCAAATAACGAAGAACATTAAAACGTGTTGAAGTATGCGGAGGTTTGGTAAAAATAATTACCTTTGAAAACTGAGGGATGTACACTCCGACAATTTCAACTCATTTTTTCTATGAACTTCATGGTTATTACGAAAGGAGCTCTTTGGACTCAAATTTTGAGCAGTTTTTGTTCTTCCACTGCATATTTTCCTCAATCCTATTGATTATTTATAGAAGATACACTTTTTGTAATTATTCCCTATTCTCTAGTCATTCTGAACCAATTTCCCAATATAAGCAAACATTCAATTTTGCAGCAATCATGCACTTTTTGTTTAAACTGACAGGTGCGTAAAAGCTACTCGTAAAACACCTCACTTGCGAATATGCTCGTAGAAGTCTTAGAATTTTACTTTTAATCGTTAACAGGGTCAAGTGGACCAGTGTTATTTCCAGCTGTCTCGAATGCTTTTCTACATTTCATCCCCTTCGATATTAAAATTAACCTAAGTATTCACACTTCTTGATTATGGCAGTGAGACTTGTAGTGTCTATCACCCTGGCATCTCAACACTTCTAGGAACGGCCCTGCTTGTTGTTGCGTCACGTGAAAATGAGGGTACCTATACCTACATTTTATAAAAACAGTGACGGCGCAACGTTAGCTACCAGTGTACAATGGGATACCTATAGGATCCGTACAGTAATAACCCGGTACATTTAGGCAAATCTTAATTAACACTTCAATGGTTTATCATTACTGTTTATCGTGTTGCTGGATTGTTGCCAAGATTAATGTAGCTATAATGATTTTCACCTAATATTCTAACAATAAATCATGAGCTATAATGGAAAATACGCATTATGCAACTTCATCTTAAATTTGCTCCAATTCTGAAAAGAATTTACCAATAAATTACTTTCATTGCTCATTTTTACCTGTTCTATACAATTGAAAATTTTCTGTCCATTCTCGTACGACTGCTTTTAAAAACTTTAACACGAATATGTAGTAGTATGCAACGACTCGGATAATTAATTTTAGTTTTGTTCCTTTTTCTGAGTTTGTTTTCCTTGAAAAAAAAGTATGTTTTTCGTGAAAACATTCTTGTTTTTTTTTCAAGGATTTTTCGTGACCATCAATTTTACGAATGTCGCAAATAAAGCAAAATTTTGCGTGATAGGAAAAAGATAATTTTATTTTTCAAGATTCGCTAAAATTTCAAGATTTAGTTTCACTATATCTCGCAGATTCTTTTAATATAAGATTTATTTAATTAACCTTTCGTGAATCAAGCGATAAATTTTATAATTATACTTTTTCACATTTAATGAAACATTTAAAAAATAAAATGACATCATTATTCTGACACAGACACTAGGCCAAATCTCGAAATATTGTAATATTGTAAAAATTATATCACTATTTCCAACTTCGAACCCTAACTAGCTATAAAATATTTGTAATGTGGTTAGGTTTGTTTGAAAATATGTGTGAATCAAGGACAAAGTTTGAGATTCTCCTGAAAGCAGTGGATTAAAGTATTGTACGAAGATATGATGACATAAGTTTATCTTGACCGCATCATCTGAAAGTAGACATCTAACCTTTTTCTGTGAACCAGGGACAACTTCAACATGGTAATGTTTTAATTCCCATACACTTTTTATCTAGGCATAGAACTAGAAAAATAATTATAATGTGTTTCATATAATTTTGACGTGTTTAAAATCACCTTTGGTTAAATTTAGATGTGGCGAATCGAGAAATCACAGGTTGGCGAATTGAGAAAATTTCCATGACGTGAAATTAAGGAAAATCATTAGAACGAAATACTCTGGACGATTCAGCACTAAAAGCATTACAGAATTTAATATTTTTTTAAAGAATGATAATAAACCGCGTTGGTCTAAGATATTTAATAATGTCATCCTTTTAAATTACTTCATTAGCAAACTGTTTTATTATCTTGATTTCAGGTTTTGTTGTTTTTGTTCGGTGGTTCATTTGTACATTGGTATGTTATGTCCGGACACCCTCACGTGTATCCAGAAAAGTCTTGTTACTTACATCTGGTAGTTTCCAGCAATACAGAAATATATTTGTTTCGCGTTGTTTATAGGATGACCAGTCTGTTATGTGCACGTGCCGCTGTTGTCTTTCTTTTCCTTATTGAACTACTATTTATGTTAGGGAAAAATCCCATTATATTGCTTTCAACAAACTACGCTCACACAACTTATAACTTGGATCATTTAAAGTTCTTACAAATTCTTCCTTTTTTTACTTCAATTTGATAACCAATCAATGAAAGAAGAAAAGGTAACGGATGAAATCCGGATTTCTACCTGCTTTTGCAAATACAATAATTATGTCTTATATTACTAGGAACGTAGTTAATTTTCTTGCTTCGAAGTTGCACGGTGTTATTTTGAGTTGGTCTGAATTATTCAGGAATTAACAGCGAATCTTAATTATTCGGAGTCCAGAAAAGGGAAACAAAGGAAAATAAGCTTTTGTTCTAATGACAATGTGATGAACATTATTCTTACTCATCTATTTGGATGTTTAGAAAAAAAGACAAAAAACGTCCTTCAGTTTAAAAATTGAAATACGTATGCGTAACTTCCTACTGCAAGCCATTTATTTGTCGAATGTACTTCTGCCTGTAAATTGAGTGTCTGGCAAAAGACTGCGAAACTTATTTCTTATCCATAAAATGAAAAGAATTTGCTTTTGATACTTTATTACAACATAGCTTGACGATATATTACTGTTCCTTTTATCTTTCAACTGATGCAATATTCATTCTTGTGATTGTTCTTTTGGAATACTTCTCGTAGAATATGCTGTGGAGTGAGAAACAATTCCCACAAATGCTGCTGATTCTAGCATTTCCTTTCATTTTTAAAATCTTCTGAGCCGTGCATTGCTTTGCTGGGCATGCGCTGCAGTGTCAAACGATGGAGGAGCTTCAGCCATCCCTCACTGAGCGCTGTCGAGGATTTTGCTTTGTGGCTGGAGGCGCGTTCTCGTCTCTCCTCTCCCCACCCTTTCGACCCAACCACGAAGGCGAATGGGAAGCTGAGTGGATGGATCCTTCTCCTCTCTTCGGGGGCATGAACTCTGCCGCAGAAGGGTGGGTAGGGCGGCAGCCGCCGCCGATGCACGTGTTCAGTGAAGGGCGGCGTTGTTCCTGCCCGGCCGACCATACGGACGGACGGAGCCTCTGCCTCTTTAGGAGAAACAGGTGTCTGGATGATGGTTGAGGGGAGCGGAGAGGAGGGTAGTAGGCGAGTGAAGGCCGACTGACAGACGAGCGCCAGCGAGACGCGGACGAAGGACGTGCAGGTGTGGTTCACCGCTGGAACACGTGGCTTTATTGATACCGAGTTGCTTGTGGTGCATATTTGAATGAAAGTTAACTTATGCGGGTGTTGTAGAAAACAGCATTACAATTATTTTTGCCGGTATGACATTTCAGCTTCGTGGATAGGTAAAGAAACGTAATCACAGCTGTTTTTATATGGCTTCGGCTTGAAATATCTTTATTGTATTCATGTTTTCTGGAACTTTTATCTCAATCTTTTTGATAGTTTATATCAATTCGAGGAAATAGACAACACTCGATACCTTGATTCTTTTTATTGAAACGCTTCATTCAAAAAGTTTGATTTTTGATGACAGTGATGAGTAAAATACTTGAGAGAGTTTTGCCTCATTCTCAGGCGGATTGCTTTTGTGTCTTCTGAATAAGTGTGAGCATGGGGTCGTAATTTGGAGTCGTGCATTGTGTCGAGGTATCGTAGTCACATAAGGAGTTTTGCCGAGCGAAGGAGTTGAGTCTTTTGCTGCACCGTGCTGCAGAGAGCGAGCGGCTGGTAAGCGTCGTAACAAGCAGCCTGTCACCCGTTGCGCCTGAGGCGCGAGCGAGCTCTTCCCGTCGTAAAAGACAGCCCTGGCATTATTTTTGTCGTTACGGCATTGATGGCTGCCACGTATCCCTTTTACTCTTTCGCGTCTCTGTTGTGGGCACATGCATCATCTACAGTCAGCTGTGCTCCATCTGCAGCCCTCATCCTAGGTCTCCTTTTGTATTCGGCTGTTCCATTTTCTGCTTCTGAACACATTCCTCCCTGCATTTTATACCCTTCTCTCTCATCTTTACATCACACCCTTCATTACGACTTCCATCGTTGACACCACACAGAGTATTCCGATTCAGTTTCTTTGATTTTTGTATTAAAGTTCTTTGTGCTCCCCAAAATGTACAAACTATTCTACTTGTATTGTCATCTCGGGGGATCCTCTATTAGTATTCTTTTTTGTATATACCTTTCAGTTTTTCATTGCATGTGATGGGATGTGGGACTTGTTCTATCAATGTTCTTCAAATGTCACCATAATTTTTCCCTGTCTTAATATTTATTAAGAAAAATCCATTTTAGAAATCTATTCCAAAAACATGATTTAATTACTTAAAAACTTTGGCTAATGTGGGATTTGAACACGAGGCATCTTTCTCAGTGCTCTTTCACTTCGTCATGCACTCGCCTCCCCAATGTTCCACATGTATCCCACCTGGGGGTCACGAGGATTATTCCGTAGCAGACGGGAAAAGTGAATTAAGACTCACCAATGGATGTGCACTTATGACTGTAGTAAAAAAAAAACCTACCCCTCCGTGGGTGGTAGCGTTCTAGCTCTTCACCAAGTCATCCCGGGTTCAATTCCCGATGGAACCAGGATTTTTTTTTGAAGCTTGTCACATTAATGTCCCAGTTCATATAGCTACTGAAAAGCAAATCTTCCTTCCTTTATCCACCTCCTCCTAGTATCAATAACTATTACTAACAACTCCTACTAACTCCTACTAACCACGTGGGCCAAGTTGGTGGTAAATCCAGCTAACCGGCCCACCTACTAACAAAAGCCTACCACCCAACTCCTAACTCCTATAGCTCCATATGGATAAGCTTCAATAGCACGCTACATTTCCCATTTACAAACTACAGTAGAAGAAAAGAAAACGAATTATATTGGTTTGTGCCTTCCCTGATGCGGATCCAGTCGGTGTGAATTCAGCGCCAACTGGTCCTGTAGCGTTCAGTGCTCTAGTAAGAAGAAAACAGCGGATCAGTCTCCCAAAGCTCTCAGATGCGTTGACCTCGCTCCAAAAATACTTTCGTGCGAAAGATTCATGCATCTCTGCAGCCTCTGCTGCCCACCACGTTAGTGGGTGTTCGGGAAGACAAATAGGTTTTAAGAAAACGATCTCACATCTCGCGGCTGAAGGCGATGCTTTCCAGTAAAAGGTGTTCACGTCCTTGTGCTTGTAAATGTGGGTGCGTTCTTTGCTGTTAACAGTTGATACGTTTGTTTTCAAAAAGCAAAAGTATAAGTCTATGTGAGAAATACGCATAATGAGTAGAAAGTGCAAACTGTGGAAATAAATTGTTTCTGAAATTTCGTTATTCTCGGATTAAATGCCGAAACGTTTTCTAGCTTAAAGTATTGTATATTTTGCTACACGTAGTATGTAATCGTACGCCTTTTTATTCATAGTACTTGTTGCAAATAGAACATCGCAAATACTATTTCGTTTCGTATTCTGATTTGTAGATAAACATAAAGTAGTATTCATTTGATTCGTATTTCTAGAGCGTTTACTGCAATATAGCTAGCTCTTTTTGTGCTAGGTCGTGTTTCTGAATGGCACTACTTCTGATACGACTTGTTAAAAATGTAGGGTAAAAGCCTTGGAACGTATTAAATATCAATCCGCAGTTAAATTGAATTAAAGAAGGAATATTTGTATTGAGAAATAACTTTATCGCCTAATTGTGTTGGACATGCTAATTTTTTGTTTTAATGATGTTCCGTCAATTCATTGCAAGTATTCTCAAATTTATTTAATATGATCAACTGATAACGTTTTCTAACATCTTTGTAGTAGATAGTACTTACAAATGATGTAGGAGTGAAAAATTCAATAAAATTAAGATATTGGAATATATATAATATCCCTTCCTCATTTCTTGTGGAACACTTTTCAAGAGATATCACGAGTTTACAGGAATCTTGAGTGACGTTGTACGCTGTCTTGTTTTTTTGTTCGTGTCTTTCACGATGGTTGAATACTTCCGAGGAATTCGCTCTCGAATTCTCATATGTTGGAACGCGAGTGATTCTATCGATTTGCTCGTCCAGTTCTTCAGTATTTGCTGCGTA
Source organism: Laupala kohalensis (assembly GCA_002313205.1). NCBI lineage: Eukaryota > Metazoa > Arthropoda > Insecta > Orthoptera > Trigonidiidae > Laupala > Laupala kohalensis. Next base: position 16,170 of record NNCF01126488.1, read on the forward strand.
GATGTCTCTGAAGCCTTTGTTAAGCGGGATATACCCAAATTCATATTTTGCACTTTTTCTCTCCAATTTCAAAGCATCCTGAAACTAATACATTTACCACAGTAACGTTATCCTTGTCTTCTAGATTCATTAGAAACAGCGATACGACTTCATTTTTTCGATCGTTAGTTTTGTTGATAAATAATAACTCACTCCCATAACTACATCATTGGTTGACATTAATTAGGTAAAACACTGAAGATGTCTAACGAATTTACAACTAATAACCTTCTTTATAATGTTTTAAAAGAATTCACTTATATCATAACACATTAACCCAGAGGTTTTTGCGGGATAAATAGAATCAGTGACGTAGACGATTTGTCAACTGGGTATAGTTTTCTTTTGTTGTTTATACCCCGATGGAAGAATTTTCTTCTCTCTGAATTTATTAATATTACATAGATTAGGTAAGAAATTTTGTATTTATTAGGAACTGGCTGACAACCCGGCGTTGCCCGGAATTCTTTTCTAGACCAACATTCTTTTACTCCGAAAAAAAAGAATCTATCTATATTGTAAGACCTTAATACTTTGGGTTTTTAAAAACGTACGTCGAGCATCCTAATTGTACAAATTCATTATAATACAAATTTATTACAAAACTTTGTTGTATACGCCATTTTCAGTTTCACCTCCAACAGCAATAAATCCTTGGACGAAACCACCCTTGAGCAAGCAAAATAAAGTCGCACATGGGAGAAACAAATCAATCGAAATATCATCAATTAGCCTAGCTCACCCCCTCACCTTTAGTTAGGAGTATTTAACCCCCATATGAATTGAACTTGTATTTATATGGCATCATGTCACTATTTATCTGAAAGGTACCTAACTCAATGGATCAAACTCGTCTTTTTCGAGTGGCCCAACTTTGACATAACATAGGAAGTGTCTCTATTCATCTCAGTATATCTCAGGTAGAACGAACCCACTCATCGGGAATCGCGCGGGTCGAATTATCGCTAGGTACAACGTCTAGACCCAATGGCGGCTGCGCGGCTGCACCATTCAATTAAAACGCTTGTAAAATGTTAACTATTTGTCCTAATTTTATGATTTAAAAACTTTTAACATTGTTATGTGTTCAAAACAAAACATTCATAAAATTTGACTGATTGATTTTTCTTCTTAAATTACTCTCGTGAATTTAAGTATTTTAACACTTCTTTTTTTAATAATGTCTTTTCGAAAATTCAAGTTATCTTTGTTAATAGACACAAGCCAGGCAGCGTAAGCGAATACAACTCTTGTTCCCGATTTTATCAACATTTATCGTCAAAAACCATTTTCCATCTTTTTTGTCACAATTTGAAAAATATAGAAGTTTGTCCATCTTCATCCTGGATATCTAAACTATCTCCTTGCCTAATTTCATCACGATCGGTTATGTGGTTTATTCGTGATCAGGTAGCAAACAGACAGTTCACGTTTCGCATTTTGTATATTAGTAGTGTTTGGATGTATGAAATAATATTTAGTACTCAGATTATAAAAATCTGTTTAAATTAATGTTATATAACTGGGTATACAGAAAATTTTAAAGAAGTACGGAATAATTTGGTTTCCTTTAAGAAGCGCAGTTACAAATATTATTGATTCTCAGTTTAGACTATCGTGAGGAACACTGTTATCGGAAGTTCGTAGATGAGAGGTGATAGTTTTCACGTTCTTTTGTTTGTACTTGAGTTTCTTGTAATATTTCCTACTCTACAAACAGATTTCGCCAGTACCAAAGTTGCCTGTTAGAGGCCATTAGGCGCTGATGAAATGAGAAAGATACTAGGTGATTCCACACATGCGTCTGTCGCCGAGTCACGAGCAACCGCACGGCGAGTCCGGAGCAAACGTAACTTTCTCGGGGTATTTGCGAAGTGCTTACCAATTGGCGAGCACACTTAACCAAATACACGCAATGAGCCCAGCACATACTCGCTCTGTGAACTACGAATATTCGTCGTGGGAGAATGTAGTTATGTTATGGTGAGTGAATCGGAAAAAAATTACGTGTGCAGCTGCTCATGTAGTTGTGTGAAAATATTTTGTTTGATAAAGTCAACCTTTAAAGCACTCTATTTATTTATAAATTATAAGAGATTATATTGTTACAAACAATATTTATTCATCTAATTTTTGTTATTTTATATAAATGTTTTACTATTTTTATACAGCTTTAATGATGTTGACTGCAATTTATTAAAGTTTACAATATGTTTATATGAACTTCTTTTTGTTTTTTTAATAATATTTTCTTTATAATTGTATTATTTCTTATAGCCCGACCCATGCACGGATTATACGACCATGATATACAAGATAAATGAAAAGAAAAATACCTAATACTGATAATATTAATATGCGTTCAATACTGTGAAACTAGGACGTTTGAATGACAAATTAAATTAAAATGAATAAAAATGTTTGTGGTTTGATCACGTGGTTTAACAACCAATCTCTATTTTATCACTACTAAAAGACATTTTTGTACGTTAAAGAGAACAATTAAAAATAATTAGGTTACTTAGCGATCACGTAATTCCTCGGCTCTCATGATCACTCGATAAAGTGTACAATACCTCGAATAGGTCACTCGCCAATGTCCGCTAATGCTCGGCTTCCTTTGATGTGTCTCGTAAGACTGACACTCACCGAATGATGAATGTCTGGAACCGCCTCAGGTTAAAGACACACTTGTGTTTTCTCCGCACCGCTCGGCTTGTGCAAAGACACACCTAGCGGAGCGCCAGCGGACAGGAGTAGGGGAACGTGAGTCGGGGTAGAAGGAACAAGGTCACTTCAATACGAAAACAGACATGCTTCTCCCAGGTCTTGTACAGAGCATCCATGAACTGATCGCTAACTACACAAGGCTTTTATTGTAAAACACATATGTTATGAAAATGTTTTAAGTAATATTTATTGTTTACTGTGCAATGAACACAACGGTGACTAATTTTGTATTTTCTAAATAATAGAAATAGACCTACTACACACAGATGCCAATATAACTAATAGTTAAATATACTTACGTAAGAAATAAATAACGACGTAGGACCTTTTCACAGACGATTACGATAATAATAAATTTTAATACATTTATTGTCAAAAAAACAGTACAAACTGTGTATGACTACGTGGAGGACAATAAACTATTTTACTGTCCGGAAGCAAGCAAGGGACCATCCCATCAATTCCGATCAAGGGCCGTAAGGTAGAGGTGGATTCAAAAATTTCACAAAAATTCTTAGATAACATGAAAAGTTAGCTCCGAGTTATAATACTGATAGAATGTCAATATGTATGTACTTTAACGCAAAAAATGTACATGTACAAATTATTATCGAACTATCGATTATTCTGAGTATAGTGTTTAAAAATCATAAGAATTGAAATAACATTAAATTCCCGATGTATTGTTACAATAAACACGCCCCTAGACAAAGTTTAGAGAACCTGTATAAGAAATCCGCCTCTACCCGAAGGATAAACGGAGAAAACCCCGGGCCAGGATGGGGCTACAGAATTAATGTACACAACCGTGCCAAAGTTGAGTACACATAAAACTAAATTAATATGAGCCATAAGACAACACAATCATGCAAGAAAATAGTTTTTGAAATTGTTATAAGTTGTTTAAAAAGTACTACAGCAATGGCGTGATAAAGCACAAGACGAATTTAACTTTTGTTAAAATCAATAAATTCTTTTACAGTGTAGAAGCACTGGTGCAGGAGGTAGTTTTTAACCGCGGATTTGAAGATATTCAATTTCATAATATCTTTTATATTCTTGGGCAGGGAATTATATAGAACGATTCCCGAATGATAAGGTCCTTTTTGGCAAAGAGTGGTTGACACTCTAGGGCGATGAATATTATTACTATTGCGAGTATTGTGTTCGTGAACGAGACTGTTTCGTATAAAGCAAGGGTGGCACTTCAGTAATTCGGTCTTAACAAACACGACCGTTTCATAAATATAAATGCAGGGAAGTGTTAAGATATTTAATTCCTTGAATAAAGGTTTACAAGAGTTTCGGGGGTGAGATTTACAAATTATCCGAACTATCCTCTTCTGAATTCTGAAAGTTTGAATACTCTGACCGGAATTACCCCAGAAGGTAATGCCGTAACGTAAATGGGAGTAAACGTTTGCAAAATATACGCAACGGGAAATACGTGGACTAACTGCGTTAACTAAGTTTCGGAATGCGTAACACAATTTGCTTAATTGGGAATTAAGATTGTCAACGTGACAATTCCATTTGAGGTTGTCTTGAATATGGAGACCTAAGAATTTTGTATTCGTAACACTATTTAATTGTGTTCCGTTTAAAGAAAGAGAAACCTGGAGTAAAGATTTTGTGATACTATTGTGAAATGACAGAGACGCCGTTTTGCCAGTGTTTACAATGAGACGATTTGCATGGAACCAAGTCGAAAGGTTAGACAAAACGTTTTGAGCGTAGGCGTGTTTACATAGTAAATTAGTGTCATCATCAAAAAGAACCATTTTGTAATCTGATGTGGATGATATGTCGTTCACATACAATAAAAAGAGTATAGGACCGGGAATTGAACCTTGGGGTACTCCACAAGTAAGTGGCTTTGTTTCTGAAAGACAACGCTCAAGTATTTTATTTTTAGTATAGGATATTTCGACCTGTTCATATCTATCTTGTAAATAAGAAGTTAGCCATTGATGTGGAAGCCCACGAATGCCTAAAGAATGCAATTTGGAAAGGAGAATTCCGTGATCGATGACATCGAATGCTTTGGATAAGTCAAGAAAAACACCCTGAGAATTTTCTCCACGGTCAAGAATTGTAGTAACATTGTTTAGGAAGGAAAATATGGCGCTTGTATGGGAAAAGGAGTTCCTAAAACCGTGTTATATATAATTCTTACTAAAATATGTTGCTACGTTCGTTTTTATTGGTACTATGGGTTACCACCAAACGACGGCTCAAACCACGAGTCGTTACGTCGTGCCTTTTTCTAAGAACGATATTTATTGTAATCGTCTGTATAAAGGTCGTAAGTTGTAATTTATTTATTTATCATATATATGGACGTTAGTAGTAGAATACATAATTAATTAATTCAAATAGAATTCCCTTTTAAAACGTACTCCCACCAAGTAATTTATCAATAATTATTGATAAATTGCCAATAGAAATTGGAGGAATTAGTTTGATGTTGACAGATTGATGTTCATTATTCGTAAAAGATTTCCAAAATACTTAACATGATTGACTCAATTTTTTTAAATTTTCTCAATTTTAAGTAGTAGTATACATTTTTAATTTACACTTTAAATATATTCAACTGTAGGACAATCTTTCATCTATGTTCAAAAAATTTTTATATCATGTAATTTTGATAATTCAAAGCGAACTATACGGACAATATTACGCAATATTTTGAAACTTCCCTACTCGACAAGTTTCTATTAGCATTATAAGGAGTACAAGATTTTGTCATTCTATCATTTAATTATAACAAAATATAAATAATGACGGAATGACAAAATCTTTTACTAATAATGAACATCAATCTGTCAACATCAAACTAATTCCTCCAATATCTATTCGCTCCGCAAACGCAAGTGTGTCTTTAGCTTTATCGTATGATATATTCAACAATACTGGATTTAATAAATCAATCAAAAGTTTTTCATAAACACTGTTTTTGATTTCTGTAATTTTTTCATTATTTTTTAGAAAATGATCAGTATATATAGTTTTATATCAAATAGATAATCCAACAATATTGTTCAATACACAATCATTATCCACACAATCCTCCAATATAACCATCAACAGTTCACATAGTTTATCGGGAACTGATCTTTAAGAACGTAAAAGTCCTCCCCGACCATCGTTCCTACTCCGAATGCTGTTCGATCCGGCCATCGTTCCTACTCCGAACGCCGTTCACGAGTCCGACACAGTCCAATCGTTCCTTCGTGTCACTGTGCTATATTGCTAGTACCAACACACTTCACTTCGTAGGGAAGTTCTTAGTGGTGCAGAAGCAAAGTGGCATCTTTGACACAGTTTAATTGTCGTGCACCAAGGAATAAAAAGATGAAAAAATCACTATAAAATTAATGTGAACTCAAATCATTTCTTTTTCTTATGGCACATGAATATGGGATACGTAACATCTCCATTTTGCCTCTCTTTACATAGTTCTGGCTGGTAATAACCTTTATTAACTATTTCTAAATTATATAACAATAATAACAATATTTATTTTACTGCAATTGGGCAGGTTTTACCCGGTGGCAGTATATAAGTAAATACAATTTAAAAAAACTCAAAAATACATATCACAGAGCATTGAAATCAAAATTTGTTGAATAAATCATTAAACTATATGATTCAATAAATATAAAAGTATTAAATATAAAAATATTTTACCCTGAAAATCTAAATAATTGATAAAAAAAACTTATTGCACATTTTATTTAAACACTCGACTTACCCCTTTCCCTCGTATCACTTCACTCCACTAACTTTCCATCAACACTAACGTACCCATTCTTCCCGAACTTGCCTAATCCTTTTAATTTGTCTGCTCTCCTTAGAGCGTTTTTGAATTTAAGAGGTTGTTGAACCCGATAGCGCTCCCACGACATCCGCTTTTATTATTCCAGTCCCTGATTGATCTATTGAGAAACGAGTATTTTCCTACATCTGTTTTTTATTTACTTTCACGAATTTTGAAAAAGTGATCTTGTCTACCCAATCTAGTCGGTTTTTTCTAAACGCTCTTTGACATCCCACCAAGCTGGTTCGTTAAGTGTACTGAACAAACATCCCAGTCGCTCTCTTTTTCTACGAATTTGGAGACGTTCTATTTTTATGTAATTATTTGCATTATTACCCATGTTTATGAATCTAATCGCCTTTTTCAGAATTTTTTAAAATTCGTTTATTTGATATTTTCTATAAGGATCCCATCCTGCCGATGCATATTCCAGTACAGACCTAACAAGGGTTGTGTATGCTAACTCTTTTGTCGTCGGATTACTGCCTTTCTAAATTCGTTTAATGAAATTTAGAGACTTCCAAGCTTTTTGTGTAACACTGTTATTCTTAAACATGATGCCCAAATATTTGCATGAATTTACTTCCGGTATTGTATATGAGTTGATTTCATAGGACCAATTTTGCCTTAAGCGAGTACGATCGGGTTGCAATGATATCCTGTCTTCCGGGTTGTTTATGGTTCGGTAAATTATACAGTCATCCGCGAATAAACTAATATTTAACTTATTTTCTCAGACAGTTCGTTGATAAATGCTATAAATAGTAAAGGTCCGAGAACGTTGCCTTGTGCCACTCCTGATGTGACATTTACTTCTTCCGATATTTCCGAAACCCTAACCCTTTGCTTTCGATTATGTAGAAATTCATGGATCCACTCTACCACCCTTCTATCTATGCCAGTATTTGATATTTTCTGAATTAATAAATTATGAGGTACTAAATCAAGTGCTTTTGAAAAATCTATGACGACTGCATCTTTGCTCTGTCCCTTGTCTAGCGTGTCTGCGATGTCCTGACACATCGATATTATTTGGGTTTCGCACGAGTACACCGGTCCGAACCCATGTTGTTTGTCATGTAATACTCCACTCTTAAGTAATTTGCTATTAAGTGTTCCATTATCTTACATACAACCGATGTTAAGCACACTGGACTGTAATTTGATACTGAAGTTTTACTACCTGATTTGTGTATCGGAACTATGATCGCATTCTTCCAGTCTTGTGGTATTTGCGTATTATTAATTGAGATTTCAAAATTGTGAGTTAGATATGCTACTATCGCGTCCCCTCCTAACTTTAAAATATCTGTGGTAATCCCGTCTGACCCTACCGATTTTTTATTCTTTAAGTTTCTTAGACTTTTCTGATATGACCCGCCCTGACAATAAAGGAATTGTATTCTAAGTTACATTCTATCGTTGTGACTTCAGAATTATCAATAAACACCGACGGGAAGTATTTATTGAATAAATTAGATTTCTCTTCAGGTTTGTACACGTTTGAATTGTTATTTTCCGAATCTTTCAAGAAAGGCGCTTCTTCTTTCCTTCCCCTAAGGTTTCTGGCATATTGGTAAAACCTCTGTTTACCGTCCTTTTGCCTGTCTAAAATACCACTAAGAAACTTATTGCTAGCTAAGATTTTCTCCTTATTTAATTCTTTAGATACACTTTTGAATTTACTTTGCAGTGTTACGTTCGCCTTGCGTTGCGCCCCAACCCTTCTTGCTCTTCTTTTAAGTTTCCTCATTTTTGGGGTGTAATATTCTGGATCTGAGTTCGATTTAATAGTTTTGATTGGAACGAATAGTTTTGTTTCTTCCCTGATTAACAATTTAAAATTTCTCCATATTTCTTCAATGTTCTCCCCTTCTAACGACCACTTAGTGTAATTAAAATATAAATATTCTTGAATTGCATTTATGTTTGCTTTCCCGTATTGAAATATTTTCCTAGTCACTGTGGAATTTTGTTTAAAGTGAGTTGCCCATTGTAATTCTAGTAGAACTGCGTTGTGGCCACTTGTACCTGGTATTACCGCGGATGAGAGAAATAAATCATCGGGCTTAACGAGGAAAATATCCAGTAAAGCTTCTCCCCTAGACGGCACTGGTGTTACCTGTGTTAACCCTCTTTCCCATACCATGTCATTCGCTAATAACTGTGCATCACCCCTCGCATCAACTTTTCCTTCCCATCTTACTTCTGGAAAGTTTAGGTCTCCTCCGATTATAACATGACTCCTAAATCTATTATCGTTAAGGATGAGTTCTTTAATTTTCTCAAGTATTCCTATACCTGTATCCTGTGCTCTATATACTGCGAAAATTTTTAATTTGTTTTCGAAGTCTTTGTTTTGAATTTGAACGCCTAACAATTCATGGTAAAAATCTGAGAATATTAGAGAGCTGTTGAAAATATTTTTAGTACAAATAAAAACACCTCCACCTATTTTATTTTCTCTGACCCTTCGATAAATTGCATATCCTGATCTAAATATTTCTGCATCATTAATGTTTACGTCAAACCACGATTCTGTGCCTATAACTATGTGTGGATCGTACAAGTCTAATAAAGTTTCGTACTGTAACGTTTTATTTCTGATACTTCTACAATTTACCTGCAGCCGCCGCAAAAGACCCCCACTGGGCTCAACAATCTCTCTCACCTTATTAGTGGTATTGAAATTTATTTCTATCGTCGACGTCGAAAAGCTCTCAATTTTCTTGTAGTCACCGGAGCATTCTCCCTCGCCGTCATCACCCCTTCCATCTTTACGGTCACCGCATCCATCGACCCCGTGATCACGTCCCCCGCCGTCGCCCCATCACCACCACCGCGGTCCGAAATTCTACCTCCTCTCACCAGCCTTGAATCACCCGTGTGTCTTCCTTCTTGCCACTTCTTAAACATATTCTTCGTCTTCCGTCTTCCTTAAACATATTCTTCGCCATCGACGCATCACCAGCGCCTCCGTAGCTTCATTTTCCACCGGCTCGAATATGTTTAGTCAGTCTCTTGCGCAACTTTCCCGAATTCTTTTAAATAACTTGCGTAGACTGGTTGAACCACGGCGATTTCAGTGCAGTCCCCCGCGTCCAAAGTCCCTTGTACTTAACCAGCAATTTGGATCCACAGTCTTTACGCCCAACATTTCCTCTACAGTTTCAAATAACTTTGAAATATTTGAAATTCGCGTCCAATGAATGCCTCTTATTAGCACGCTGCTAAGATATATATTGGAGTTCACGAGTTTTTTCTTTGCCGTAAGAGTTAACTCATACATCTCTCCCATAATGTAATAATTGTTGAGCTGTCTTATGTCATTTGTCCCTACGTGAATGATAACTGTTTTTGGATTTCCCATTCCTCTATTTTCAATGACTTGCCGCAATTGCTGAATCCGAATTCTCGGAAAACACTTCACATCCATCTTTCCGTCTTGCTCTCCCGCGTGTCTAACTAGAATCACCGAGTACTAAGCAATTCTTGGTCGTTTCTAAGCTCTTAATTTGTTCATTGAGTTGCTGTTCCAAGCTACCCTCTTCATTCTCCTTTCCATCTCTGGCTTTCAATAGTTGTCTCAATTTTACATTTTCTCGCTGGAGCTCATCAATTTGCTTGCTAGCGATTTGCAAATTTCCCCTCCCCCCCAACATTTGGATCTTCTCCCCGTCCGATTTTTCTTTATTTTTGATGCATTTATTGCATTTCCACTTTACTAAGTCCTCAACTCGTCTTTTCAAGCTGACCTTTGTCTCATATTCTGGCATTAATATATTATATCTGTCTCTTATACACATCTAGATGTGTATAAGAGACAGNTTTTAGAAATAAAATGCTATGTCTTTATTTTCAATTCTGTGAATTTACAAGAGTTAAAGACCAGAACTCGAACCGTATTTGGACCACAGACACCATGCAAGGAAAAAAGTACACGTTGACTCTACTACATAGATGTGTACTTAGTGCAACGCGCACATGCGGATAAACAGATCATCAGACAAAAATACTCTGAAAAACACATTTTGTTGGACGTTCAATAAATTTCATTTTCGTATAAAGACGTTTTCTCTAAAATAAGTAGTTCTCAAGTTATAAACAAAATACGGGAAAAATAAGTTTTTTTGATCCATTGTACAATCGCCCTCGTAAGTCTTATCCGTTCGTCTGACGACAATATGACAGAACATAATTTGTTGGAAATTTAATATTACATTCTTTAGTTTCGTTCTAAAAATATATTACCGTTATAAGCGGAAAACTGAAGAAAGAGCAATTTAGAAAATCTTAGTAATTTATTTTTGTATCAATTTATTATTGAAATCTGAGCCTGCAGTTTCGTTCTTTTCCCTCCTTCCTTGTTTTCCTGGTAATTTTTTAAATTAAAAATTATCGAGCTGCTGCTAAAAAGAATAAATTTTATTTTAACATGAATGAATTCTTTATAATATTAGAGAAGCATCTGATACATTTTATACAAAATAGCTGACAACAATAAAATATAAACATACTAGGATATTTTCTCTCTAAGAAACATACAGTGACTGGATTTGGAAACTCTATTATTCGGAGAATTGCTTGAGAATTCTAGAATTCAAAGTTTTATAACATCAGTGGTGTAGACTTTTTTATGCAATTTGTTCTTTTATTTTATTCTTATATTCTTACATTATATATATTTTGTTCTTATATTTCTTAATTCAAATATTTCTTAGTCCAAATATGGTTCGATTTCTGGTGTTTAACTCTTGTAAATTCACAGAATTGAAAATAAAGACATAGCATTTTATTTCTAAAACCCATTGTTTCAAAGTTAAAATCCATGCAAATTGAGAATTATTGAATTTTTTTCTTTTTTCTTATTCTGGTACTTCGGTCAAGTCGAAAATTTCGGTTCATCATCAGGACTTGATCGTATACAACATATAAAAAAATCAGAGCTACCCTATTTGATGCAATTAAATAATAGTATCGACTCTTCGACGTAGATGTACACAAAACTTCCACGCACAGAAGAGGATAAACAGATTGTCAGAAGAAAAAAATCCAGGATAAAGCGTTTTGTAGGACGTTTAACGTATTTAATTTTCGTATGAAGACATTTTCTCTAAAAGTTTGTAATTCTCAAGTTATAATTCAGTTAGATCCATTGTAGAATTTTTGTCAATTTAATCACACTTTTTAGCATTTTTCGTTCTTTTGGTGATAGAACGGTACAGAATGAATTTTGTTAGAAATTTAATGTACATTTTTTGTGTTCAATAATACTTTGTTCTAAACATGCGTTGTTTTACAGTTATAAGCGATAAACTAAAATAATATTGAAAGGGAAAAACGTTTTTTTTCTTTGCATGCTTCTTTTCGTCACCTAATTACTGGACTAATAGTCAAATGAGCATTTGATGCCAGTAAGGTCGTGTTTGGTATCATTTTTCATCATTTTAATCGTAGATTTCAATTATTCTATAACAACATCACAATTTTTATGGAGAAAAACTTTTTTGTGGTAAAGCCAACTTGTTTACTGAGTGCTGCCCACTGAAAGTGTCCCATTGTCTGGGGATTCACGGAACCGGCACAGGTAGACCGGCATAGACCTAATCCTGAAGGAAGTGTCGAGTTTAATGGTGAAGTTATCCTTCTACCTATGGATCTGTGGAGTTTAAGTATGTCCTTTCAAAAGACGAACGTTATTTTCGTCTGCTATTGAAGGGTACACTTCAGAAATGAAGGTCAAGGATGTTCACATTGTTTCGCTTTATATTCTGGCGCTCGTATGAGCCCGGAAAATGCACGACACAGCAATCAGTTTTGTTTATCAAAGTGAGATTCCATTAGTAGGGAATGAGTATTCCTCTACATCTGACTAGGCGCGTACTATTATATATGATAAAATAATTTTTGTGGTTTCACTAATTTAATGATTGATTTCTTTAGTGTGATAGAATTTTCAGTTGTTGTGTAAACTTAAACGCGAAGGAAATGGAGAAAAATTAGATTTCAAGAGACGTACTATAAAGTTACTTTCTTTGCAATAGGTACCCTAGGCGAATTCCAACGAAATGATCGAAGAGAAACACGAATAATGCTCAAGATACCCTTAAAATATATTTTTGAAGATTTGTTTCTTTCGTATTCCTAATATGATAGCTGAAATACTACGATGACCAACATTTATACTGCTATAACTTTATTCATCGTTGTGCATAGCTGATGTGTGAGGTTGTAGAGGAAGCGGGTACCTTGTTCGCGCGCAATTAACGATCCCCAATGGCCCTATGAGTCATTGTGTTGGCGGCAAAGCGACGCGACACGACGCTCCTGCAGCCTAGTTCAAGTTCATTGCTACCTGCAACCTTGAGCGCGGGCAGACGAACGAACGAGCGAGCAAGAAAACAGGCCCTGGTCTCATGAAAGGGCACACGGCTGGCCCTGAGTCGTCAGCTGCGAAGGTTCATGAAAGATTTGTCCCTGGCCGAGAGCTCCTGAACGCTTGCTCTTTTTAGGAATGGGGTTTCGAAATTTCGGGAAAGAACAGGAAATAATCTAATTGTTTAGTTTTTATGTTAATGCAGTGAATCCGGATATTATAAGAATACTTTATTTACCGCATCTATTCAGTCTGCTTTCATTGTTTGGCATGAATTGGATCAGCTTTTCTTGGTCGAATAAATCGTTTTATACCTTTCCATTCTGATCTCTTTTTATCAATTGCGTCATATTGCATTCTTAGTAAATCACTGTGAATGTGTTTGTATATTGTAAATTATAACAGTTATTATGAAATTTGTTTATTTTGTGTATCCTTTTTATTGCAGCAACGCCTCTTGTAACGTTTGTACAAGGCTGTTGTGATTAGTTAAGAGAAAAGTGGGATATTTTTAACTGCAACTTGTGTGCGAATATGATGCGTTCGGCATCTTTATCATCGAATATGACGAGGAAGTTTAAATGAGTTGCTTATCACAGCGTGCGTACATGTGTGTGTGTGTGTACAGTATGTACATAATGCATGGTAGGTTTTGTATACATGTCGCAAAGACTACAACCTGAAGGGCATAACAAATTTCGATTAATGTTATTTGTAAAGTGGAATTACGAGAGAACATCCTTTCATATTTTGAAACTACTCTAACGATTATGAAAATTCTTCTTGTGATGAAATATTTTTGATGAAGAATGGCGTAGATTCTTGATCACCTGACGACGACTTTAATCCAAGTCGAAACGTAGTGAGCTTTTCACAGAATATATAAATATTATTCAAACTCCATAAAAGGTCGAAAGTTTTTAATTATTTATTTTATAAGAATGGCGTAGGTCTCATTTCTCCAAAAATAACAGTTAGCAGAGAGATGCCATACAATATTACTTTTCGGAAAAATTACATCAGGACGAAAATCACAAAAAAATAAATAAATAAGAAAACAAAAAAGAATTTGCAAATTTATTGCTGACAGTACATTAAACATGCAAACTCTTTCATTTTGTAACTCACGAAGTGGCTATAAAAGTTTCTTTTCTGGAAATATTATAGAAGGATGGGTTTTGTGGAGGGTGAAATTTTCCCATTCACCCAAGGGAGATTCAAGATTATTGTGAATTGTCATTGGAAATTTTTTGGGCTAAAAGTATGGCTAAAAAGTAAATATCTTCTACAAAAACGTATCCAGTTTGCCAAAGAGTGTGGGGTAAAATATCAGTACATGGTGTAATAATGTTCGTTAATTGAATATGACGAACATTTGCTGTAGATAGCAATGGGGATTGAAGAACGATTGATTATTTACGCAAAATATTAAAAAAACGAGGTAAGTTGCGGGAACTCAGCCTGTACTATGATACAAATGTTTCACCATTTTCGGTATAGTTATCCTTCTCCTTCAACGCAGAACACCAAGGATTTTTTAGTAGATGGCCAAAATGGGAGTTCACTCCTTCAAAAATAGTTAAATACAGTAGAGTGAAGAATAGATAGATGTATATCTCACAAAAAATGGTTTGTTGGATGTTTTCACGTAATACACTTTCAAATTTGCCGTTATTTCGAATTTTTAATATTTGAGATCATCCGCGTTGTCATCACGTTTGAGATTTCAGTGTTTATTGTATCAACGTTCATGTTACTAAAAGCAGAGAAAATTTACCTATTCAACAGTACAATAATTGTGTGTTGCTGAATTCTAATGTTATCGATTGGAGTATATTTGTAATATAAAATACATTTAGAAATAAGTTTAATGGCATTTCCTCTTGTTACATAGCTAACGCTAAATGATATAAATTAAGAAATTCTTTTATGAAATTTCAATTTCCAGTATCATTGAAAATTGTCCGTGACCAATCTGTTCTGTGGTTACTTGGTATCCACGCCAGAAAAAGATTTTATTACGGAAAGATGGAGGGCTGTGTCTCTTGAGCTCTGTTTATACAAGTTAATAATCAGTGGTCTCAAATATTTTACTTATTGTATTCTAAAAATAACGAAGTGAGTACTTATTCTATAAATAGTTCTGAGATCTTCGTCTCCTGACATGGTTTTCGTAAAACACGTTTGGATTCAGGAATTATTATTTTATATTCATCAAAATACATTTTATTTACACATAGGTTTTTGTAAACTAATTCTAAAATTTTCTCCAAATGTCCTCTCCATGCTAAGTGAGTCGCACGCGATCCGCATGTGTAGCGAAGAGCGCATGCTAGAGCACGCTCTCGGGCAATGGTCTCTGGGTTTCAGGCTCACTCCTGCCCGCCTGCGCCTCGCTTAATGGACTCCGGCTCTCGAATCGTTAAAAAAAGAAATAAAACTCCACATGTGGTATTATCAGTATGAAACAACTGGTGGACGCTGCTCGTCTGCGCAATCCCCTCTGGGGAATAATGAACTGCTGCATATGCCGCTTCCCGAGGTTCTTTCGTAAAAAGTGATAAATGATAGCAAGGGTAATTTATATACTTCATGGCGCATTTGGTTGATTATGATTAGATATAGCTTGGGATAGTTTCTTTATATGCTCGTTTTTTTGCATTTAATCAATCCTGTTGAGTTAATTTCGCTCGAAACCTCTTTCAACCACATGTTCATTTTACACTTATTTAATTCGGGTTTGTTTTTATATGGATTATACCTTATAAATGAAATAAAATAACATTTTGTTCGTATATTTCTTACTTGTGATAAGCAAACTTGGTACACAGAAACTGACCATAAGGCGACAAATACTGTGGGAGTAAGACTCGTCGGGGTGGGGGGGGGGAAGGGAGTGACATGAAAAAATGATCTGAAACGACTTATTGATATTCAATGCATGATTTTGAGGGATCCTGAAATGATTAGTGCCACACTCACTGCAGCTTAAGTCCACGAATAGTCCCCATGGGTGAAAATATACCTTTATCACCCCGTACATAGAGGGTGAGAAGTGTTAAAAATGAAAAGCCCCGATATTAGTTTTGACACCGTAGTTGTTGTAGCCACTGAAATGAATAGTGCCACCCCTGGTGCCGCGTAGGTCCATAATCGGTACACATGATGGATAGTACACACCTACCACCCCGCAGGTAGGGGCTGGAATAGAGCGGGAAGTTAAAATATGGAAAACGGCCGATATTGGTGTTGAATATATCTTTTTTGGGGGCCACTGAAACGAATACCGACATTCCCAATGTCGCTTAAGTCCACGAGAAAAAATAGACCCCTTCGATTCGGGTAGGAACGGAACGTAAAATTAATCGATAATGATCGATATTGGTGTGGAGACCTTGGTTTGCGTGGCCACTGAAACGTATAATAACTCTTCGTAGGTCAAATAAGTTCACGATCAGCCCTCATATACCCTTATGGAAGGGGAAGTTTAGTAATATCATTACACATTAAATACATCAGTGACGAAAACAATGTTTTCTGCTTCACTGAGATACTGATACTCCTGATATCGTTTAAGTCTGAATTCAGTATCCAAATAATAAGATAACCCTTGCGACCTTAAATGGGGGTGAGGGAGTGGGGGTGACAGAAAAAAGAAATAATTAAAAATGGTCCATTTGCGTCGGATCCATGGTTTTCGGAGTTTCTGAAGTGAATAAATATTCTACTAATGTAGTTAGGTTTCAGTTCAGATCACATGTGGGATACTGTACACAAAAGGGCAAGATATGTAAAAATAATGGAGAATAGACAACAATTGATATTGGTATCGAATCCATAGTTTTTGAGGATTCTCAGACGATTAATTATATTCCTGATGCCGAGGTCAGACTACACGGGGTGCATGACTCTCCTAGAGGTGAAGTTGGGAAGGGGAAGGCTCGTAAAAAATCTTTACAACAACTGAAATGAGTGTCGAATTCATAGTTTTCGGGGTGGGGTTGCTGAGATGAAATATAACACTCCCGATGCCTTCTAATTCCATGTTCAGACTATATATGTGACAGACTTTTAGGATTGAAATGGACGAGGTTGACGTGTAAAAATAATACAAAACTATCATGCGGGTCGAAGCCATAGTTTTCTAGATCGTTGGAATTAATAGGGTTACTTCTAAAATTGTGTAAGGATACTGCAATTGTGAAGGAAAACATCCCAAGAACCCATGTGGATAGGGTGGTGAGGGAGTGTCTAAAAGTAACCGAAAACATTCGAATTAGTTTCGATTTTTTAATTTTCGGGGCCGTTTAGTTTAAAGACAGTACTCTGACTGAAGCTTAATAAAAAGAAATAATTAGCTGATAAGAACACAAAATATGTACGATCAATTCATTCACCCTGGCAACTCCAGGCTCATTGTGAAAAAATTAAGTATTATGGAAAAATAAAATTTTGATTGTATGTTTAATATCCACGGTCGATCGGGTTAGGTTTTCCACAGCTTTCACGAATGTAATTTGGTGGGTTTTTCATGAAAGCTCTATGTTGTAAGATTGCAAGAATGTGTAAAATTGTGTTTGCAACACAAGTATAACACTCATTTGATATAGGATAATTTGTTTGTGAAATAAGTATTTGTTAACATTTTTATTAATTGTGTATTTGTATCCTTTGTATATTTCCCCTTATGACTCGAGCGAAGCCGAGAAAGTTAGGTAATACTTTTTTCTTCTCTAAATATTTTAATAGAAAGTTACGTACAATAAATGAACAAAAATGCAGTTGGATAGATGTTACGAATAAATTCCATCTGTATTGAAAATAGTGTTTTTGAAATGAGAAAGGAAAATGGATTGTATTCTGATGATGCCGAAGTATTTGTTCTTTACTCTCCCCGTCTCGCGACTTTATTCTTGAATAACGATGCCATTTAATTCTCAAAGACCAGTTTCTGGAACGGGAGTCTTGTAAATGGATTTGAATTGTCCCAATAGTCGAGCTCTTACCCCCAAAGTGAGGTGAAGGGACTCTGCGTGCGAAACAGGATGAAAACGGGTAAGGAAATAAAAAAATTGCGCCCAGAACTGCGCGTTATCCAGGGTTATGAGGCAGTTGTGGAACGTCGGGCCTGTTTAATAATTGCTCAAATATGGTTCAAATGAGAAGGGTGTGAGAGAAGCTACGAAAAAATGAATGCGATAACCTGTAGATGTTGCGGTTGTAGAGGAAAACAAGAATGAACTTAATCTGCGGTGATGACTCTGCGGCTGCAAAATTATCCATTTTCTGGAACAAGGAGCAGAGGGATTTGGGTGTTTTTGGTGATAAGAACTCGTCATTTCTTTGGAAATTAGTTATTTTTTCTCGTGAAATTCCATATAATGATAGGTGTATCGAATCGGGATGATTGCTCGAAACAATCACTACTGGATCTTGGCAGCCTGATATCAGAAAACATCCATGTACTCTTTGTAGATTTGAAATAATCCCTTTGTGTTTGAGAAACTATTACAATTTCTTTCCTTTTTTAAAACTATTTTACCGGAGTTCATATTAGTGGCAATTTGTATTAAGGTTGCACTGTTCCTATATAATTTTAAATTTTTATTACCTTAAACCTTAGATTAATAAAAATGGAGTCATATTTTTTACACAATATAGAAATAAAATATATAAATTGTTAAAAGAAAGACCAAAGCAATGATGTATTATATATGGTGTATAGGAACATGGTATGTTACAAGATAAGACCCAATGCTTCCCATAGTGACCAAAAGGCTTCAACAACAACCGGAACCCATTATAGTTTGCAAGATTCTTGCAACCCTAAGAGGGCATGCAAGATCATCTTAAATATTAACATAGGAGACTGGTTATAGATGACAAAGCACCCATTCCTATGGAATTAGCGTTTTCTCAGAAATACATCGAAGCACGAGAATTAGTGACGTTCAGTGTGGCATTCTAGTCAGATTTCTCCGTGACATTACGTGAGTATCTTCTTGCACCCGGAGAAGTGCTATACTTGCATTGAGATGAACGTAACTTTTGACTGCCATTATTGAAGTAGTTGAACACATTTTAGGTCGTGGATCACGTTATCAGCACTTGCATCAATATTATTTGTGTGCCAGTGTCAGGCAAAGTCACGCTACCGGCATGCCAGATGTACAATAATTCACGGTGAAGAACAGACGCACAGGTGTTGTTTGTTGTAGATGTTTGCGGCAACGTTTGAAATTCGGGCATTGTACACAGTGCCTGGGTGATGCCTTCAACTCCCGGAACCAATAGACGAGGTGGGAAATTGTTGTCTCTACTACTTTGCCTCAGCTTTGTGTAAAAGTTCTAGACGTTGCAAAACTAAGGACTGGAAAAGCAATTTATTTCAAACATTTTACTTCAAAATGAGATCCGAGCACACTATTATTAATTCCATTTTCTTAAGTCTCCTTCAGTATTGCAACTTGAAAACAAATTCGACTTAATGTTGCAGTGTAAAGGAATATAAGTGAATAATAACAACCTGAAGAGATTTAAACTTTACGTTACTGTTTAATTGATTAAAGTCACATTGACTTGATTCATTATTATTGTCACGGCTTATGACGATGTTGTCTAACGTAACCAAATATATTCTAAAACCTTGCCAGAAAACATATCTATGAATGAGAAGAAGAATCACGTAAATCGGATAAGTTCTCGAGGGATACGCGTATCAACTGATAGGCAAAGTTCTAGTATAATATGTTCGCTGCTCATGCACGTGTGAATGATCTTGTATATGTTCAATATTTCAATCTTGTATTTACCGATTGACCAACATTTCGTAAATCTTGGAAGATGTAAAGTGTCTTGGAAGATTTGATTCTATATTGTAATTATTGTGTCCTTATTTCATTAATTTTAATGCGCTTCAACATGTGTGTTTATTTTTTTGAATCCTACGACACTTAATTAAGCTTCAATATGCATCCCATTTTTCTCACGCGCTCTATGTCACTCTGTTGCAGCATATATTGATTTTTACTTCGTGTACGTGGAAACAAAATTGTATTTCGGGTCTCAGCATTTACAATCAGATAGAGAAAAGATAGTTAGGTGATGACTGAATAGATATTTAGATGATAGCTGGACATGCAATAATAGGATAATTATGTACTTGTGCAGTATTCAGTTGATTATACAAATGCGGGAAAAATAAGGAATTTAGCACATTATTTATTTCGGTCATATTAGTCATTTCTCTCGATTGTGATGATGCATGCTATGATTTCATAAGAAAATGTTACTTCGAAAAAATATATTTCAACGTGTATTTACTAATAAATATTATTTTTGTGGTAGAAAGCATATCTTTCATTAAAGACTTATCTTGCTCTTCGTTTCATAATAAAATAAATCATTTAATAAATCCGAATTGCCACATATTTATTTACGACCCTTTTACAGATGTCGAAAAAAGTCTCTACTAACTGTACCGAACATTCGGGAAATTTTTTTCTGTGCTTCTTTTACAGGTTTGAAGTGTGATGCTTTGGTGTATGTATATATTGAGTGTTTATGTATGTAATCCATAGTATGTTATCCAATAGCTTAGTAAATATTTCTCATAACATTAGTTTAATTGGTGTTATGTTGGTTTATTTTGACTCGTCGTAATTGTGTTTTTTGTACGAATGGCGTATTATTAATATTTAGGCTCATGTTTTGTCTCCGTAGAGAGTACATGCAGGTGATGTAAGTACCCGCTATGAAGTGATGTGGAAAATTGCACATGCTGTTATGTAAATGAAATTGCTGGTTGTGTTATCCGCGATCTGATAAGAACTTTCGAGAAAGCGAATGTGGCTGGGCCACGCGTGCTCCGTCCTTTGCTTCGTGCTTATGTTTTCCTCAGAACGTGTTATGTAGCGTCCCCAGCATACAAAATATAGGAATAATATAAAGAACTGGTAGTCATACGTTCTATGTCGTTATCTATACATATTTAAAAACAGTAGTTCTTTCCCTATTATCTATAGTCATGTTTCTGTATATGCTAACGAATAACTCGAGGGAAAGCAAACCAAACAACGGAAATGTGACACACGTTATTTCCATCGACTGTTTGATTTAAAATAAAATGGTGTTATTGTAGACATAAATATACTTTTATTGAATTTCATATTCATTCAGTTTGATATTTCATCATTCAGATAAGAAAAAAAACATTCGTCTAATTTCCGAGTGAATCATTTCCGTAGGTTGTTTAATACCACAGATATTAAATATTATGACTAATATGTAATTGAGGTCTCAGATAATACTGTTTAGATATTAGTTAAATAGTGTAGTAGGAATTTAAAGAAGTATATTATAAATATATTCATTAGATAAAATAGATTTTGTAGTTTTAATCCACCACAAAGTTCAAGATTCACAAATGTTAAAAATTTAATTAAATCAGAAATACTGGAATCAATACTCTTCACGGAAATTACTTATATATGCAGGGAAGTCAGGAATCACCAAAACTGAAGATGACCATATTGACTTATGAGGGGTCGTTCGAATGATGGCTAAGTGAGTGAGAATGTATGGAAGTTTGCGTAAATAGATCTAGAGTTGTCATAACGTCTGTAATGATAGTTTCAACTCGAAATGGGAGAGTAAATCTCATGCTGGAAATGGAGTTATTAGCTTGTAAGAACTGCGTTTTTGTGCGTCTATGAGATACAAGGATTTCTTGTTGCTAGGAAAGCTGCCAGCAGATTTGACGCTCGAAGGATTGCACCAATATAGCCTTTTATCTCTTTAGAAGGTGCTGTCTGAAATAGCACGGCTTTGAAACGTAGACAGAATTACAGGTATTGGGAATCAAATTCGTGGATAGACTTTAAAGAAATCACTAGCAGCAGAAAAATCTTTTTAAAAGTGTTTTTATTGATGGTGTTTTCCCGGAAATATTAAGTTTATTACATCGTTACTAATTGGAGGAAAGAACAGAAGACTACCTGAAACTTACCTGAAAAAAAATTCAAATTCAAAATACGATGAAAAGAAAATAATTAATTGTAGATTCGGAACATTCGAAGTAGGTCGTTTGCAGACAAAACTACTCATATAAGAGTTACGGAAGCTGGAAAATCTGTTTACTTTGTTGATAAATCTTAAGATCAACTATTCATTGCAAAAGCATTAAAATGTACGTTTATTTCCCTCCGTTTCATGATAATATCCCACTCAGAAAATCTGAAGTACTTTTCACTCAAAACTCTCAATCGAGGGCATAATTAAAGAACGAATAAAGTCGTGTTCCCTTTTGGTTTTTGTTGTTCTAGTTTTGTACAAAATTGATTTATTTTATTGATTTAGTATTTGCAGAAACGTTTTCTTCTTTCTTGGGATACCATAATGTGTGGGACCATGTTGAATTAATATTTCACTTTTTTTGCTGATGGAGTTTGTTAAAAAGGGCCCTCCATCTTTCAAGCACATGTTTAATTAATACATATCTTTCTCTTTATTCCGGTGGGGGGTGTTGGGGGAGCAGAAGATGCTGTATTATTACGTGTTCACCAATAGAATGACAATACGAACGCTATTCTATGGAAATAGAAAATTATTCACAAAATTACAGGTATAAACGAAAAGAGGTATTCTATTCTAATAGCTGGTTTCTTTTGGAACCTTGGATGAAAGAACTGAGACATTGTCTGGGTTGTACATAGTTTCGTTGCACCTCATTAGCATTTTTTAACTTCTTGCACCACGATGTCAAAAAAGGAGTTCACATTTTCGCTTCAAATTTGTCGCTTGCTATGAAATACATTATCGATTCCTCTTTTCAAATGACTAACGATTTTCAATTTCCTATTTGCCTACAACATAATTTTGGAGAAAATGTGTATATTTGTTTTATATTTATTGTGGAAATAAGGTCACATCGAATATTATATTCGAATTAATTTTTTTATATTATTTGGTTCCTTATACTGTGTTTTTATTAATTCCCACACTAGTACGCGATAGCTAATCAGTTTAGCGCGGACTGTAGAAACCAATGGTACTTCCGCAGAGGTAGGAAGGATTCCTCCGGCAAACAGAAGTTCTCTATCTATTCTTTCTAAATTCCCCTGAGCTTAAATTAATTCTTTACTCTTTATACGAGAGGTATTTTAATTACACTTGTTGTTTCTTCTCGTTCTAATTAACACGTCCCCATTTATAACTTTTTCTCTTATCCTGTATTGGCCTCTGTCTGTTTACCGTCTTCATTTACGGTACTGCTGAGAGCATCTGGAGTCGAGGTCAATGGAAGTTACTTCGACTGATTTCGAAGGTGGTGGTTTGCATCTCTCCCTTATTTATGTAGGTGCTCCCCCCGTCTCCTTATTACAAAATCCTTCATTCGTAAGATGTGCTCTACTGATGTGTGCGTCCAATACGCTCAACATTAAAAGTAGCTTATTGTGTATTGAATACGCTCGTCGTGTCCCTCTGAAGCACTTGTTGCTTGTGTTTTCTGTCGACGCCTACGCTCTCTGCGCATTGGTAATTGTGCCTGTTTCAGTCAACCATTGCTGCTCGAATCAAATTCTGATTATTGGGATATTTATTAAACATCCCAGTCTCATTGCGTTTTTCTCGTCCTCCCTTTTCTCATAAGGACATCTGCACCTCTTGCCATTTCAATGAATAGCTATTTTCCGAAAAAAAAGCTATTTGTTTTCATCTGCATTGGAGAATGTTTGCATTGGAGTTTTTTTTTCATGATGGCACTGAAGACGGGTGTTATCGAGTCTCTGATTTAGAAAGTCTTATTTCTGATATCTAGTAATGTCAATATTTTCGTAACTAAATTTAATTTCTTTGTACTTTTTCATAAATATTTAACATATATATGATTTCATTTTTGAACTCAATGTTAATAAAACATAACTGACACAAATTAGAATACGAAGAGCATAAAGCAGAAGTTATTTTTGAACTAACATCCGACGGAGAATAGAATTCGTAAAATTCGTAGTCTTTGGTAATGTGGTTCTATTTCATTGTAATGAACGCACACATGCGTAATTAGTGCGGAGCAGTGTTTTTCCACCCATGACGATGCTTGGAACGCGCTACGGAGGGTGCGGAGATGAGGAAATTGTTGGAAGGGGGCAGTGTCCGATGCAAATAAGTTCATTGCCTTGATTTAGCGTGCGCTGTACTTTGTCTGAGGGCATTGGCACCACCGCGCATCTTCTGTGCTGCGAGAACGTGTAGGTATTAATGAAAAGGGAGCTCACTTGTGTGAGATGATAACAGTCGAACGTGAAAATAGCGTCAAGGTAGATGATGTGTATATTAACGTAATGAGTGAGATTCTTATGTTCAAGTCCAAGAATGGGAAGGAGTTAATTTTTATGAAGAATAGTTCGTTTTCAGAGGAAAAAATATTTTCCCAGACAGATAATGAAATATGTCTGGATGTATGTGCTCGTGAGTTGGCGTAGCGTATCCCAGCTCTAATAAATTGATATATGCTTCCCAAAATTTGGTGTACTAAATATTAATGAATATTCGTTAAGAACCATTATTCCAGAATGGTTCTCTCAAAAAGGAGGATGTCTCTCTCGAGTTAATTTTAAGAGTTCATTATTTTTTCGGTGTATATTATCGTGATAGACAATGAAGAAGGAAAGGCAATGCGTATTGAGTTTTTTACGAACTGTTGGACTAGTGGTTTGTCTTTGATGACGAATAGCATCCTATTGAATTTGAAATGAAAGTTTCTCATGTTGCTGGGTGGACAAAGGAAACTTCCAAGCTCGAACTGACCCACCCGATTTCGTCGGGTGGACTACTTCATGTACTCATTACAATAAAAGTAATCGATTTTGATCCATTGTTTAAAATTATTCACACTTGGCTAGCAATTAACCAACTTATGTAATAAAAGATTAATAAAAATAATAGGCAAGTATTTTCTGCCTCATTCCATGCTGTTCATCTGCCTGTTATAGACGTTGGAAAAGTGACTCTCACTTACGGCGCGGCGTGATCGGGGGAACTTTGTGCGTCTTCTTCGCGTGACCCCACTTGCAAAACACTTCCCCCTTGACAGCGCCACCTCCACTTTCTTCCATGTGTGGCGGCGTTAACCTTGTTCGACTCTTCTGGAAAATGAACCGTGAGGCACCACCGCCGCAGCCGTCTGTACTATGGCTGAAGTGCTCGCCCGATTGAGTCAAAGGACCGGTTGCTCAGTGTGTGCCATGGAGGAAGACCGACTTCAGCTTGTGTCGCCCAAGACCATTGAAGGTAATAATTCCCTTCACGAGTTTCGGACTGGTTTTAAAGACTTCTGGTGGTTGGTGCTGGTCGTCCGTCAAGGGGAGGTAGGTTCGTACACGGACGAAGTCAACAACCACTTCATAGCTTTATTTTACCGTTTTCAATATTGTGTTTGAGCATAACGTGTAATTTAGTAAACTAGTAGTGCGAAACCATTTCGCGTACTTTATATAATAGATTTCGAAATCTTCAGAAATGATTACCATGTGTGCACTGGAAATATAAAAATTAATATCGTGAACATAAAATACATAGTTGTACATAGGTATAAGGCATTCGTTTTCGGTTCTCCTATCGATTTTACTGATCTTTATAAGCGTGGTTTCTATTTCCTTAGCTGCGTTTTGTACATTTACGTAGTTTAAACATTAAGAAGTGTCCACCGCAATACCTCTGATGCGGATATAATGCACTAGTTACACTTTTATGTACTTTTTTTTTAAAGAGCGTTTTTGAAAAAATTTTAAATATACTTTTCCTTTTTTATGACGTACTCTTTAAATATAAAAATTCTGGGCTGGTGCAGCGACACCATGAGAACGTTTAATTCGATACATCAATCGACTCGTCGGTTTTGTCAGAAACTCAGAATCTCTGCGCACAGGTGGGCAGAATTTTAAAAGCAACGTTTTTAGTTTCACGGGCACAATACTTACCGTGTGTTGCGTATCTGGGAAGGTATATCTTTTTTATAATAGCTGCGTTTTATTCCATATCACATATTTACCTTTTAATTTAAACAATGGTGTGATATGATGAAAACATTTCAACCAAATTGTCATGACGCTGCGGGCGTAACCATTAATTTCGTTTTGAGGTTGATTGTGTTTCTCAAGTGTGTCTATGTTTTCTCAGTCAGAAATGGTTCCCTAAAAGATAATTACTCTATCAACATTATTTCTGCGTTATAAATTCACTTTGCATAGAATTTTAGTTTTCGTAAGTTTTTGCGGGGTTGGTGAGAATCTAACTCCATCCCATTGCGCATATACGTGTGACAATGAGCAAGTATGATTATGAACTTGCTATATCGCCACACCCATCATTTTATCATACTAAGAAAATCTATGCATCGTATATTTTCGTTCTTGCAACATCGGGCGAAACCTTCCTGCTAACGTCGTAGTGCAGGACATGCATTTCCAGCGCGACAGCATGGGTTAGCTTGCAGAGCACTACGAATGTTTTCACAAGAGGTTGCATCATTATCACTTTTATGGTGATAGTGAAGACGATACTGTTATGGCAGCCATGCGAACGAGCTGTGTGAGACAATTTGTTGACACAGTTCTTGAAGCTAACCGCGACGTTTCGCCTTCGCGCCCAGCCGACCGAGGAAAACAAAAGCGGAGAGTCTTGAAACTTCCGCGTGATTCAAACTCTTAGAATTCTGACAACTTACATTACCTCGCACGAAATATATATGTAAGCTTTGTTGTGAGTTTAATTTATTTCAGCTTTCAAAGGAAACTGTTTGTTCTTGGAAAGATTGAAGGAATGCTCTAATTTTTAAGTGATATTATGTTATTCAGAATGCTTTCATTTTGACTTTTCAACATCATCAATCTTTTTATCATTGTACAGTATTCTCTCTTTGAAACGATTCTCCCTATAACGATGTATATGTATGTTACGGAAATTATGAAAATAAAGCGACACTACTGTCTTCTATGAATAAAAAGAATTAAAGTTAATAAAAGAAATACACAAAAGACACTCGCATATCTGAAGAAACGCTTTCAGCATTCGCCTTCCTCAGTCACGTAGAATTTCTTTTATGTGTGTGTATGTTTAATTGTCATTTTTCCATCGGCTTTAAAATTTTATAAATAATATATATCCATATACTAATATATAAATGCGAAAGCGTGTCTGTCTGTTTGTTACTTAATCACGGCTAAAACACACAACTGATCGTGATGAAATTTGGCAAGGAGATAATTAAGATATCCAGGATGAACATAGGCTAACGTTTATTTTTTTAATGTATAAGAAGAAAGCAAAAAAATGAAGTTGAAGATAAATGTCGATGAACTCGGAGGAAAAATCGACCATATTCACTTACACTGCCTAAACGGTTAGAGATAGATGATAACTGTGAATGCACTGAAAAAAATCCTCTCATTATCTTCTATAATTTCCTTTCATGTCATCGTCTCACAATTTTCTTTCAGAAAAAAATTAATTTTCTTACAATGAGAGGAAATTTTATCTCGAAATAAGACCATATTTTCATCTTAGAGGACGCGGATATATACATAAACTTGGTGAAATAGTGTAACACGTGTTCACTATAACACGTCAAGTTAAAAAAATCACATGATTATAGCGAATGAGAGTCGTCTGCGGGTAGAATGCTCCCTCGCTTCCAGGTAATAGTCGTGACGGCAGACGGACATTCCAAACATGATGGCGAAACCCCGTTGAAGCGTAGGCCAAGATTTACAAATAACTACGAAATCTTTCGTTTAGGCCAATTTTTCAAGAATGCAAGATAATTTTTTTATTGCTCTTAATATTGATTAAAATGGATGAAAACATGTCTTGGACGAGAAGTATGTGTATATGGAACCTACTGAGTTTCCACTATTCATTTAATCTAAAAACAAAAATCAAAACTGCAATGAAACAATGAATACGATTTATGAAGCAAATGAGACCAAACACATTCACGTTGATAACATTAGTGCTCTAAGACAGCGGTTCCCAAACTTCGTCTCGCGTACTAAAATAATACCATTTTACTAAAATTGCACCCCTGTATTTGTTAGCACATTACTCCTCACATCTGTCTAATGTACACCTTGTGGTAGTAATATGATGTTACATTACGGATGCCGTTGAAAATAGAAAGTTGAAATGTTAGAGTTTGATATGAAGTTGTCTAGTATGTTTGACGCAAGGTTCATTAGGGTATACGACTCATGAACTTCACTCATACACGATCAATCTTATTTATCAAATTTGATATGACGATCCAAGGTTTACAAATACCTTTGATTGTGTATGTGGTTTTTATATTGGTTAGGACTGTCAAGAAATGAACTGTGCAAAATTCCTGGGTAATTGGACAGTAAAAACTCTCATCAGGACTTCAAATGTAAACGGAATTTAACATAGGAAATCGGTAATTTTGAGATTTTGGACCAGATATTCTTATTTGTCTGTTTTGACATGAAAATGTGCATCCTGGTTGTTTTAGGGTCTCTGAACGCGAATCCAATGTTAAAAAGTAGTTGTTTTATATTTTGATTATTGTATTTATAACTGCCCATTACAAAAACCCTTGAGACTGTGAAAATTATAGTATGACTTTTGACGAATAGATGACGAGGTTGCGATAACGCGTTCTGAGAAAATATTACACAGCGTTTGTCTTTAATATTTATTTTCGATGCACCCAAAGTTGGGAACCGCTGTTCTTTGGTAGAGGGAACATATGACGGAGATAATGTTTTCAGTTTCCTTATCACCGACAGTGCATGTTATGGTTGAATCATCGTGTCCACAGTACTGTTGAGGGTGCGGATTCGTTTCTTCTCTCGTCTGAATTGTTTGGTTGTGAGGTTTACAGCTGGTTTTCCCTTCGTTGTCAGGGGTCTATAATAAAAAAATTGATAGTATGTACGAGAGTTGCCTGAACGTTGCCTCATCACTAATCAAAAATAAGTAATAATGTAAATAAATCTCTGGCGTCTTATTTTTCGCGTTGGGTGCGTGCCATTCTTCGATGACATCTGCAGGTGGCTTGGCATTGAGTTCCTGCGTAGGACACGCAATTGCCGTGAAGTGAATCATTCGTCAGTGCGTTCGTGGCAACGAAAACAATATCAGAGGCGTAGGTGGTCTAAATCTAGTCCAGGGTCTTTGCTCGCGACAAACAACACCTCTTTGCTATTTTTTGTAGTCTGATCATTGTGGTGCTTTTTTACAATATTTCTATTTTTTGCCAACACCTGTACTCAATGAGTACGTGCGTAACATGCATGAAATATAAGTGACTGATCAATTTGTGAAGCAATACTACCAGAATGCGGTAAAAATAACAAGAATTACGTTATATTGATCATTGTACATGAACATATGGGCAACATCCCCAGTTCTTTGGTATTCTTATTATTGTTCCAGCTTATGTATGAATACGACTTCGTCGAAATAGTATTTATCTTTATCAATAATTACAACATTGTTGAACGGTTATGTAATAGGGAAATTACATGGAGAATAACTTATCTTTATTTTTACTATAATCATACACACTCGTGGATGGGATACTCGAAGGTGCTCTTTGTTTCGCGGGCATGGTTGGCTGTTCTGTCACAAATTCGCGCGGTTCCGCCAGCGGTCTTTGTCCCGCCGAAGGCTGCGCGTTGCACCAGTGACTGGCGACGTCCGCCGTAACCCCTCCTCACAACTCAACTCCAGCCCCGCCCTGTTTGGCGCCGCTCCGATACACCGCCGACCCTTTTTTCCTGTCAAGACCTTGCCTTAGCCGATTTGTCCCTTGTATTTTTGTGAGTTTCTTGTGAGCCATCCTCCACTACTCCCGTCTGTGTTCATAACAACAGTGATGAGTTCGGCTTATTTGTTTTGCTGTATCTCCTCCTCGAAATCCGGCGACATCTTTGTATTTTATTTGTAGTTTTTGCTTGAATTCTACTCATTTCTCTGTCCCGTGGATATTCGTATTTTGGGGTTGAACTTATCGTTTAGTTCCCATTTGTCGTAAATCTTGACAATCGCTGTGGCGCGAATGTGGCTGACAGGTGCGTGAGCGTAGCGTGAGTGTGCAGAGACTGGACGAGAGCCCGTCAGCCACCGGATGTTCGCCGTTTGTCTCCATCCGTAGCTGGACTTGACGGTTCCGCTGCTCGCCGCAGAGAGACAAAGAGCGGCCATCGATGTCCAACATCCGCGCCTCGAACGACTGGTTTTTATCTCACTGAACGCCAGCGGTGTTGCGGGTGACGGTTCGGCGGCGGTGGCAGCTTCATTAGAAGAGACAGGTGAAGAAACGGGAGATGTTTCGTGGTGGAAGGAGCGAAGGTGATGGTTCGCTTCGTCGACATACTTCATATATAATCTAGAGATTAATTTTGTAGATCGTTTTGATTCTGTGTCAAGTTGCGAGTTCCATTTTAACTACTAGATTTAGGATGTATAGTTGTTCCATTACAAAACCAGATCATGACAAAAACAACAAGGAGTTTTGTTCAATCGAAATTGAATATGTCTGTTTTGTAGTATGTTGCTTGTACCTCCTGTTTGTCATGTTCGTCTTGATACCTCTGAGATAATTTGAATCATTATGTTGCTAGCTCATTTGATACTTAATTAGTGCACTCATTGATATATTTACATCGTAATTTAGTTTTATTTCGGTGGACTAATTTGCTTGAGCTGTGCATGCGTTTTCTTCTGCTGATTTTAAAATCAAAATCCTCTTCTAACATTCTGCCAAGCATCGATATGTCTTCCATTATAGCGACGAGGCGGTTGGCGTTCTGTCCATTTCCATGCACGTTACGCTGTTTCTGACAATCCCGTCTTAAATACACCAAGGTACAAGTTGAGCTGCTGTACGAAAAGTTACCAAATTCGGGAGAATTGCCAACCTCAATTGATTCCTCCTATGTCGTACATTACTCGACAGTGATATTTTCATTTTATACATTGTATTCACTACCACCAAACTTGACAAATTACCTCTAGCAGAGCCTGTTCTTAAAATACTCGTTTTTTATCGTTTGTAGAGTAACACGAAATTAATACTCTTAATAAAATACATTGTATAAATTATCCAAGAAATCTTAATTTTTTAATCTACTTTCAACGAAATTCATTTTACGGTAATCTATGTTGTTTCTATAGCGTTGGTACACCCGTAAGGTAGTGTAAGTGCTACCAAACAACGATTTTAATATCAAATGACAATCTGAGGCAGTCCAAGTCATAACATGTCGGAGTTTTTGTTCTAAAATATGGGTGGTGGCTGTCCTGAAACACCACTCGACTCCGCTATCTTTGTTCTTTTGGTGTCCGAACTCTCGATAACTTGAGTATAGTATGCACCTTTCGATGTGGAGAAATTACCAATCTCATAACGTAAGTACAGAGGTCAGTCACGTCATGATCTACTACTGGAAGGTCAAGTGCTGGTGTGTTTCCGCTGTCCACAGATTAGGACTAGCAGCTGTTGTGTCTGTCTGCTAATAAAGGAGGTTATTGAGTGCAATGTTGTGTTTAGTCACGGCTACGACTCGTCTTTACTTAATAGTTCTTGAAATAGTCAGCAGACTTCTACGGGAAAAATTCATGAAGTGATTTTGTAAAACTGAACTTTAAGAAAATAATAAGAAGAAAAAAGATAATACATAAATATTTTCAGATTTGTTGCGCGCGCAATTGATTTAATAATGAAAATCTTGTGGTTCATGTTCTAAGGGTATTGATCAAATTTCTCTTTTGAATCCATGGAATATTATTAAATAGGTAAAGTAAAATACTATAATAGGTAAGATTATGTATTGTGCAAGTCTATGTTGTAAATTTGAGTTTTCCAAACTTCATTTAAAGTTGTAATTTGATTGTTGCGCGACTATGACTTGGTAATTGTCTTTTCTCTTATTTCTCTCTTGCATACGTAGTATAGCATGGTAAAAAATTCAGTTGCTATATTTTGATAGGTATCCTTATTATAGATACTAAAATTGTGGGTTTTATATATCATTTTGTTTTCATAATTCGGTGTGGTCATTGATGGTGTCCAAATATATAATCATGGTACCATCAAAATTCG
Organism: Laupala kohalensis; assembly: GCA_002313205.1. Classification (NCBI taxonomy): domain Eukaryota; kingdom Metazoa; phylum Arthropoda; class Insecta; order Orthoptera; family Trigonidiidae; genus Laupala; species Laupala kohalensis. The sequence continues at coordinate 48,261 of NNCF01126488.1, forward strand.
GTACGTAAATCGAGATATTTATATTTCGTTACACAGCAGAAAGGAAATTTTGTAGGAACATTTAGTGTAACGGTAATCAAATATGTTCTTTTTTTTATTGTCTATCACTGCACGTACAACAGGATTGTTGAGAAACCTTGAAAACGAAACGACAGTACAATCCTCTATGTAAGTAACTAGTTATTAAATACTTTAATGATTGTTAAAATTTTGGCACATGAAGTACGTGCAACGTTCTTGCACTACCAATTGGTACCATACGAAGGGTTTTTGCAATATTGAAGTTTTCAAATGAAAATTTCAGAGTTAAATTATATTCTATGTACATATTCATAAGCTATACCGCCATCCGTTTTCTAAACCCGAATAAAATTTCTCAGTTCTGATCTTACTCAATGATTTACTGTAGTGGTAGATGATTCTATCAGTAACTAGTAAAATGATTATCAATGCTTTCTGTTAGCGGAATTGAAGATCGATATCTGCGCTTTTAACTTCGTGAAATTGTAAAGTTATTGTTTGATTAAATTCTTTGTCACCTACCATGATAAGAAACAATAACATTCATTCGAGTGACTCATTTTAAGCCAATTCCAAACAAACAATAACTTTCCGCCTTCAATTCTTAGTGAGAAAGTTGCGAAAATGTTTTATTGGAGCATATTATTACTACCAGCTACATTAAAATATATATTAATAATAAATACCTTATTTGTAGAATTAACTTTGATGCTATACTTAATTTTTTCCTGTACACTTTCTTAATAATTGAAGTGTTTTGTCTTTTCGTCGGAGAAATGTTAACAGTAAAACGAAGGAGCTTTTCTATCATGTATTCGTGGATTTCTCTGTATTTCCGATGTTACGATTACTCATCTCCTAAGAATCACTCCGGGAATCTCATCTACCCGAGTCACAAATTTACTAACTCATGTTTATGCGATTTAGCACTCCATCATACTTCCGTAGCCAGAAGAAATGAGTCACTTTTTTATTTACGAGGATGGTCGTTCCACGTTTACCAAGTTATCTTTTCATTCCTTCTGAATTCTTCCAGTGTATGTGACTTGGATCAAGTTGTATCAACGATATTTAGACCATATAACTCCATACTTTCGCCATTTCGTCCTCGCTCGTTTGCGCTGTTAATTGATCTACATTGCAAAAGTGTTTTACCAAGAGAGGAGGAGTGTGCTTAGTAATGCTTTGCTTTAGATTATATTGAAAATGTAATTTCTCCTTTTTAAGTCTTCTATATTAACTAAACTTTTCTCATTTAAACCACCATAAATATCACAAACTTTTCTCATTTAAACCCCCCATAAATATCACAAACTTTCCAGACTTAAACAATGAAAGTGATACTTATCAGAATGGTTTATCTAGGAACACTTTTATGAAGGAAAAGTTATTTCCTTTTATGAATAGTTCTCGGTGAAAACGTGTCCCTTTATTAGCTGCTACAATAAAGGTTAGTGCCTGCAATTACACTTCAGTGTAAGTGTAAAGGAGCCAAGATCAGATCTGTTTTGAGCAGCCGGAGATTCAATGTAGTAAGTTGCTATTTGAGTTCTCTATCAGAGTAATACAAAGTGTTTAATATATGGAAGTAGAGAAGAAAATGTTTCAAAGCCGTTGGACCCATTTTAGAAATTTAAGTACTAAGTTGAGAAGAATTGTGTGATTCGTATTGAAGATACTTAGAAGAAAAAAATTAAATCTTTTGATATCAACACAACTTTTTCACGTAGGGTTACAAATGTCGTACATATCTTTTATTACTTGTAAAATAATTTAAAGTCTAAAATGTTGATCGCGTGACGCTGTTGTCTAGATGCGCGAGCGAATGTTGGCGACCGCAAGTGAACTCGTGGACGCCCGCGCAGTCTCTCCCCTACCCCTCCTCCTCCTCCTCCTCCTCCTCCGCCGACAGTGGTAGCAGTTATTATTAATGCTCTTCAGTAGCAAGGGGGCTCCGCAAAGGCCGCTACGAGCAAGAGAGATACACACGCGTCAACGAAGGCCCAAGGTGTGAGCCAATATGAGCATGTAGAGCTGCTGCACACTATTTAACAACACCGCGCTTATTACTTACTAATGAGAACCAGGTGATAATGAACGCTTGCATATTTGGAGAGTAAACATTTTACTTTGGCGTTACATGATGATAGTGAGTAAGGAATGAATAAAGAACGGAATTATAATTTGTAGTCTTTATTATTCAGAGGTATGCAGCTCTGAATAATTTGAACCCCGTCATAAGTAGCAACAATTATTATAATATTATTATTGTTATTTTGTTGTGCAATTGTATTTTCTGTGTTCAAACTGGTAATTGGGGCGGGCTTATATGCCAAGCCGGAAGTAATATTTAGTAGATAGAAATTTTCTTGTTACGTGTCATGTTTGTGATAAAAAATATTTCTTTATTTCTGACTGTACATTGATAGTTAATGACAATCCTGCGAGATTCCCTTTTAGCAATTTGCAAATGTCTCCAGTTGCTGAAATTATAAGGGGACTAATTACTACTATGTTTTGTTTCCAGATCTTTTGAACTTCTGCAAGTTCTTGTTTGTCCAAGTTTCCTTGAGTTTCTTTTGTAGAATGGTTATGACACTGAACTGGTCTATGAAAATTGTCTATGCTGTACTTAGGTTTTTCGCTTATTGTTCTCACAATGTCACGTGCAATGTTTACTATTCCATGACAACCGTTCTCAGTTTCCAGTCTGGTGATTTGTTAAATAAACGGATCTCCTCCATGTGCCATCACCAACTTCCCTTGTCCTATAATGGAGTTTTGGTAGGCTGATTCCAACTGCCCAAGTTTCCTTCCTCCATCTTTTCGGGACACATATAATCTAGAAACGTCAACTCTAGGATGTAGAACACCGTGAATTGTGAGGAGTTTGCGAGTTTTCCGGTCCATTTTCAGAATTTTTTGCGGAGACCAATTCAATACGCCAAATCTGTATTCCACAACAGGAACTGCCTCGCTGCCTATTGCCGTTAATTTGTTCTTGCAATTCTGTTGTTGTTATTGTTATTGCTATTATTTACACATAATTATCAAAATACATAATATCGCCTTATACTAGCATTTTTAAGTTATTGTATTTGATTATTTATAATCAATATAATTTCACTCTTTGATTTAACAGTTATAACTACACACTGTACGTTTGAAACCGCAATGGAAAAGAACCTTTTTCTACATTGTATTCCAATTGTATCAATCGTTGGAGCCGGAACAGATATTGAAGAATGTAGTGGGACTCGTACTGCAACCACATTTTGGTTCGTCTGATTTTTAATTATTGACGCGAGACCTCACTGGTATTAATGAGCACCTCCAATTGCTTGTTTTCTCTTATGTAACATGGACTGATCAGCTAATATTGAATTCTTGATGTCCTTTAAGCTTCACTTCTCTCGGATTGCAATCACATGAAAGTGTAGAGATACGTCCATCAAAAATGTATTAGAACGTATCTGACATTTAAATTTATTTGTCATCAGCACTTGGCTTTCCATGTATTAAGCTATATTGCACGTAGACGTCTAAAAAAATGTGCGTTCTATTAATGCAAAATCAATTATTTCCCCTCGCACTGCCATACTTACGCCTGTCAAACCTATTATTACATACATGGTTTTGTTGACTGTTTACCCTTAATTTGATTGATTTGTTATTGACTTAAATCATTTCATCAGTTATTGGTTTAGGCAGTGTATATGTAAGTTATCATACTTGCTCTGGTTAATTTTAATTAATTTTTGAAGCTTTATTTATAATGATGTGTTTTTATTAAACTCGACGTACACTAATTTTATTTAGACTAAGATAATTTATAACGTACTCCTTTTAACGAGTTTGTAAGTTATACTATTGCTCTTGTAATCAAATTCATCACTTTCTCTAGTACGTACAGTTAAACAAAAGACTCCTTCCAAAAGCGGACATTTCTCGGCAGTAGCGGACAAATTTTATGGTCTTGTGAGTGTCGGTGAAAAACAAGTTAACTACATTCTTCTTCTTCTTCTTCTTTGTCTTCGCCTTATTATTCCCGTTTTACGCGGGGTCGGCGTTCTCTTCTTTAATTTTCCTTTTGCAGGCGTTCCTGCTCTTAGCCTCGCTTCGTCGCCATCCCTTCTCCCTCAGATCCTCTTCTACTTTGTTTTCCCACTTCATTCTAGGTCTTCCTCTCCTCCTCCTTCCTGGGATGTTGATATTCTCCACTCTTTTTCCTACGTAAAACTCATCCTTCCTTTCTACATGCCCAAATCATCTCAATCTGCTTTCTTGCACTTTCTTCCCCAGTGGTCCAACCTTCACAAGTTAACTACATTGATTTAATATTAATATGGATCATTAAAAAATAGTAAAATATAAATTTTATCTTTCTTATGACATGAATGTTAATCGCAAATATATGGACTTATGTGAGAAATTCCTTATTTCTTCCAATATAGGAATAGAAGTTCCGAAGTCTCTTTAAAGTGTGGCAGATTTAACTCTCCAGCTGCGGTGTTGACGCAGGCGTCCAGGAGATGAAGGAGGCTGTAGAGGGTGAGGAAGAGGAGTGGGCAGGGGGGAGGATGTGGGTGTCGAGGGGCGGGGCTCTGCGGCCCGGAGCTGCGGGTTCCGAGCCCGGGGATTGATCCCCGGACCGTGTTACAGCGCCAGTATCCGCGACACAGGTGACAAAATTTAGCTTTTCTCCTTTTTTATTAATTAGTCACAACTTAACTAGTCTATGTCCATCGTGGGTGGGATTTTTCATATTTCCGTGATGTTTCCATCGCATTTCATGTAAATTTTCAGTATTTGAGGAAATATTATGTTCATGTGATATTTGTTTTATTATGATATACTTGAATAATATTTGCCAGAGAACCAAAATATTGGATAACTACCTGAAGCTCTCAGTCATTGATTAATTAGATCATAATAAATTTGTGTTGAACCCAAATAGACTCGCAGCTAACTTTTTATCTTATCTAGGAACTTTTGCTGAAATTTTTGAATCCGCCTCTGCCTTAGGGCCCTTGATCGGAATTGATGGGATGGTCCCTTGCTTGCTTCGGGAGAGTAAATTAGTTTATTGTCCTCCACGTGGTCATACGCAGTCTGTACTGTTTTTTGACAATAAATTTATTATTATTATAGAAGAATGTTCATGTAAGTTACGAGAAATTTTGAATTCGTGTGTTATTCTTTTTTGAATTCTTTTGTCCCTTCGAATTTGAGGTATGACTTAGCTCACACTTTTGATCATTCACTGGTCTCATTTTTATTGCAATTATGAAATGGTCCAATTATTGGATTTTTAGCAATGACTTCGTCGATATGGATCTAATTGATTGTCGTGATACTGCTGTACTGTATTATTTTGTTTCCTAATTTAACATCCCGTCGATTACACTTAATCTTGGTTGATATAGTTTTAAGAGACTACAAAATGAAACACGCGTTGATCTGGAAACGAGAGGTCACATACAAATATATACTCTTGCATTTCGGAGATCATATTAAATTATTACATGTATTCTATTCAAACTGTATTGTCACCTTGACCTCATATAGCTGAGGTGATGGTCCAAGTACCATCAGAGCCTTAGAATTTGGCTCCAGTGGTGATTAGGGTTTTCGTACTAGCAGACATATTTGTAACTGTTTCAACTAACAGATTTTCTTTCGTTTAATCGTAATCGTTTATTACACCTGTTGTAATTCTCCACTTTCAGATTCACAGCGTAACCTCGTTTCCGATCCGTTGTTTCTATGAGTGCCGCCATAAATCAGAGTATGATTATATTAGGGCATCAATAACAAAAATTCTTTTGTTCTTTGTCTCAATAAATTTCCATTTCGCGAGCGATTTCCTTGTGGCCCATCTTGAACAGCGTGCAGCTTGAGAAGTTGCTATTCGTCGCTGCGCCACAATTTCCGTGTCACCTTGGAGTATCGACGTCCTTGCCTCCCTCTCCAATCCTACTGCGCTAGCATATGCAGCGTCGAAGCAAAGTCACCGGCTTTACGTTTCGATATTTCACTTATTCAAAATGGTTTAAGATGTTTATTCCGTTCATTTAGAAATGAAGGTAGTGAAGTGAATGACCGAGCGAATTGTTTGGTGTGGTTTTGTTCAGTAATTCCTGTAAACAAATCAAAATTACATTTAGCATGATTTTATTATTTTATTATTATTCTTTTATTTTTCCTTCGCTAATTTTGATTCTTACTTGGAGCATTACTTGCCGTTAGGTTACATAAACATTTTTATTATTTCAGGTGATATAATGCATTCTCTATAAACGAATGAATGTTCGGTAGAACTTTTTTGCAGTTTTGTATGATTGTATTTGATTGCGTGAACAACCAACGAACGTTGCATGAACTAGCACCCACACTGGTGTGTACAAATTGGATGATGTTTGTGTCGTCAGGACGCCAGGAGAAGCACGGGCGAATGTCGCAGAAATGGGAGAACGCGGAGTGCTGGAGCTTCGTAATCTCTTTTCCTTTCTGCGAGCGAGGCAGATTCCGTGGCCGATGGTTGGTAACTTCTACTACCCCCCGCGCATAGGGGAGAAAATGGGTCGCTCGGTAGGTCGTTCGGTCGTTCGGTCGTTCGCTAGCTCGCTGCGCTCACTCCACGTGCTGCCCAATCCCTTCAACGCTGACTGGCTTCTGGTTTTCTTTTCACCTTCTATTACGATCTGGGCTAAGCGCCTTACGTAACGAGGAATTACCTCTCTCCTTGATGCGATTCGGGTCTTATCCGCACGGGAAAAATACATTGGAGTAGTAGACTACTTTTTATCACTTTCACTACTAATAATTGTCGTCGCAATGTTTATAACATACTTTTAACGCGGCTTTTTTATCTTTATATCTCTTTATTTTTAGACTCGTACAGATAATATATCTACTGAAAACGTCTTTAGTTCTACTTTATTTAAATTAGGCGAAAAGGAAACTTTAACTGTTAAAATCTTGTTGCCATTACTGTTGAAAATCATTCTCCTGCGTCGTACGAAAACAAGCGGATATTGTACAATTCGTCTTATAGTATTATAATGCTTGTATAATTTGTTTCATTCTTTTCATATATACCTATACAAAATGGTTTTGAATAAATTTCACCATTTTCATCCGAAATCTAAGTTTATTATTTTCGAGAAAAATGTAACACATCGATTGTTCAGCTTTTGTATTTTCAATTCAATCATTAGGTATGTATGGAGAATGTTTTTTACGATATATGCACCACGAATTCTTAATAATATATTTTAAAGATAGAACTAGCTACAATGGACGAGTGCGTGTTTTTTTCTCATTACTTAATTAAAATATTTTGGTATTTACTAGCGTCTGTTAGAATACGTTCGAGAAAAAATATATGAAAGCACAAACGAATTTCGAATGTTTACATCAGTTCCTGAATTCATTATTTTCACATTTATTAAAAGACATTCAAAAATAACGCTGTCCGCTAGATGTACCTTAGTTCCTGGGAATAAAGTAGTTTGTTTACTGGATATAACTCTACACTAAGTCTTGTGTTAGACTGGAATGTATATTTTGATAAGTGTTCTTAAGTTATAGTTATTCCAGTTCCTTCAAACTAACGTACTTTCCATTTACTATTTGTTTAACTATTTTGGTATTGTACTTGATAAAGAGACATTAAAAAAAAATATTGTAATGATTGAAAAATTGTGAAGATTTCATTGCGTTTCTTTTTATCGACTATTTTGTACATTGTGTTACCTTTGACCGATGAAAATGAATTGCAAAGATCCACCTACACAGCAACTTACTCAATGTACTGCTTCTGAAAATAGATGATCAGTAAGTCAATCGCCATACTTTTCCTGTTTTATGCAATTTGCTTCATTATTTCCGCTCCGAAGAAACTTTTATCACATTTACAACACTTAGTTGCTAACAGAATTGTCTTTACTATCTTTTGACGTAAAGCAATCTGAAATTACTCTTGATCAGTGAATATTCATTGTTCTATTCACGCGTAACGCGATAGCTTTCTATCTTATCAGCGCTAATTTATGTGCTCCTTTGTCTATACACGTTCTAAATGAAGCGCTGCGGTATTTTTAACTCTCTCTGACTAGGTAAAGTAACTTTTTGAATTATAGAGATTGTTCACTTCATATTTCTGTTGCAATGTAGCAGAATAAATAAAACTTACTTATCGGATAAAATTAACAAAATTTTCAGTTAGACCTAGTAAGTTATTTTGTATCCTCAGTACATCAAGCACTCTTTTTCCGTTGTGACTGCAGGAACAGTACGTCCTGGGTCGAGATTCGGTCTGTCGCCACTTTCAGTATTATTTTAATTCTTGATCTCTATGAAAAAGTGAAAACCTGAGCTACGTTCTCTGGTATCTTGAAAATTAATTGTAAACGTTCCCCAATGCGAATTTCATTGTCATAAGAGAATCTCATGAAAAATTCGACATTCCCTGGAACGTATTTTTCTCCGGGTTTTATTCCGATCCGAATTAATATGTAAACCCACTAGGTCCAGGCCATTTGTACAATTCTTATAATTAATCTCGAATTTTTTGTTGACTTTAATAAATGGGTTACGATTTGTTAACGATGACAAACTGATAATAGTACGTGTTTGTAAAAAGTTTTCTCCTTTTTCTCGACATAATTATTTGATTTTTTAGGAGGTGGGTCGCTGTTATAATTTTACTTTGGGGCGCAGATATGCTAAATCCGCTACTGCTTTTGGACCCTGTGGTCAGAATTGATGGGACGGTGCGGAGAGAAAAGCAGTTTTATTGACCTCCACGAGGCCCTAAGTTATTTTTAACAGCTTTTTTAAAGAAATTTATTCAATATCTCCTAAACAACTGTGCAATATCTCCAAAAATGTGTAGTATTCACTGAGATTAGTCGAGAAAGTGTGCTAATTATTTGAAGTATTCAAGTAATTTGAAGCTTTTTTTAGCAGCAATAGTTACTTTATGTATTTTTTCTTTGCGCTACTTTAAGTCCAAAGAAAAACAAATGCAAGAAACATCATTTATTGGACTTGAAAGATCAACATTTTAAAAACATTTTCGAAGGTAATGAATGGGAAGAGAACGAACAACCTTGCCTCGCGCTTAGGCGACGACTCTGGTGCTTCGATGGTAAGTTGAGTTCATCAATAAGTTATTCGTTGTCGGTCAGTTTCGTAAATGCTTAAATATTTCAGTGTATCTTCCTTAGTTGTAAAGTGGCATTGATAATAACACATAGTTCCTTTAAAAAACTATAAGTGTCAGTGTCACTAACTAAAAAATTATAAACCATACGTCAATAGCTGCGTTTCTCGACTTATCTTGGTGAACACCGCATATCCATATCCTGGAACAGATTAGGATATACTAAAGGAGAATATCTTATTGTATCAGTTTGTATACTGCGCATTATTATTGATGATAATTCTTATTTATTTATTTATTTATATCCTGAAATTGCTGAATCGATGTTTTGCATTCACGCACGGGTGTTTGACGTTTTGTGCTTTCCCCATTTCCCTCTGTCAACAGTTCATATCCAATGCAATCCCAGTGTCAGCATGATGACAGGACTGCGAATCATTAGTACGCTGTGCTACGAATATCTGCTTCATTGTGCCGTGGTTCTGTGTGCGGAACGCCGCTTCTCTTTGAGTACAGGCAAATAGATCCCTTTCTCGTAATTAACGTGAAATGCTAGTCTAATTTCATTATTATCTTCTCTTGTGGAACGACCGCAAACGTTTCTACGCGGGTACATAGGAAAGAATGGGATGGGTTTCCCTGAACGCACTGGAGATTCATGCGGTGTGTCCTGGCTTCGCTTTATTTGATCAATTTACGCGAGCTTGACGGAGGTTTGCAACAGACATTGTCTATGAGCTAAGACTCGTTCAGTTTGTTATTGTATGGGGCAGGGGTTGCCAAACTACAGACCGTTGACCTGCATGCTGTCTCATTTTGTACGGCCCGCGAGCTGAGAACGTAAGTTAACAGGGATTCGAAAAAGAGCGCATATGGTAGGAACAATTATCTCTGTATTTAAGATTTACGGTGCATTACCAAAACAAAAATTTTATTGACTATTTTACTTTACAGTTTAAGACGAGTTTTAGTACCCTATTAGACAAGGCCAATTGTGGTCCTTGTGTAATATGGCCCTTAGATGTGGTAGACTTATTTCGAAAAACCTGATTAATTATTTACTGACTTCAATATACTGGTCTTCGGATTACATATTACAATTGGGCACGCAAAACAAACGTATACTGTGTTGGTATAGTGGTGATCAGGTAAACGTAGTTCCATTGACCTTGTCATGTTCTGTAATTTTTTAGCACTCAGTGTTTTAAAATATTTTTACTTTTTCATTTTCATACAGAATAATGGCAAAACTTATGTTTTCAATACTTGTTTGTTTTTTAAAATTCCATATCCGGATTTTCCTCTATCCGTATCACTGGCGCTTCCAGTTAGTCCGGACAAACGAGGTTCCATATTGACTTTTGTTTATTCCTTAACAGTAAAAGCTGTGACCTCTACATACTATTTGAGAAGCATGGAATTAAAAAATGTTAATAAGTTAATAAGTGATGTGACTAAATTATTTAGGTCAAATAATTATGTGGATTTCAAAATGCTATTGAATTTGAAGACTTCTTGGGAGAATGGATAAATATAAGTGTTTGTCGGTTCAAATACCGTTGTTGTGTCGTAGAACACGACTATTTGTTATAAAAAAAAGTCAAGCCATGCGTAAATTTCCACACTAATGCATAGCTTTATTCCAATACGTGCCTTTGAAGTTGCGGAATATTTAAACTGATAGTGTTTTTTGTACAAACACAGAAATTACATTAGAAATTTCAATGCGAACGAGAGATAGTAAACAAGCACGAAAGTAAGAAAAGCCTAAATCCGCGCTTGCTCTGTAAAGAGAAGCAAGTGAAGTGCTCGTAAGAACCATGTAGCGTCGTTGTTGGGGCTTCGTTACTTTCTCCGTTGCTGAAGCAGTTGGCAAGTTATTGTGTTAGCAGCGCGGCACGTGTAGTCGTGAGTATACCCTTGCCGGAACACTTTGCTCTTTCATGAACCCTGCTGCTGTTGAAGGCAAACAGACGTCCCTCTCTACCCTCCACGCCAACTTCCATCATATCAACTCCTAAATTACTGTCCTCTATCTCCCTCTGGAATGCATGACTGCATTTGCGTTCTCTCCAGTCCTCATCTACCTATTATTCTTGAATTGTCCCCGCAGACATTATCATTTTCGTACTCGTACAGTTATTGTCCTTGTTCTATTCGATCGTATATCCCACTTTTCATTAGATTGGTCGCTTCTTATCGACAACATTTCTACTGCTTCTGTTTATAATATAGATTTCTCTATCGTAGGCTCTAGCTCTATCGTGCCTAAAATAAAAGACTTGCTTCTCCTTGTAGTTTTTTCTTTCCGTTTCCCCTACTGTATCCTCTCGCTCACTGAGTACCATGAACCTGGTGATTCTCCAATCCGTCCTCCTATCTCGTTCTGCCACGTAAATGTTTTATACTAGAGATCTTCCTACTGTGCTCTCACTGCTTCTCACTTGCTCTCCGAAATATCTTCAGTTAGATGCGAAGCCCGCTCGCCTTGAAGGACGACAGCTTCGAGCCCCTTAAGCACGCTTCTACCTCAATCTCGCCTCCCTTGTTTTGTTGCCACGTGCTTCACCTGCTTGTAGGTTGTCAGGTGCTCCCTCGTGTTATGATAGCTCTACGAATCCTTACACTTAAAAAAAAATTAAGATGTATATTACTTTTTTCGTTGAAAGTTTTGAATATTTTCTCCCGATTGCTAAGAGAATGGTTTTAATTTCCATATCCATTACGCATGGTGTACGTTTGTATAGAGGACTAACCTTCAGATATCCACTCATTCATCTTTTACACATAATACAATTTTATATACAAATATTCTAGAATCCTTTAGAGTTCTTTTTGTGCATCGTTTACGAAAACCGCTCACGTTTGATAAATAATGTGAATTTTATTTAAAATTCAGGGACATTGTTAAATAGAATTATTTTCAATATAGCGCACTGTTTACAAAATAAAATTATATTACTCTCATGTTTCTCGTGATTTTCCCGGAAATTCAATACAACAGCGCACTTGTCTTGAAAAACATGTTTATAATTTAATGAGCGTTATTTTTCTGACTTGAAGAATTTCTGACTATATTACATGTGCTCGATAACCAAAGCATTCTGCTTTATTTTCAAAACTGGAGTTTTTATGCCAAATTTTCCTAAATTCTCGCATGCATGCTTTTCTACTTTTCATGTGCTTGTATGATAATAGGGAGGATCGAGACGGATTTATGTAGTGTTTCTTCGTAGTTTATAGGAAAGTTCACTATATTTTCTGATTATATACTTTGCTCTTTTTTTTGTTAACTATTATTATTGTTATGAATGAATGCCTTCCACAGCTTGGAGCTGGATCTTTTCCACTTGATGAAAGGACGTTGTCAAGTTTATCAAGCTCTTCCAGAATTTTTCGCACTATGAGGCATGTATCAAAAACTACGGATTTCTGCATATTGGTCAGTGACTTGGCTGCTTGTACTATTTCCAAACAGCGTTTTGTGGATTTCTGTATAATTCCTGTGGCCGCAATCACTATACGTCGAATATAACCTTTCTGTACTTTCCAAAGTTTCTTGAGCTAGTCAGCCAAGTCCTTGTATTACCTATTTTTTAAGGTGTAAGTTCTAACAATGTCGTGAGTCAGTGGAATGGCAACCGGAATTACATGAATTTCCTTTTTATTTCTGTCTAGGAGCATGATGTGAGGGCGTTTTGCTGGTATATTAATGTCAGTTCTAATTTCTCTGTCCCAGTAAAGTTTGCAATTGTTATTTTCAGTGACAGGTGGAGGTTTATATTGGTGTAGGGAATCTGTCATGTTTCGTGAAAGGTTTTGGTGAAGAATTTTTGCTTTATTGTTTGTGTCTTTTGGTGTAATCTGTGTTCGCAAGAAGCCGTTATGAACCTGTGATGTGCTCTTTAGTTTCTGATGCGTCTTTGCATTTTCGACACTTTATCATTTCCTTCAATTTAGATGAATTTTCGATAATGAGACGAGACATTTCGTTATGAGACATTCAAGTTGGTCTAGCACCGCACTTAGTGATGGATAAATTCAACTTCTGAGTCTTACATCATTGCTCTCAATGCAATTTCAATTCAATTTTAAGAATATACATGTCTATTTATGAATTATTATTATTATTATTATTATTATTGTTATAATTTCATTCGCCCCCAAAATCATTCCGCATTCCTGGTCAATATGTAGCGTGTCTGCATTTAAAGTCCATTGTAAGATAATTGCTGCATGAAAACCTCGAATGAAGGTAACAATACATGTCAGTCAGTCCATCGCGTAGAAAGGTTGTTGTGTTGGTATATATTTATATTACGTGCTGCGGCTTCTTGTGGGAAATCAAACAAAAAATAATGTAAATCTTGGAAGGTGTCCGAATGCATTAGAACTCGCATTCATCTGAGAGTGAAAATTATGTAACCTGAGGCATCTCTTCTGTTATTTTTGAGTTGATAAGAACGTGACGGCGTCGCCGCGTCGTTCAAAAACGTCCAGCAGCTGGGCATCGCGTCGCCCACTGCCACCCGCCTACAACTTCCGCCCTCGCGCAGCCTTGGACATATGCCCAGTGGCATTACATTGCAGCCACTGCCCTTGCTGGTATGAACAGCAGTTCACCACGACTCTATATAAGTCTCAACGCATCCTTAAATTCGTACTTATGAAAACAAGAGGTGTAGCGTTCAATAATCGTGAAAACAGATAAGAAGTTGAGTTAACTTTAATACGCTTATATAATTTGCGATATATGTAGTGCTTTTCTTGAATTTCGGATTATGCATTTATGTGTACCAAAGTACATTAACTTAAAATGAAAAAAAAAAATCGAGTGTAATGTCTGTTTTAGCCACCATTAATTGTATCTTGGATTGTCGCCTTTTCAAATAGACATATCTTACGGATTCCTTTCCACAAGTACTTTGCGCGAAAGCTGTTTGTTTCATTTTAAGGTAAATATCTGTGTAATTTAATTCAATGTGTTAAACTTTTCCTCGTAAATACATTGAAATAGGACAAAATTTGGGAACAATTTTATCGATTGATCTTTTCATTAGGTGTAAGTAAAGATGCGATCGATATGCACATAAAATGAAAACTGAACTTAAAAGGATGGTAGAATACTACTACTACAATACCGAGCCGTATCTTGAGTTCTTGCGCGCCGAATGTAAATGATTGCACATCAATCTCGTGCGACTATGCTTCTTGAATTCTGCTTTCGGCATCATTTATCTGTCCTCCTGCCACCTGCATTTTCTGTCCCGCTCGTTCCACTCCGTCCCGCATGCTCTTCCCGCGTCCGCCCTTTTCGATTTGTTTCCGCCCGCATCCACATCATGAACTGACTAGTTTCCCTCTGCCCCCAGAGTGTATCGCGCACGCATTATTCTTCCTCTTGTTTTACTATCAAAACTGACTTCTGACTAACATTACTGACTTCCTTGAACCTCCTTTGTCTTTCCATCTTATCTCGCCTTCATTGTTTCCTATCCTTACGCAAAAATGCCCGACATTATTTACTAACAGATCCGTCTGTTTATATGTATTTTGTTTCACATTGCAATACTGTACAATTCATTATTTCATATTGTCTACCGTAAATTTGTTTTCACTTATTTCTTCTTAAAATTATGTTTCTGATTTGTCAATAATATTGATGTGATTTATTGCTTAATGTGGTTCAAGCTCTTTTCAAATTTTTCCCATGCATTTTTGAAAAGAAACAAACTTCGTTCTTTCCTTCATATTATTCCGTATTTATTACGTACCATGTTAGAGTTCTGACAGGATGTGTTTGGAAATTTCTAATACTTTTCCGAAAATTTATCTTATTTGGGCGAGTGCTTCGCAAAAGAGAAATTGGCATGCTTTACAACTCGCATGTTTTCCCTTTGTTTTCTATATTACTATTCACAGGGTACAAATAACTGTTTTATTCAAGGTTTAGCAGTGATGTAATGCATCGTATCTCTAGAAAAATGCAGTCAAAGTTTGACTTTGCAACGAGTTAACCAGAGGGTTTGAAAGCTAATTTGTATTTCTGTGGCAACCCGAAATCTACTCCATGTAAATTAATGACAGCAAATCTGACTCCCCTCTGGTCAAAGAATTAGTCATCCAATGCGAGGAGACAATCAGAAGTCACCAGGACGACCACCACAATTCATTATTGACTGGAAGTGGGCTTTGCAAAGTTGGGAAAGTCGCTTAACACTTTACTCGCAAATGCCACATCATTGTAGACTTCTCATTCAACAGCTTTTTGAGTTATTGCATTACATTTGATGGACTAGAATTAATTTTTTTCATTGTTATGTTCACTATTTTCAACTCTTTCTACCGATTATTTGTCATCATCACTCTAAAATATAAAAATGCAAAGCTTTTAAAAATATGTGAATAAGACAATATATAAACTAAATAGACACAACTTACAGATACAATAATATTTGTGATCGAAAATAAATGTCGAACGACGTGTAAAAAATCAAAATTCTTCCATGACAATTATTTTAAATGATATTATTTCTTATCATGATATTCGTTCTGTGAAATTGTCTTCAATTTTATCATGTGTTGAAAGAAATTTGACTTCCACAAAATTATTCTCGTTGAACACTATTCTCGTTTCTATAAGAGAGCCGATACAAAGTCGTCAATATATCATATGGAAGCACAGACACGGAGATGTATATCAGGTGAGTGTTATTTCCGTGCCTGAAGGGTTGGTCGAGGAGAGAACGGTTCTTGGTGTGCGTGCTGACACAACATGACACGCAGCACCGCTGCTGTAATGCCCGATCGCCCACACCCTCTGGACTATCGCTGTCCTATCAGAAACGAAAGTACGATTTCCTTATCTGATTGTGGATTAGTATTGGAATATTTGATCTCTTATATTCAAATGAGTTGTGCTTGTGTTTTTACCCTTTCATATTGCAATGGTTGATAATTTTGATGGGAAGATTTGATCCATAATACACGTACTAACGGTACCTGAATGTGATGGCACGATTGGACCATTTCATTTATTTAACGTATTTAAAAAACTTTTATAAATAAATAAGTTTTATTGTCAAAAGAACAGTTATAAACTGTGTATGACCACGTGGATGACAATAAACTAATTTATTCTCCGGAAACAAGCAAGAGACCATCCCATCAATTCCGATCAAGAGCCCTAAAGCAGAGGCGGATTTAACGTTTCAGCACACTCCTAACAATAAAAATAGTTTGGTACGTCTTGTAAAATCAACATAATACCAACAAAATTGAATTTCATAAAACAAACAAGTAATTTCAGAAGTACGTTTTATTTGGAAAATACCGTTTATAAATCGTAACTATTAAATAGCACTTCGAGATTAATTATTTCAATAGATGCCGCCCCTAGACAAGAGCAGTCTGTATAACAAATCCGCCTCTACCCGAAGGAAAGCCGTAGAAAAACCCGGGCCAGGATGACTACTCATATTTTATTACTACATGGTTGATTAGAAAACTTCCCAAAATTACTAAAAATTTGGTCTTATTCTAGTTTGAAAGTGTTATTGCATGTAGAGGAACACCTGTTGGGGCACAGCAGAGACCTGCAAATGATTTTATCTTTCTGGGTGGCTATAGTAATAGCCTCCTGATTCAACTGTTCGCCACGGACCGACATTATTGGACGATTGAGACACAGTTCGTTCTTCGTGCCCCCATCTTCACCTAATGCTTCAGTGCTGTTTGCACTGTGGTGTTGAGTTAATGAGGCTTTATTTGTATGTGGATTCTTAAATGTGAATGTTTTTTGAAATTAGACTTGAAGCATTAAAATACATATAATCTAGGTATTATGTTCACAGACCCGTGGAAAAACTTATAATCAGCCAGCCTGATAAATCACCGAAATTTAGGAGGAATGTCATTTTTATAAAATTATGCCTGAATCATTACACCATTTTTTGAAGTATGACGGTCGTTGCAGTATCTCATAATGTTTCTGTGCGCATAATTTATTCGTTTCTCATACTGTCTTGCTATAAAAAAAGTTTATTGCAAGCTTTCAAATTAAACCTGACAATTGCTGTAGAATTTTTTAAATAGTCGAATTCGGTTTTTGTTATTAAAGAATAATTGTGTGATAAATTTCTCTATTATTCCTTTCATGACAAAACCACTCATAAGTATAGATTAACAAGCATATGATTTTTTAAATTATAAATTTTAAAATAAATTGATTACATAGTATTTCTTATCATCCTCTTAGAGTTTCAAGCTACTTCTCTGCAGGGGTTTCATCAATAATGGTGTAGTAATTTACAAATCTCAACGAAGATAAGTTCTTTTTAACTTATAATGTGTGGTTGTAAGGATTGTAGAGAAAAAAAGGAATCAAAAAGGGAAATAGAATCAATCAAATTTCCCTGTGTTCCAAATCTTTATGGACGTAGTCGAAATGTAAAATGTCACACTTTTCAGGATGAAAAGAAGACAGCACTGAAAAGTTCCCAATAAAACCCAAAGAAGGAAAATCACTTTTTCACTTTGTGTCTGTGGGGAGTCGTTGCGTTGGCCTGGCTGCTGAGTGCCGTCCCATGTGTGCGGGTTTCGTTGTTTGCGTCCCATGTGTGCTCTTCGCGTTGCTGCCCTTCTGGGCGAGCGTGTCTGCCGCTTTGTAGTCTCCTCGGAAGAGCAGCTGTCTCACACTAGTATATTTCACTACGTACGTCAGTTTTTATCCGCAGAGCTCGTTATACAGTCGGCGGTGGTTACTTGGACATTCGAAGTTAAATATGGATTGTACCATTGAGAGATTAATGTAATGAACAAAAGATTTGTTCACCAAACGTTTCATTTCCATTGTATTTGTGAATTGCCAATATGTTGGTAATTGGTGTCTGTAACCGACGAATGATTTAAGAGAAAACCCACGAAATACTATGAAGAGCAGATTTCCTTTGCCATATCAAATCCGTAAGTTTTTGTATAATGTGTCTGTAACCGATATTGTTCATACCTCATTGATAAAACAACAGTTCTCTGAGAATCTTACTGTACGTGAAGATTACAGATGGGGAAAATCACTATGCTAACATTGAAGAGTCATTCCTTATTAATGAATCATTCAATATTAGGCTTTTCTAGACGTTTGGTGTCCAATGACTATCGGTACTGAGCATAATGAATGGAGTAAAGAATGTTATAGAGGCTGGAGTGAAATATTACTATTTGATCTCTAAATTTGTTCAATAAAATAACTTCTTAAGGTGATAGTGTATTAATTATTGAGCAATTCAATCATAAAATGGTAGAGTTGCTCATTAATTTCTACATCATGTGTAGAATTTATTGTACAATTTAAGTTATTTTTATTCAGAGTACCAATGAAGTCTGTAAATTTAATTTAATAGACTTCTTGTTTGACATCCTGATCTCTGATTTATCACTGCTACTTATTTACTGTTGGAAGCCAAGGGGTACTTATTAAAATTACACAACGATAACAGGAGTAGGGAATTAATTATTTCAAAAGCATATTGCTCAATATTCAAGAGATATAATTTAGAACCGTAATATAAGCATTATAATTGAGTTTCAGAGAATTTATCAAAATTATTTACCTATAATCAGCTTATTCACAAAATGACGGAAATTCACAAATTGTCACATGTAACCCTTGGATTCTCACCCCCTCAAATAATTTTAGATTGAAATGCTTTAAATGTTAAATTTTGATTAGTGACGTAAAATTTTCTTCATGTTTATAATAAGTTAACCTTCAATGTATTAGTACTTTATCGTAAGTATCCGTTTCTATTATTGTGCACATCGTTGTTATACTGTAAAGAACAGAAATGGAAATAAACTATATTATTTTTACGAAGAATATTTGAAATTGTATTTTGCAGCACCAAAAACGTTCACTAAAACGATCAATCTACGTAATCAATTGAAAACAAAAATTGCATATTTCTTCTTGAACACAAATGATCCTTGTGGTTCCATGCTTTGAACTAGTTAGCAATGCAAACACCTCTATGCTTTAAATAACCTATAGTGATTATTCTAATGGAACTTGGCAACCCTGAGAGTCCTTGCGCTAGCAAAACACTTTTAGTGGAGCGAAATTTGCGCAAATGCTCATCTGGATTCAGATAGCAACTTCATGAAGTTGGGAACCTACGAGAAGTAAACGCCATGAGGCGCAGGGGTCGAGTCATTGCGCCCGTCGCTCGTCTAGCAATCACCATGGAAATGAAGCACCGCGCCGTCACTCCGGAGCCAACCAGACGACCGACCGACCGACGGACGGACGCTTGCTGCCTGCCGTGTCGAGATAAACGCACGGCTCCGCGCTGGACAGGCAGGCCTTCGTTACAGGGGCTTTGACGTGGCTCTGCTTCACTCGCACAGATAAACCGCTGTGGTCGTTTTTATTTATTTGTTTACGTGGTGGACGAACTATCGAAACACAAAGGTTTTCCAAAACAATTTCAATGCAATGGGACTTATGTGCTCTTACCTCTTGCATTTTTAATGGAACATATTTGGAGGTATGTTTCGGAAGTTTAAGTTTCCTTTCTTTATTATTTAGCATCCATAATATTTTTGAAAGAATTTAATTACGTAAGAGAAGGGCTGCGCATTTTAAATTAATTGCGAAAATTTCTTAATAATAACTGCCTGCACGATTTTGGTTTTATTAAATTATCGGATGAATGGAAAGAGAAATACTTCTGTACTTAGATTTAGTTCTTTAGCAGAACGCTAGAGACAGTGGTTGACGCTCCATTCTCTCTACAGTACTTTCAGACGTATTTCAAAACTTGGATAAAACAGTATAAATGTATGAAATTTTAATCAATATCTCCAGGTGCCATGAAATGGGAAAAGTACCATGTGCTTTCACAGAATTATGCTATTATGTTCTTAAAATATTGATTAGGGACCGTGCACAAATTGCGTAATGCACCCTAGGGGGAGTGAGGTTCTAATACCGTTATACTTGCATTACGAAGGGTTGGTGGGATGTTAGCCTTGGTGTTACGTAAGGTATGTTTTACAGGGCGCTTTTAAACTTTTAGTTTGTCCCAGTAAGAGCTGTTAGAGCACAGAGCAATGAGGAACGAACAACTAAGTCTGCGTATCAAACATTTCCCGAAAAGCAACATACACTTTTCTTAAAGGGGTCGGAGATGTAAGTTAAAGTTACTTAATTAATGGGAGAAGGTAAGAGGTATCGTTACGGGTACGTTATGAGGGGAATGGAGGAGTAAAAAATTGGTAATTTATGGACGACCCTTATTAATTTAGAGGAATTAATCTCTTTCTTTTTAATGTTCAACGGCCTCTCAACAATAAACCAAGTTACATTACCACCACTGTTGGTCGATGTTTCTAGTGATCCATTTTAATTGTATCAATTTTTCTTATCTTGAATAAAATCACGTTTTTCTTGTGGGTATTTAATTTCTTTTACGAAGAATTCGTATTTTATAGAGGAAAGAATCGGGAAACATGTTTCACGCTATTTCGAAGCTTCATTACGCCAGTGAAACAAGAGCGCAAAAGACCTTCCCATTAATAGGACCCCAAATTTTATTGAGGAAAATGCTTTCATTTTTGAGGTACTTATTATCTTTGATGCTACGATATGTATTTCTGCCGAACCGTATGCAATCCTTCCAAAACCCGTGTCTTTCATTTTGATAGTCTCTTGAAATAAGTCATTGCAAAAGAGGAGCCGGCTTTTTGTCCGGGCTCTTAGCTGGAAACGTTTGTGATTGCACTTGGCAACAGAAAGACAGGAGGAACTATATTTGCCCTTTTACTACTCTTGGACTCTCGAGTGCACGACCTCATTCGGAATCAATTCGTTTTGCATCCGTCGTGTAGTACCTACCATTCTCTCGTGAGGACTATTTATTCTTGGTTGCTCTCGTATTGTTAATAAACTCATTGTGGCGATGCGCAATTCTTTTGTGGCACGTGTCTCGACGCAATGGTTTGTTGCGATTCCAAATGGATTATGACGCCGAATTGTAGACTATACAAATCTTATGACATCCAGTTCACGATGTAAAAATCATCAATCGTAAATACTTCAACTCAAATATAATTCAAGTGGATTCCTCTAGTTGTTTCAATTGTCTACCACTCCAAGTCTTACTTCCTCTTTATCTGCGGAAGTTTTTGTTTAAAAGTGTCGGAACAGTTGTCGGTTTGAGTCAGTATCTTTTCTCCTTCGCGATAAAATAAACTTAGGTTGAAATCTTATATATGAATAAAACTCATTGTAGCAAAATCATTGATGTTTAATGAAGTGAATTGTCAGTTACAAATGCTTCTGCATATTTTATATGAATCATAGACATACCTACTAAGAAAAGCCAATACCACTCATTCTAAAAATACACATTAACATGTATTGAAGTACATAGCGTGTTTATTTAGAAATATCGTACAAGAAATCAACATTCAATCGTTTTGATTTTCCGGTGCGCATATGTGAATGTGAATCTGTCCAAATATCCCAAGAACTTCGTAAATGTTGATCTATCATCTGGATTCTAGAGTTGCTATTCCCTTTATTCTTCACCGTTTGCGTTCTTCAAATGTAATAGAGTAAGCGTTCCTCCGATCCTGTACAATCGGTCTTTGATAATAAACTGGATGAGGATAGCTTGCTTTTGTGTTAAACATAACCCCATTGATTGTTCAAGCTTTAGGTATATTCTGTGAATCGTTATGTTTAAAAAAAAAACGATATTTGAAGTATCAATGTGTATCACCTGAAACACTATATTGACAGGAATATTATGAAAATATCCTCAATATTATGATTGTTGATTACTCTGACTGAAGCATTTATGAGTTGGTATAAAACAATAGAAAATGTTTTCTTAACAAAATCTGTGTCAAACAAAAATGTATTCTGACGTATGAAGTGCGTGGAAGAGTGAGTTAATTTGGAAAGAAACTTCTCCCAGACTGCTCTCGGGGTGGGCCCCCTACCCTTGCTGACAGTTCAAGGCGATAATTTAGTATCTCAAAATATCAACATTATCCAAATTTGTAGATTATTCAAATTGTAGTTTTTGACGTTAGAAAATCTGAATTCATCGAATACTGGTTATCAATTTAATACTTCATTCGAAGTACATTGTCAAGTTCAACTTTGCTGAAAATCGGTACATGACTTCAACTTCGCAGTTTTGGTTCGTTTATATTGTTGAATATTTAATTTGTAATATTAAAGAGTGTTCGAATTAAAATTTTGCGAAAAAAAAAATAGAGCTAGAAGAACAACGTAAACAATATGTGCCCTGACATCCATTTGCAAGAATATTTATCGTAGAGGGTAGTGATGGGATAATGATATCAATTAAGTCAGAACTGTCACGCACACAACCGAGTATATAATTATATTCCTTATGATAAGAAGAAAAAAGTTTCCTATCTTACAAATCATTTGTAAACTTTGATATTCCTGAGCGGAATCCCTTGCAGAAGCTCGTCATTTCTCTTCCGTCCTCAAATACTCTTCTCTCCTGAGGGAAGCACTCGCGTGGACTGCGTTTCGAACGCGCGCCGCGCCGCGTGTGCTTCATTTATTCGCAAAGAGGCAGGCGATGGGAGGACGTAGAGAGATAAACAGCGCGGCGCGTGCCGCGTGCGCACAGGAGAGGGAAACGCTCTTCGTGTGCCAATTGCCGACGCCACCTCCACGAATGTGTGTCCGGATCGCCGTAAGCGATAGAGGGATTGTAGGATTGCATTGAACATGGAGGGGTATTGTTATTGTAAAGAAGTAATTTATTTATTTATTTGTACACACACGCATACACACACAAAAAAGATAAAAAATTCTTGTCTCAAAACCCTGTACCTGCGCTTATAGCCATTACCAGGGTTTAAAATTACCTTTCATTTCTTTAAATATTATAAATTATATATTACGATCATTCTTGGACGATCACAATGTACGTTGTGTTTTACTGTCACTACGTTTCGACACCAGGTTGAATATAATTTATTTATTTATATAGATTATGTAATGAACGTAAATAGTTGAATTTTTATGTAATACCCATTTAAAATCAATTGTACAACAGAACTTGGGAACGCGGGACCGCCTGCTCTAATCTCAGGATAGTTACTCGACGTTATACCCGTTTTCCTTCCGAAGACAGTTCACCACCTCCATCTGCCTTAACCCTCCCAATCCACCTCCCCCGAGTTCGAGTCTTAGTCCATCGCTATACTTATGATCGTTTCAAAATTGAATTTCCCTTTATCGTTCTTTTTTTCTTCACTTTTCACTTCGTTTTCCATTAATTATACTCTTCACCGTGATACGGTTTAAGTAATGTATATTACTCTCATTTTTTTTATTTCTTGTATCTAGTATTTTTGACTACTCCGTTTTCAGCATCGTCATTCCGGGGCTTCACTTTTTCAAAAATTCATTTTTCTCTTGAACATTTTTTTTTGATTACTCGTAACCAGTTCGGTACGTTAAATATAAGTAGACGAGTGCTGTTCGTCCCGAGCCGATAGGCCTCGGCTAGCGACTACGTCCACCGACAATGTACACCACTCTGTGTGGTGTTATCTCTGAACGGAGCACTTTGATAAAACAGAAATAACTGAGTGAATATTTGAGTATTTGCTCAACCCAGTGTAGGGATACTATTGGACTTCGAACTAAAGAGAATTGATTTTCCTCGTCTTTATCTCATTTTTATAACTTTTGCCTTTAAAATAGTTTTCTTCTTTCCTTATATCTGTTATAAATTAAATGTTTGGTTTAAGAGTGATTATCAATATTTAGGATGTAGCGATTTATTGGTAGAAATCGCTTTTAGATGTTCTTCTCTGAAAAGTTGGAATTTCTATTTCATGTTAAACCTAACAAAATGACTCACAACAAAACTTTCCTTCCTCGAGCCTTAAATAAATGAATATCAAGACAGTTCACTTTTAATTGTTTTAAATTACAACATTGATTGAAGCACTTCTTTTTTTTAAATGATATTCAGTGTACGAATTGGTATCGGTTTTAGTACATAATGAAGGATGGGTATAAGTCTAAGGAAATTATATAACTTATACCTACCTAGTATCTACTTGGGAAGGGAAGTGAAAATCCACGTGACCTGTTCCTGTGGATGTTGTGTATGGATTTCGGGGGTCAAAGCGGTTGGTGGAGCTGTAGCACACCTGCGGCCAAAGCAGAAATATCGGGTTCGTGTCCCGACCCGTCGCAATTTTCTTTCTTTCCTTTCTACATTATCTACATGATTTTAAATCGGCGAATTTAATTCGTTAAGATTCTTTCACACTATTGCACATCTTGTGTTGAGAACAAATATTTCGAGAAATGCTCACTTCTATTCGTTTTTATTACAGTTCTCGTAGATAAAAAACGTAAGATGTAATGCAGAAATGATACGAAACAATTTTTCGTGGATAATATTATTTTCCCTCTTTTTCTCTATTTAAATTGTAAATTGTTTCTGGTTAATGTCTCCTCGCTTGTCATATTCCTGTGGATGCGTGTTATAAAACCATGTGAGGGATGTTGCGTGTCTGTAATAGTCGTGGAGGAAACTGTTAGATCCGTTTCTGATAAGATGAATCGAACTTCAGCCCGTATATCTTATGAAATCTGGTTTGGATTCAAATGCAACAAAATGTTTTACTGTTTCCTGTTATGTGGATTTTTTCGTTATATGAAAACATTTTCCATGAAATCAATACTTATTTCATGAACGTTCAATTACGTCCAGTAATACCATACATTGAGTGTATTAAATTCTGCTCTTAAATGTATCGTTAATCTTGTTTCAAAGTTCAGACGACCATATAATTTATTGTTCTTCAGTGCAAATCCCGCTTAGAAAATACATTGAACGGTCATGTTATATTTACGAGAGAAAAACATGAGATAATACGATTTAGGTAAAGCAAATGAAGTCAATCTCTTTTCCCACTTTTTCCCCTTCGGTAACAGTGTACAATATTAAGGCGATGACAAAACAGTATGAGAAAGCACGCGTCAGCTGACAGAAAATCCGTGATGTGATGTTTTGTTTTCATCCTGCGGCTTGTCTGCGAGGGAGACCGGAAATATGAAACAGCGAAGCGACGTGTGTATTATGATGGGCATTATGAGAGCGACGATGACGATGCGAACAGCGGCCTTGACAAGGTCACACGCGATGGTGACAGGGAGACGTGGTGGTGGTGGTGGCGGGGGATGTCATACATTGCTGCTATTGAGCTAGCGAGCTACACTTCTCCTGGAATCGACTTCGGCAAGGAACACGATTTCAAGGAACGGGCGATGTTCATAGGATTCTATTCTACTATTAATGAAGTTTTATGTCTTCGATACACTTAAAGTGCAATCATCTCCACAATTGAATAAATAATTAAGTTCATGTAGTTTGGTACCGCGTACCATACGATTAATCACCTGTGTCATATCGTGATTGTGAAGTAACATGTCAGGATGGCATCACGTGTTTAACTACTAGTTTTAACATCTGACCCACTTGATCTTGATCTGTGCCATCTAATTTATCAGGAAGTCATTACGTGTATGAGCGTTGTGACGAAGAAATTTCTTGCTTTCTGCAATATTTCTCCAGGACTCGATAATGAATCGTTAGTTACGATCAGAGTGAAAGAAGACGGTCCTGTAAAAATCTTACTAAGTCGTATAATCGCACCTGCTTTTAAACTATGTTAATGTTGGTCAGGTAGCGGTTACACTGTTTTATGATGTCGTTATCAATGTTTATGATCTTACAAACTAAATTGAGATATAACAAAATTACTTATAATGTATTTCTGTTATTCTTCCTTTTAATGTCTTTTTTAATTCGTGTTTCTAATCATTCATCTCCAATTATATTTTCTGCTGATGCCATAAAAACTATTAATTCATTTTAATTGGTTTACGAGTTACTGATTTTTCATTTTAAAAAAATTTTTTTTTTACCGAGGACGTAATATCATGTTCAGACATTAAATTTCTGAAGAGTTACCCTCTAGGCACCAACTTCGCAAGGAGCGTTTTTAATATTCGCCGCTGAAGAGTTTCTTTGCTTGGTATTTCTTTAATATTGTATCAAAGGCTCGTCTTCATTAGTAGTGAACACTGCCGATCCGAGAAGACATTCACGGGTTTCACTGATGTAATTTTAAATTAAGTAATCATATATTATTGTTCTATCATGATTTTTCTATATTCTGCAGTTTTTAAATTTATAACTTCCTCTTAAAAATAACGCTGCTTATACTCGTACTTTACATTCCTTAGTTTCATATTACGTTGTCTAAAAATGTCATTGTTTTTTATCTAGCCATGTTTAACTAATTATGGCAAAAATTAAAAACATTGAGACCGAAACTAATGAACATTATTTTATTATTGCGAGTTAAATATTAGGATGGAAGAGAAGAATTGAGTTGCAATACATGATACTCTTCGATTATGTCTGTTAGAATGATAAGAGAGGTAATAATTTGTAAAGAGTTGGCGTAAACCAGAAGAGAGAGAATAAAAAAACTGCAAGAGGAAGAAAGAAATGATGGGTAGCAATGCTTTTTAAGGGTTGGTCAAGGGCAGGTAGCGTAACCCAAGGGGTGAGAGGTAGTGGTAAATGGAAAGAGGTCATTTTTATGGGAAGCGATTTCGCGATTTCATTTCTGGTTCGCCGGATACGATCAATGAGCCCGCAAATCCTCGATTCACTTCCTACAGCCCTGTGTCCCACCCCCACCCTGCCAAACTCACAGTGTCGGCTCGCTCCGATAAGCGCCACAGCCTTCGCCAATTTTTGCTCGACCGCCCTCGTCTGCTCTCGATATCCACTTTGGCTATCCCAGACATCGTACTCTTCTTGCATATAATCTTATTTGATGTACTCTTTTGTATGACATTGTACAAAGTTCTCTCTCCCTCCCTTCTTCTGACTTTTTTATTCTTCTGCTCTTACCTCGTCCAACCCTCCTCATTTCTTGTCATAATTCCTTGGCTTCTTGTTTATTTCACCTCACGAACTTTCTCTACTACTCTTCATTTGTTTTCTGACGTAAATTGTGTTCCGTCTTCGTAGAGGACCAAGCAAGGTCGTCTGAAGGTTGTACATCCCTCGCCCCGCGCATACGGACACCGATTCAAACAGTGTGGAGTTTCGTTAGAACCATTCAAGGAAGATTCAGACTTCAGAAGGTTGTCTGTCTCTCTCCTTTTTCTTCTTTTCCATGCGTTTCTCTATAATCTGAAGTTATCCTGTTTCTAAGATATCATTAGACTACAGCAGGTGCTCTAAATAACGTTTTAATTCCCACAAAATAAATATATGAGTATTCCGCATATTATTACTATGCTGACTGATGTAAACTGAAAGTTACTGACATTATCACGGTATTGGACTTTTTACTATGATAAAAACCATTTAGACTACAATATATTTTTATGCCATATCAATTTTTAAAATTGTTATAATTACGATCATAAACAGCTTGATATATATTATTCATGCATCGCTGTAAGATGTACATTTTTTTACATTAACGTAAAATAAAACATAGATAAGAGTTAGGACATGGGAAAGGAGAGGAAGGAAAGAGGAGAACGAGGAGAGTATGTGTGTGAGGAAGAGGAGAGAATTACTGAGAAGAGCGTTTCAATGGTGAGCGAAGTTTGGAGATGACAATACTTCACCTGTATAACCAGGCGCAATTTCCATCGAATGATACCGCGAAATTGGATTGCAGTTCTCATTCACGGGACCCAGGTAGTTGGGCGCTGCGCTGATATAATTTTTATTTGCCTGACGCACATGTGGTGTTCTCCTCTCATATCGCATGTATGTTTCAAAGAACAAGGAGTTCCTTCAATATTTGAAATACTAAGAGCTTTAATGAAAATTTATTGAATTTGTCGCATAATTATACTAATTATTCTACACATTTTATTAGATAACTATTTAATTGTTATGTTATAGTACTAGCTGTCAATGTCACCACTGCAAATTGTATTCTTTAGAGAAGTACGACAATTGTTACCCCTGTTTACTGAATACTTGAATGTATATTTAATGAAATTTCATTTTAATAAGATGTTTGGATATTTAATTCCAATTTGAACCAAAAAAAGAGCTCAGTATAGCATAAGATTCTTGTCATAGAAATTCATTAAATTATATCAAAACCAACAACAGGGCCTAATGGATTACACATAGGGTAAAGCTTCGCAGATTTACATAGCCTAAGGACGAAGAAATATTGCAAGCATCACGCTCCGGATGTTTTGGCCCCAAGATACAACCAGTACTCTATTTATATCAGGTTGAGTGGGCCTGGGAGACATTTTAAATGTTGAGGTATGAATAATAAAAATATCTCATAATTTCCATCCCTCCAGTTAATTGCTCTGCGCTCTAACGCGACTCCTAATTACACAACTAAAAACTCTAATATGATCGGATACCATTCAATGTACTTGAACTGATTTGAATTGTATGTAACCGAAATAGCTTTTATTCGACTTGTATTAAAAATTAAGTGAAATTTGTTAAAATAAGAGTATAAATCGAAAATAAAAGCCTTCTATTGACGTGGATAGTAATGACTTGGAGAAAGACAATCATTTAGAGTCAATGATCGATGGTCAAAATACATGGGAAAAATATTTTATCTTGAAATTGAGCGAATACCTGAAAAATTATTTGTTTAAAGAAAATACTTCTTAACATTTTTCTTCCGGAAAGCCTCTGAGGAATATTGAAATTTTGGAACATTTTTATCTTCCGTGTTATTCAAAAAGTTCCAGTTCTTAGTCTGATTAAAATTAAATTCTGATTTTAAAAAATCATTCATTGAGATGTAAATGTTGCTCTAATGCATTCGCATTTTCGGTTTTAGGGTGTTGCTATTATTGATCGTATGAATAGACTATACAAATTTTAATAAATAGAATATAGAGAGCGTTGTATCATTGTCAAAAAACCCGTTAAAATTGATTCCAATTTTTTTAAACTCATTATCTCATTTAATGCTTATCCGTTTATTTTATATAAACGCAAAAATTAAATATACTCTTGTACACTTGAACTCCGGTTCGCAAAATGTACATCATGTTGCCATAATGGGTTGTGTTGTGGGACATGCTGACGTGTAAATGGAATGACATCGGATTAATTTTTAGTATCATTTATTTTTATTTAAAAATCTCTCATTCTCTCAGGATTCAGCCAAAGCTTTTAAACTATTTTAGTGTCTGGCAATTTCTTCCTCTTTTCTTCACAATCATACCCATCAGTATTTCAAGAATAAGAATGATGATTAGAATTTGTAATGAGGTTGAAATCAAGTCAAGAGACCTCTCTCCAAGCTCCTTATTCGGCATATGCAAGTCTCCATTACAGTCGTCTTTGAAGCAAACGACAGCATGAACTGACAAAAGCTCCTCCTTCGCCCTAAAACTTTTATCTCGGGTGAGACAAGAAGCTTCGATTTTGTGTGAATGTGGTGATAAATACGGGGTGCTGTAAATGCATCGAGAATGTCTTCCAGTGGAGGTAGAATTCAATCTCTAATGTTGCAAAGTTGTATAAAAAGTTATATAAATGACAAATTTCGGTGATTAAAAGGGAATTAATATTCATTCCTTCTGTTACAACCTAGAAATTGTTAGCAGTATTTTTAGGAAGTCTTATGTATTGATCTTAAATGCGGATTCATTGTTATTTTGCGACCGCACGAAGTCCTGCCGTGGCACGCATCCAACTCCTCATGTTGTCCTACACACACCGGTCATTTACCCCGCGTTCAGTGAATTTTGTCCTTGTGGTTTTTTAAATTAGACATTAATCCGAAACATTAAAAAATAAAAATACATATAAGGCACGTGGCAGACGCTATTATCAATAACACCACACTGTTTTGAAATTACACCCAATAAGTGTCTTTCACAATCTCTTTCTTTGCTATTTACATTTTATGAAATGCCGTATGAAATGATTTTTTAAATTATTTCACAAAATAGTAATATATTATAATCATGTTTTCAGTAGTTATACAAGGAAGAATTCGGGGTGATTTTGATTAATGCTATACATTATAGACTGACGCAAACTAGTGAGGAAGAATCTCTGTTTTTACTCGTTTGTAAATTTCATCCGAGATGTAGCCTAAGGGAAAACTGGCAGTATCGAAAGAAGGGCGATCATCGTTGTTCTTCCTTGGGGACGTGGGATGTTTACTCCACCGGACACTGTTTACTTCTTTGCGCCAGAGTTAACCTGTGCGTCTGCTCCAAGAAATTCTTCTCCCTTCCACTGACTGTGTCAATTCTGTCCATAGTATTCCTCTGCAAATTTCTTTTTCTTCACAAACACGTGCTGCATTCTGCATCAGAGGCTGGAGTATTGAATGTTTTCGTGCTTTTCTATCTCACCCCCAATTTTATTACCTCTTTCTATATCTCTGTCTATGTAAATCTCGTTTTTCTTTCTCCTTCACACGTTATGATTATCCAATAGTAGTTTTCCGATTATGTTTTATCTTTCTCTTCATTTCCTGTAACATATCCGCAGGGTATGATTTGTCAGTCTGTTCAATAACCTTCCGGTTATTTCCTTTCAGAAATTACAGAAACTACATTTCCTTTCAGAAAGCACCATTTAAGTATTTGTGGTAAACGTTTGTCTTTTCGGAATTCAATTTAGGCGAGGAGTAGTTGCTAAATTACGTTTAGTGATTTAATCCTAATCTATTCGTGGTTAATATAAAAATTTCCCCGCAATATTCTTTTAAAAAAAAAGAAAGTTTTTTAGACTTCGAGTCTGAGTAGAATAAAACTTCTAGTCTTATTCTTCCTTGTGTTCAGTCATATTTAAAACATTAAAAATAGTATTGTGAAAAATGAGTATTAAATGAAATATTCTAAGGCATCAAACAAATGAACCCCGAAGGTGTCCAAGAGGTTCACAGAGGATAGAGCTCCGCAATTACTAACTCGGCACTAGGGGGAGGGGATGTGGCCAATATATCGCTCCGAGAGGTTTGTCTCCAGGATAGACCTTGTACTCATTTACTGCAGGTTGAGTAGGCCTTGGATTCAGTCTGGACGTTAATGTGTGATGAAAAATCCCCACCCCACCGCGGATCGAACCCCATCCAGCCAGTAATTCAGTATCCTTTGAACCACGTCGACTCCACGTATATAAACGCAGACTGTGTGGACCATTTATATGACCACGCAGACACAGTGGACAATAAAGAGTGCTCTTATGTATCACAGGAAATATTACTTTATGTCGCCTCCTGAATAAGAACATTTAAAAAAATATAACTATAGATCTATTTGTATTTTCTTGCAACGCGTTTTACTCATACTCCTTTTTTCATGTCTTTATGCTTCTTTAGAGAAGCATCCCTGTTCAGAAAGCGTTAGACATTGCTGCTTGCCTTTTCGCATTACGGCAGCTTCCTTCACTTTTCCCGAGGAAGTTCATGAGTTCAAGAAAGTCTTCACGCAATATTCTTACGTAATTTCCGGTGTGTATGTTCACGAGTTACTCAACTGTACTCCCATGCTCTAAATCGCGATAGCAATGCTCAACACAATAATATATTTTCTGTTTTTCGTTAATTAGTTCTCCTTATAATGTCTCTTGAATGTTCGGTTAGAAGCAATAACCTTTACATAAAATGTGATATATTTATGTATTTATTACTTTCCCATTACACATGAAATTAATCGGAAAGGTATTGTAGTCGGAGAAATGATATATGCTGACATATAGCGACTGATTTTGTTCTTCTAAATAACTCGTTTAAAGCTCCGTGAGTGGAAATAAAACTTGATTGGTATTTTTATTTAGTACGGCTTGAATGGTAATTTGTATTTACTAATTTATTATTACTTATTATTTAACTGGCAGACAGGTTCCTTTTAGGGTGTTGACATCCGCTAAGAAAGGGTTTTACAAAAATTCACCCCTAAAGGGGTGAAATGGGGGTTCACATGATTTATGTATGTATCCCACCACAACTCTAGAGTGTCTGGAGCAATTTCAACCAAACTTTATACATAGATGACAGATTATCGGACAACAAGAACTGTGGGAGTAAAACACCCCTTGCACATTCATGGCATCCCAAGGAAAAATAATGGAAAAATCCTATATTAAAAGTGAAACCATAGTTTTCGGAGCCGTTTAGTAGGATAAGGACGCCTTCGACGCATCGTAAGTTCACAATCAGTCCACATTAGAAATAATATACCCCTAGCAGCCTTGGGGTAGGGGTGGGAATGAGATGCAGGTAAAAATAATTTGAAAAGGACCGAAATTGGTGATGACCGCTGAAGTAAAGTGACACCCTCATTACGACTTAAGTACACGATCACCCCATATAAGGAATAAACACCCTTTGTGTTGGAGGTGAGGAGTGAAATGTAAACATAATCGAAAGTAACAGATATTAGTGATGAGATCGTAGTTGCCGTGGCTACTGAAATTAGTTGTGACGCCAAAGTCCACAATCAACTCGTATAAAACCCAGCACCCCCAAAGAAGGGGATGCCAAGAAAAAATGAGCTAACTGACTCATACCAGATACGAATCCATAATTTTCGACGTCGCTGAGTTCATAGTGAAATCCCGATATCATGCAAGTCTAAATTTAGCCCTNGAGATTTTTAAACTACCAATGCTTTAACAGGAAGGGCATCCGGCACCATGAAATTCCCCAGCCAGCCAAATCAAGTATTCCCTCCATCTACCAATCCCATCTGCGCCGACCCTGTCAACTAAAAGTTGAGATAACAAAGAGGCACGGTATTATTAGGGCTGGGGGTGGGAAGAGCGAGACGTGAAAATAACGTAAAAAGACTGATATTAGTGTCGAGTCCATAGTCTTTGTGTTTTATGAAATGACTAATTGTATTTAAAATGACATTATGTACCCTTCAGACCACATGAGGTGCAGGACACCCCTGGAGGTAGGGGTTGTGAAGAACGTGACACGAAAAATAATTGAAAATGTCTGCTAAGGAAGGATTTAATGAAAATTCACCCTCAGTGAAGTGAAATGGGAAATCGGTGTTTTCTAAAAACTTTTCCTCAATTAGATCAGTGAAAATAAGGAAACACCTGTACTAACAAATCTCCCACATAGGATAACATTCTCTCTGGATATCAATGGGAATGTGAGAAAGAATAAAGTTGCAGACGTATTACAAAATGTACGTGAGCAAAGCCGCGGGAAATCAGAATCTTCTTCTTCTCCTTCACCCTTATTAATCCCGTGCTTGACAGGGTCGGCGTAGATGGGATTGGTAGATGGAGGGAATACTTGATTTGGCTGGCTGGGGAATTTCATGGTGCCGGATGTCCTTCCTGTCGCACCTCCCCGTGTGATTAATGAATGATAAGGGGGTGAATGATGATGAGAGAATGTTGTGGTGGATTGATAGGCAGGGGAAACGGGAGATCCTCGAGAAAACCTGCCGCGAACACCGCTTCGTCCACCACCTCGAATTCTACTTGGATCGGACCGGGTTTGAACCCGCGTCCCCAGAGTTATAAGGCGATGTGCGTTAGGCATTAGCATCAGAATATTTTCTATTATTTATACTTATTAATATGCTTAATTTACGTAGAACTTATGATTAGTACTTAGTAACACTATTTCTGAGTATTCATGACTTCATTATTTTCATCCGAACACTAAACAAACATTTATTTGAAAACTTGAAATTGACAAAGCAGTTTACACATCATTTTATTGGACGCAATGTTTTATGTATCTCTCACTTTCAGTGATAAATTCAGTATTAATTGTTCTTAATACCCGTGTAACAGTGCAGGAGATAGACGAGTCTTCTGGAAAGTTGAGCACAGCGGTCCTCAATCTTTTAGACCCGCGTCTCATTGTATCTTAGACAGTTTCCGCCGCTGCGGGACACCCTATTATAAACCATCAGTATATAAACTTGTGTTCATTATACACTGCAGCAAACTTTTAATTATATTTTTAACTAAATTACTTTTCACGCAATAGTATGGCTACGAATATGAATGGTAGAGAAAGAAATGAAGATGTTAAAATTACCATTTGTGTGAAGATTCTTATGGCGCCACGTGATGGGACACAGTCCCCCTGGTAATGTCTTCCAGATCCCCGTGTGCCGCTTTGATACCTTGGGAACCACTGATTTAGCGAGTTACTTTCGTGTTTAACGGGTTGCCTACATGCACCTATTGTCCTATTGGTTGTCTAGCAGATTTGTTACGGCGGGAATAAGGTCCGACTTAATGAATTTCTCTCTAATATCAATTTTACGTCTTTTGAATTGCTCAGTTTTTGTAAGAAAATTTGCATTCTCAATCTTGTGCTTCCTGTACGAATTTTCTTATACTTTTTATATATTTCTGTATTTTTAGTACCTATGTAATATTATGTTGGCGAGTCCACAAGCCCCAACTAAAAAAAGTAACATGATTTTCTCATATTAAGAATTGTCCCTGTTTTCCTTATCTTTCGTATGACTTCAGTCACAATCTTAAGTTTAAATCTCTCAGTCCTGAAATTTTGCTCTATTTTTTTCTGATGTCTCTTTATCTTGTTTCAGGTGAGTGTTTCATCTTTCATTGATGTTTCCTTAAAAAATTGGGTGGTTTGATTGTTTTGGAGTTTTGGAATGTTTTTTTTAGGAAATGACATGCAATTGTGTTATTTTACTATAGTGCCTGATAATACATGTTTGGCTCAAACTGTTTTCTTAAGAATGTGTACGTACTTAGGAAATGTTTGTTTTATATTGTACATTCTTTCATTAAATACTCGCTGATTTCTCGCGACTTCTCTCGCGCGAAGTTACGAATTGTTTTTTGCGTATATAGTCGCCCATAAATCCCTATTGATATCTGTTGAAAATTCAGTTCTCAAAACAAATGTAAATTATACAAAACAAACAGTGACATTCTGGCCAATGGCAAATATCAATGCTTGCTCATTAGTAACAAACCAAGAAAACGAAAAACAGTTCGAAATATATTAGATGTGAATCAATACAATATTAATTTAATGCTATTTTCATGTGTCATCAAAGAACATAATAAATATATGCACGCACATTATTTTATATTTTTACTGGAAAGTAAATATGGGCAATTCAGTGTGAAGTTTAAAACGATGTATATATTTATGATTCATTAGTGATCGTTATTTTGCTTTATTTTAGAATCCGTTTGCCCATTTTATTGATCCTTCTACTTTGATGTGTGTTACCCAATATCAAATTCATTTCGTTTTAATTAAGGTTGAGAAATGCGATAAAATCTGAAGTGGGAGGTGTTAGAATGTAAAACGAAAAATGTGAACTGCACTCCCCTATATTAAGAAGAACTAATTGGACGAATGTGAATTTCATTTTATGAGACAATCACCGTCATTATTCATTACTAATACTTACTGTGAGACCGAGATCTCGAAGAGGCGTACTTGGCTATGGGACCTACAATAATTAATCAACTATTTTTTCGTTCAGCGTAATTATTGTCTGGCTATGGATAGTGATGCATGGAATACGAAACGATGAACCGACAAAAGCTATCGAAAAAAGCGAAGCAGATCTTTATGAATATGAGATAAGTTGATTGGAAGAAGCAAAATCGATGCGTGAGCGAAATCACTGAGGGAAAAGGAGAAACAACGTTTCATTGATTTTTTTTTGTGGGACTTTAGGGCTCGCCAACATCGAAGGTCATTAGAGCCCACGTTTCATTGAGGATGAATAAATTCCCAATTAAGGACTTGAGTTTTTATGCGTCATATCTTTGTAAATCTGCGCGAAACCCTCCGGACAACCTCTATCATAAGATGAGCCCACAATTCCTTCATTTCCTATCCTTCCTCAGTTGACTCTTAAGCTCTCCTTCCCTCCTCCAGTAGCAGCGGGGAGTCAGTGCGCTTGTTTGACTTGGTGCTGCAGTTGTTCTTGCTGCTGCTGTTGGCACGATTTCTGACCGCCGCTGGTGTTGCAAGAAGAGGATGGGAAGGAGATAGACGTAGCTCACCGTGATACCGGGGAGAGGGACGGAATCATTGCGATGTGGTGGAGCGGAGCCGTGGCGGAAAATGGCGCCAAGAGAAGTAGTGCGAGGCTCCCCCACTGTTTCCCTCGCGCGGGAGAAAGTGTCTCGTCGGAAAGTGAGGGTGGACGCAACGCCTGTTACGTGCACTCATGCTCTCGACGAGTGACTTTCTCATTAGGAGCATCGCGTAATGGGTCATGGTCACATTTTTCTGCGTTTATGGTATTCGAACACACTACGAGCGGCGAAAAGGAAAAATACCCATGATTTTATTAAAATATGATTTCATTACACGAAGATGCTGAATTGAAGTTTCATTTAATTGTAGTCCAAAAGGAAACTAAAGAGAAATTTGAAATACTACCTACTTCACTCTTAATTATAAATTACTGTAGATTTATTGAAAATGTCTACGATTTAAAAAAAGTATATTTTAAAAGATAATAAGCGAAGCTGTTAACGATGTGGCATAATATTACAATATCGTGTTATTATGACAGCCTTTCGAAAATGATGACTTCTCGTTTTCACGTATTTTTTGATTCAGTGTACTACGGAGAGCCCAACGTTCGAAATCGTATGGTCTTCACAATTGCTACTGTCTGACTAAATTGTGTATTATTCAAAATTTGACTTATTTACAAAATTTGAAGATGTAATTACGTTTTCTTCTAAATGTAACATTTCGTATTTTTGCTTTTTTCTCCCTTACAATTATTTTACGATTTACTGATTACGATAATAAAAATCTCAAATATTGTTGCCCATAATCTTCGTATTTACTGTGTTGATCGCTACTGAGAATAGAAATGCTATTTGCTGAAATTTTGTTTTTATTTATTTGCTGTTTTCGGATATTACATCCACATAAGTGAGGGAGTTGAGTGTCGTATCCAATTCTGGATCTTGTCATGAGTGAGCGTTTGTTTGCGAATGTTGATCCTCGACCTGAACGCTGAAGTCGTTGAGCGGCGAGTATCCCGTGCGTTGCTGGCGCTGGCAAAGGGTTTAACGAACGTCCCTTCGTTATTAAGTCTTTACGTATCACTTCTCCACGTTGAGGTTTGCATGCAGTTCCTCCTTTTGCACAGTGCTATTGATATTGAATTATTGCAGGCGAATAATAATAACCCTTATTGTGTTTTTATTGGTGATGCTCGAAGGAATAATCTTTTTCCTTCGAACCTGCATTGGTCTGAAGCAAGTGAGGTATACCTTAGCCGAGAACCTAATGAAACCTGCGCTCTTCCGTTCAGCAATCCCTAGGGAAGTAGACATTACAACTACGCTAGCGAAACATTGTTACATAAAATTCAGAATCGAAGGAACTCATTATCTTATAGAATTTGTTTCAACGAAGATTATCAACGTCAGTGCCAATAGTTCTATGCATCGTCCTATTTCATCGTATTTCTTTTTTTTATTACGACGCTGGGATGAACTCCTTACTTATCTACTTCTCAGTTTGTCATATGAACTAACTTTACTGCATTGTATTGTAACTATATGAATAAATATTTACGTAAAACTTTTAATTTTGTTTCTCTACAAAAAAGAAGTTAATATTCGTTTACGTTGCATTACGTAAAGAATGCTGTACACTGATAGTGTTCTAAGATGATAATTAATTCTTCAGTCTATGTATTGATTATATCCATCCAGTTATCTGCGTTGCAATCTTCTTCCAGTTCCGTTGTCAATAGTCATCCCATTCTGGTTCCTCTTACTCCAGTACCTCCGGAGTTCCCTTCCGCCATGATGTCTCCGTTTCCGCTCTCAGCTTCCCTCCTCTTTCCAGCTCCATCCACTCCACTCCAGTGCAAACCACCAAACGGCCTACTGTAGCCGGTGCTCCGCGGATCAGCGCGTCTCTGAAGTAGGGCGGGCCACTCGCCGCCGCAGGGGTGTGCGGGCGCTGCCGCTGTGAACCAGTTGTTGCGTCTCCCCCCCCCCCCCCCCCCCCCNGGAACAAGAGTCGTTCGTTGTAGAGAATAAGACGTTTGCGAGTGCTTTTTGCAATCATTTATTCGTAGGATTACTGTCATATATTTCTTCTCGAAAAACCATTACTGTGTTGTACAATTGAAAATATTCACGTAGACAATTTGATAATCAAAATTATTGAAGAAAAATACTTTCTTTGCCTCAGTAGATAATTGTATTACCTGTGTTATGTATCCAGATATTAAAAACTACAATTAACTACTGAGAAATAGAAGTTCGCTGAGAACCCACGACTTTGCTGGCGCGAATTTTGATATTATTTAGGAAATGCCGCTATTGATATCTGTTTAAAAACATTGATGACAACATTTTTAAAAAACCTTGATGACTAGGGAGTTACCAATGGCTAAGTGAGTTATGTTCATGAAAAGCTCAATTTTGTACAAAATATTTTTACGAGAGACTTTGTGTTTTCAAATTACAAACAGATTGATGTGAAGTACGTACATCGAGGGAAATACCCTATTTTTTATGTTGCACATGTAATAGTATAACTATATATTGAATGCGTTGAAAATTTGCCCTTTTTTACGACTGTTCTCGCTATTTTCTTAATATATTCCATTTTTTTCAAATTATGCAACTCTAAAATGGAGAGGGGAAGGATTTGTCTCATTATATTAATAGTGAGCTTGTAAAAAAATCTTATAAACTGGATGTTATTGTGTTACGAGATGTTACTGGATAGCATGCTATCTATGTACAAACCACAACTAGAGCGATTTAAGTTCCTACATCAATGCCGTTCATACCATTCAAAGGTATTGTTTTCCCTCAGTGATCTCAAAGAGACTGGTTTGCTGTGTTCAGCATTCCAGAGGTCTTACCCTAATGGTTGCACCCGGATGTTGAGAATCTATCGGACAATACGTGTAATTCTGTTCGGGTACTTCTTATTGACGCAATAACTTCTTGCTATCACAGAGAGTGCGTTCCCAAAATCAATGGAATGTGGGAACTCAAAAGTGTTTCTTTGTCAATTATATGTTCTGCATAACGAGAGAGCAGATTTGTAAGGAAAGTTTCGTACTTGTGCCTCAGAGAAAGAGGTTTTCACAGTATTGCTCACTCATACATTTAGGCACCACTGTAAGGTTTGTTTGCATTCGGTTTTAAATATCTGAAATATATCAAACTGCACTGAAATATATCAAGAGCGTACATTGTACTCTTTTTTTTCTTTTTCAAGTGCCAAAGAAAGGACTCCTTTCGGAGTTCGGGAAATACGAACACTCGAACAAAAAATATATAATCCCATTGAAATTTCTCTTTAATATATTCACTCACGCGAGAAATATAATATGTTGCTACAGAAATATGGTTTATTAAATTACCATAAGAGTAATTGTGGCTTTTTTTGTTCAGATCCTCTCTTTTATTGATAAAAAGGACACATATTTTCATTATCCACATCGGATACTGATATGTGCCCAAGGGGTTCACAGAGATTTGAACTCCGCAATTACTACACTTCTGGATAAGGAGTAAGATATGTGGTCAGCATCTGACTCCGGCCGGTTAGACCCGAGGAAAGATCAGGTATTCATTTTACAGCAGGCTAAGTTGTGAGTCAGTCTGGATGTTGAGGTGTGAGGCAGCTCAGCGCTCTATCCAGTGATCAACGCTGACTCCTAATTTTATTGTGATTGCAATA
Organism: Laupala kohalensis; assembly: GCA_002313205.1. Taxonomy (NCBI): domain Eukaryota; kingdom Metazoa; phylum Arthropoda; class Insecta; order Orthoptera; family Trigonidiidae; genus Laupala; species Laupala kohalensis. Next base: position 88,222 of record NNCF01126488.1, read on the forward strand.
TATTTCTTCTTGCATGATTTGTACTAATTTAAATACGTCAACAAGCAGAGATTTTTCCCGAGATTTGTCGTATTTTGTCCATCCCTGGTGCACATTCGCCCCTCCTATTCTGCTAGTCTCGTATTTGTCTCTGTTACGTTACTTCTCAAAATACTCTCCCTGAATATACATCCAACCTCCCCGGCGTTAGCCCCTTCCTCTGTGCGAAGGATTCGCTTCCAGGGGTGTGGCAAAGAGAGAGAGAGTGAGTTTGAGAGAGAGGAAGCGAGGATTTATGCCTCGCGGGAAGGACTCGATTAATATTCAATGCCTCGAAACCGATTCCACATTTCTTTATCCTAGCGATGCGCGCTCTTCGATTGGCAATAGAATGTTCTGTTTGTGCATATATTAGAGTACGTTATCTACTTAGCATTTGAGAACTGAATTTTGGCAGTAAATTTCAGTATTCAGTAATATAAATGGCGGTCGATTGCGTTGTTGTAGTTGCCTGAAACAAATGTTGGGGACTAAGGATACAGTTAACAAGAACCAAGTTCCAAGACAAGATTTTGGGAGGATTTGCATATTTTAACTCCCTTCTGTTCTCCACCCAATCTGACAGACGTTTGCAAAGAAGAACATTCCAAATTGTTAAATTGTTGAGAGGTTGAATTTTTCTGTTGTACGAGAGAATTGAAGTACTATTTTTCACCCTGCTAACTAGCACTTCACGATGTTATTTATGATAGTCGAATAAAACTTTCTCGAACTTCTTCGCGTTACCCTTTGGGTTGGTCTTACGTCCAGAGTGCTAGTGACCTAGACTATGGCGGGGTGTCATCCTGTTAAATCATTTGTGCGTAATACGTGCCATTTGGCTACGTGCCACCAGTTTCTTAGTCCTCCCGAAAAAGGCACACTATCCTCGTGACTGCCTCTTTGAGGTTATTCGCGTGCCTTTGCTAATCCTAAACGATCCAAAAAGCCAAATTCGGAAACAGCCTTTCTTCTTCTTCTTCTTCGCATTATCTGATTATTATTTTACGTTTGAGTGAAGATAGCTATGAGCAAATAATAATAAATAATAAATTTATTGTCAAAAAACAGTACAAACTGCGTATGATCACGTGGAGGGAAAAAAAACTAATTTACTCTCCGGAAGCAAGCAAGGGACCATCCCATCAATTCCGATCAAGGGCCCTAAGGCAGAGGCGGATTCAAAAAATTCAGCAAAAATTCCTAGATAAGATAAAAAGTTAGCTGCGAGTTATAATACTAATAGAATGTCAATATGTTTGTAATTTTAAGCAAAAAATTACATGTAAGTTATTATCGAACTATAGATTATTCTGAGTATAGTGCTTAAAAATCAAAAGAATTGAAATAACACTAAATTCACGATTTATTGTTACAATAGACCCGCCCCTAAACAAAGCCTAGAGAACCTGTATGATAAATCCGCCTCTACCCGAAGGAAAACCGGAGAAAAACCCGGGCCAGGATGGGCCTATAATTTACAGACTGACTTGTACAAAGAATAAGTTTATGAACCGTTCATAGCATCATTAATTAGATATTATTTAATGTCTCATCCATGTTGTCTATTCCTCCGCTCTTTTCGTTACTCCGTCTTCAGCAGTTGAACTCGTCGTTCCCAAAGAGGCGCTTCTTCGTTCCTCGTTTTGTGCGGAAGAAGGTGCCGCGCTCGTATTTCATTTTTCCGTGCCAACTTTTGAGCCATAAAGATTGGTGAATAAACTTTCCTGGGAAGCTTCCGCACAAATGGTTCCCCGAATTCACAGCTTGCAAGACCGCTTGCGTTGTAATGGTGCTACAGACTTCTGTAGTGAATGTGAGTGTAGGGGGAGTGAATGTAACAAAGCAACTTCCGCTCTCTGCAATGATGTATATTTCTTTGTTGTTGTTTTTTCTGAAAGAAGCGAGCATTTGCACTTAAGCTTTGGAATGTATTCTTTTTCTGTCCTCAAGAAAGGAATCGTAGTAATATATGTTTGAATCTACCTGTTAGTTATACAGCAAATAACCTTTCTTCATGTTCCATTCCTCTCGAAGGTTCTGCTGCTGAGGATGCATTCATGTTGCACTTAAGGTGTCAGAGTAGCTTCCTCTCATATTAAATTATAACATCTATTTTTATGGGCTGAATATAGCGGAATCAATGTCTAAAGGATTCTATCCGGAATATACTCGCATTGATTCTTTGCAAAATCCTTGTATGATAACTATCATCAAATCGGGTTTTCCTTCATCGCAGAGAAAATTGCAGGCTCAATTTGTGTGGCCCCTTCTTGCTCATTCCTGAAATCATTCTTACACCGGGTGAGAATGAATTATGACGAGCGGTGAAGATATGAGAGACCAATCCGTGGTTGGTTCGTGGAATGGTTTGGAAAATTGATTCGCGTGACTGTGGCGGTGACCCGAATCTATCATTCGAAATATTTAATTTTGGTTATTGAATAGGTTATTGTTTTTCCGTACTTTACCAGTGTAAATCTTAATAAGAGTCGAATATTTCTTGTCTTTTCGCAATGACGAACGAGTAGAGTTCTCCAACTCCACGTGCGTTTCGTTGGTTTAAAGAGTAGTATTTCCAGTCAATCGATAAGAACCAAATAGAATTGGGAGACCATCGTGTTCGAGTGGACGGAATGATTGACGCGGGTCGTCGTGGGATGGAATAAGTGGTGACGCAGTTAGGGATAGCTGGTGCAGGGCGACAACGCGCATTTGCGGCTGACCCGAATCCGACGAATGGAATGAAACCGCACTCCATACGATGAATTTCGAGCATTCATGCTCATACTGGTTGCACTGAGGGTATTGTTACATGCTGTGTCCCATTAAGTTCCATTCAAAACTACTTGTATTATTCTGAAAGTGATTCGAAAGGGAAGAAAAGTGAAATGAAACTTGGTGTTCTTGTGTCACGGAACTTGATATCATCGAAATCACTTTGTGATGCACTTTGAAGTGCACTCGAACAGTAATGAAAATTGTTTCACTCAATGGTGTGCCAAGTCACAATTTTATTTAGGGCCATAGTGTCAGCAGTGGGTCAAATAGGCACATCGAGTCAGAATTTAATAGTAATGGTGGCAGCAGTGGGTCAAATGAGGACACCGAGTCAGCACTATATTGGACCGGAAGTGTAATGGACAATAACAGCGTCCCTTTAACAGATTCGCGAGCATCTCTAATGACTTCCATGGAAGTCAGTGCGTCTGAGGACTGTATACTATGTGGTACAAAAAATAAAATATCTTTTATGGCAGCAGAGGTTAAATAAACATTACTTTTTAGTTATCTCCTGCCTTAAGAATCAAATTCATACAAAGAGTTTTTATCATTTTTACGTAAAAAGTATTTATTAAGGTAGTGAATTAAGGATTGTCACCAAGGTGTATGTTTTTTATTGAGTCATAGAATAAAAGTAGTGAGGGTGCTGAACAGGATTGTTTCCAAAGCGGACACAGGGAATAAGCGGATAAATCATGTAAAAACATATATAAAATTATTCCTATGAATCGTCTTTTTCTTGTTAAACACTCCTCATTGTAACCTTCCAATAGAGCGTATATGTTCCTTCAGAATTTTCACCCACTTCGCTGAGTCTGCATGTTGGAGACAGGAGAGACACAAGACGCTCTGAAGGTGGAATAAGGGTCGCCATGACGTGGAGGGGTTGCTGGCCGGGGAAAGTAAGTACTCCCTGGGGATGGTGACTACATGCTGCGGGCCGGGGTTGGGCAGAAATGGAGCTGAGCTTGTTGCGGACTTTCAGATTGGATGATATTTACGAGGACAACTCCTATGCCTTACTTTAATAGCCTCTAACGGTGAATTAAGATTTACCTGCGTTACGAGGGTACACCTCCTCGCTTATGGAGCTTTATTTTACTTTTTTCAAGTACCTGCTGTAGTTAGGCGTAAAAATAGTTATCTCGGAGGGTATCGTAAGTTCTCTCCCAGTATGAAAGTTTAATTGTTACATGTCTTAATGATGTTTAGATATGGTTTAGACCAAGCTTGGCAACGTTATTCTGCTATTATATTGGTAACCTTTTTAACAATTTCATTATCTCATAACAGTCTTCATTCAGTCATCTTCATTCCATGTTTTCTTTCTTTTCTATGGTGTGAATTAATGGAAGAAAACTTCTTAGTTATACCAACTTTGGTATAATCGGAATATTGCATTTTATGTACGCGGTATTTTAGTTGGTGTAGGGTTGTTAAAAAATAATAATTTTTTAAGTCTAAAATAGGGGTCTTCAAACTTTTTAACTTAAGGAACTGAAAAATCTTCGTAAACAGGTGGGCTTACTACATTTATTACAAAGGAACTACCACTTGCGCCTTATTACATTTATTAGATTGATAGATATAAATTTTAAAACATTATTAGGCTGACAATATTAGGTTCACCAGGACAATTATAATGTTAATGAAATAAATTGTTTCTAAAATATATTTAACAAACATTTAAAAATTAAATCAATTATTTAAAAAAACTGAAGAGTCTATACAGGTTTGTTCACGTCAAAAAAGTCATTTGTCAAGTTTTTACACGTGTTTATTAAACGTCGAAATGTGTGAAGATGTTTTAGATCAACAATATCTGTCTACTTTGGGTCAAACTATGATACCTGTCACTAAAATTGATTTTAAGAGCTCATCGGATAGCTGGGTCGGTCAAAAACTTTGCGGGTCATATACGAGTATGTAGACATCTGGGCTAAACAAGTGATGTTTATCCGCAAAGAGCGTGTGCATACACTCCATATTTCCATCAATGTCAAAATGCAGAAGCGGATTTAGGCATAGGCAATATAGTTTGTTTTGTAAATGTGTGTTCCTTTTTTTAATGTTTTCAAAATAAAATTTGTTGGATCAACAGATTTCGTATGAATTTCAAACTAAGAAATATGTGTTTTTAATTATGCTTATTTTAGATTATTATATTAATTACTATGTACCATATAATAATAAATAAACAAAAATATAATTATTGCATTGTTTATATATTATATAAATATTTAAAATATATGTAAATAAAACAGGGGTGCCCACAAAGGAGGGGGAGTTGGTGACGCAAACTGCGTCATTGAAAATTTTGTGCGAGGTTCGAAGAATCGAGGTTTTTTGGAAGTTTGGAATATTTAATAGTTAAATAATAAAAATATTTAAAAAAATACCATATATTAAAATAAAAATCATAACAATGCCATATTAGTTTTTAAAATTTACGGACATTTTAACATGATAAATAATTTCGGTTCACTTTCGAAACAGATGTAAAAAAAAAATTTCCGCGCAGAGATCTAGACCGCTGAATAAGCAGACGCGAGTCGAAAAAAAACCGGAATACTCATTGCCTTTGCGTGGATGAAGGAGTGAGTACCTGCCTCTCTATCTTGCAATGGTACGATTTCTCAACAGACGGCCAATCTCGAAAACAGAAGATTCATTCCTTTGCCTTCAGTGTATAAGTACGTGATCAAGGTCGGAGTTGAATTTTGTATCTTGTCTTTTTTTCCCATGTTTTGCCGTTTGGGAATCTGCATGTTTTTAGTATAGTGCTTTACCTGATTTGTGTTGAATTAAGTACGTTTTACTGTGTTGACAATAGTTTTTGCTTTTTTTGTGAGTATTAAATGTGACAAGTGGATATAACTTTGCCAAAAAGAATTCCATGAATTTTTAAAATAATGTAATAATCAAAATATCTTAAGTGATGTGCAACGGTAGTTGATCTTGTGAGCCGTAGTCTGGGAAAGCGTTAAGCGTTACTGCGTGCGGTTCAAGGTAAGAAGAGGTGAAATAATAACTGTCGTTTCTGGAATTGTACGTTGATATTGGATTCTTTAGTATACATTTCGTTCACGAATATATGGAGTCACGCACACCTATACTTGTTACAAATTATGCAATTGCAATAATTGTTACAAAAAATATTTCTTGAGGATTTTCCTGACCTAAGTTTCAGAAAATCGAGTGACAAATTGTATTGTAATTGACTCATCCTCTTTTTTATTATATATTTTAGATGTGAAGTAGGGGTCATGTATCTAAGGGGCTTATCGAGTGAAATAACCCGATGAAACGTAAGAAACCTCGAAATCTGAGTTTAGGTCATATGGAATATGTGCATCGTCCTTTGAAATTTTAAAATTTAAAACTTTATTCGACTACATTCCTACTTTTTAGGTGCTGAAACGTTACTTGAAACCTTATTATGTATTATATTTTAATCTCATTTACATTTATCCTTTACTAGTTAAATGAATATAGGTGGTGAACATTCTTTCTCGTATACGCGGTCTAAATAGTGCAGTATTGTAACCGAGAAAAAATAGCGAGATTTTGAAACAAATATTAGTTTTCAGTGTCACTTATACTTTTTTTATTCGACGCCCGTTTGTCTGCCCATCTGTGCGCACTGATACTAGCTAAACAGGTTAGTCAATTTCATTAATTTTTCGTATTTTAATTAAGTGTTGATCCATGAGCTCTGAAATGTTTTAATTTTTGATATTCATATCATGCACCTTTTTGTATTAAAGTATACTTTGAAACTTTTTTCACACGGTTCAATTTTTTTTCTTTGAAGTTTGGTATAGAAGCAGGATAATAATATATATCAGCCAAATTATTACCTCAATTATTTCTCCCATGGATCTTATTTATGCACTATATCAAGAGAGTTCTAAACTATTTAATAGCGAAGATGTACCAAGCCGAGGGAGGTATCAGCTTTAGAAGTCTCCAGTCTGTAAAATATCGGATGGCGGCTGGCTACCTCCCTTACAGTCACCCTTTCTTCATTCTCAAATGTCTTGACCCAGAGATGCTCTCTGACACATCACGTTTTGCCCTCTAACTCTCCGCGTTCAGAATAATTCACTTACTGGATATTTCTTACTGCAAACTACTTTTTACTGTGCACGTAAAAGACAAAAGAAAAGAAGATTTATTTTGGATTCTGCGCAAAATTTCAAGAAAAACTCAACCAAACAATAGCCATTTAAGAATTATTATCCCTTTATTTTATACGCAGAAGATTAAACTGCTGTTGTCAACATCAACGTAGAATGCATGAAAATGGTTGCTTTGTTCTTTGTAGAGCTAGTTTGCGTACAATATAGATAAGAGTCTTAAAAGGTTGTGAGAAAGCATGTGCATTGGTTTTGCACACGGGTTTTAAAATGGAGTTACCGCAGGTGGTAGTGTTGTCGCTTCTCATCGAGTCATCCCGGGTTCAATTCCGATGGGGCCAGAAAATTTGTAGCTTTTCACATTCATGTCCCAGTTCATATAGCTGTGACTTCTGAAAAACAAACCTACCTTCCTCTACCCAGCTCCCCCTAGTATCAATAACCACTTCTGCTTACTAACCACTTCTACTAACCCCTCCACGTGGGCCAAGATGTTGTTAAACCCAGCTAAGCGGTCCACCTTCTAACAATAGACTTCCACTCAACTCCTAACTCCTATCGCTCCATGTAGATAAGCTTCAATAGCACGCTACAATAGCACCCAAATACAAATACAATACAAAAAAGTGGAGTTAGGGTAAATAAGAGAGATAAAGTTGTAAAATATTTCTCAATTATTGGAATATGATTGGGAAGTGAGTCAAAGTGAAAGAGGGTCGAAATACGTACAGCTTCATAAATGATGTGAGATTTAGTTACAGAAACAGAAAATGGTTTCATCCATTGCAACCGTTGTAGATTCTTACGGGAGATGGCGACCTCAACACATACTTAGTCAAAAGGAACCTACGAACAACTTCAGACTGCATATGCGGGATGAATGCAGAGACAGTGGAACATGTACTTTTCGACTGCCTGCTTACGGGGGAAGAGAGAGGACAATGGCTCCAACAACTCAAGCGACGTGGACTCTTCAGCGATAGAGACATGACCAAGTAAATAGCGACCGAGGACGTGTTTGAGGAATTCGACATAATATGTGATAACTATTATGACAAAACGAAAGGTATACAAGTCTATATAGTGAATGAGCTCTCACAGAGGTGGGAACGGCGGCTACGGAGGTACCAACACAAGAATAACAAAAACAACCGTATGCACAATGAGATGACTACACAAGGATCATGCGAACTAGAAGGAAAATAACGGGGACAGAAAGACAGGAAAAGAAGTACAATTTTTGGCCAGAGAGTTGATCAATAGCAAAAGAAAATGCGGCGACAATCCCAGGTAATGACTGAATAGTCGAAAAACTGGTAAACGCATAAAATAAAAATAAAAAAAATTGTAATAAATAATTAGTTTCGCATTTTTTGAACCTTCGAAAGAGATACAAAGAAATTTAATTTCGGGAGTCTGAAGGGACATGAAAACAAAGAACATCTTGAAATGGTATGCGTGAAGCCACGAAAGCGTGTTCATACAATTTCGGGACGCAGATCTGGTATATCTCGGAATGATAGAGAAGGAAAAGGGATGAAAGAAGCAACCCTTATTCGGAGCACGCGTCCAGACGCCGCTTTAGTTTGTAATAAACAATTAATTGTAGTATTTCGTAACAATTAGTAGGTCTGGGTTGTAGTCTAAACAAAACAGAAGAAAAGGGGACGGGGTTACGACCACTCATGTGAGCGCGCGCCAATGCGTTGAAGAAGGAATGTTAATGACGTCTAACAGTGACTAGGAATTTAAAGAGCTGGCTGCGTGGATGAAGAAATGGGTACCGTCTCGCGAAGTGAATGGACCTTTGTGAGGAAGGCAAGGCATCTCGTAATTAGGAGACGAGCACTGATTGGTTGGTAATGATGACTGCAAAAATTGTAACCATTCGGAGGCAGTCATGTGAGCAACTAGCCGTAAATGATTGGTTGATAAGGTGGAATGGCGTAGGCAATGGATGGAGATTAGCTAGCCGAGTTCGGGAGGATAAGTGGGGAGTTTTTATTCTAGAATGTTTAATTCTAGAACTTAGACGCTTCGAGATGGACTGTTAGAGATACACTGTTAGAGAGGTATCGACTTTTTTCATTCGAGAGTTTTTGAGACTTTAACTGATATTACTCAAGAGATTTTTCAACATTGTTATTCAGAGGATTCTGAAAATTGTGATCTTACTGAGATTTTCGAGATCATTATCACGAGGGAAAAAAGTGCAATCAATTTTTCATCAAGTTTCGCGAGATGTCTTAAATCCATATCCGACTTCCGATGAAGTTTACGAGCTAACTGGACCGCCGTTACCAGCCAAGGACCTCGAAGGGGTGCTTCCGGTACGTAAGAAGCCACGACTGCGGAGACGATGTGGAGACGAAGTGGGTCATTAAATATGTTATAATTGGCGTAACAATGTGTAGAATCGTACTTTTTCATATTGTACCCTCAAAATTATCTTATAAATGACTCCCAACATGGGGCATCGTACTTTTATATTATACACCCAAAATTATCTTATAATTGGCGCCCAACGTGGGGTATCGTACTTTTTCATAGTACCCCCAAAATTATGTTATAATATTGTTTTAAATTTTGGACTACGAAAAGAAAAGTTAGTTTGTTTGGTTAACAGACATTGATAGAGAAATCCCAACAGTGGCAATTCGTCGCTGGGCTTAACAACTGAGTACCAAAGAAACGAAGCATACTAGAGGAAGAAGTTACAAATAAATTTTTGTATTCCCTCAGTATTCCTTATTTTCTTGCTTACACTTTACACCAAGAATAAAAAATCATCACAGGACAATTTTATATAGTACGAACTTCTAGATTATTCAATATTAAATATTTCATCGTGGTTTAAAGTTTGGATAAAATATTATGTAGTAGCGCAACATTACAATTCAACTCAAATGTTCTTCAATTGTGGACGTATTATTGACTCCTGATTGGAGATTTGATTGACAATTTTAAGAGGACAACATAAGTTGATTCGAGCGCTCTGAAGGCAGAAGGCGTTGGTGTGGCATGTACTGTGTTGAACCACTAGCTTCTAATGTTCCCGAAGGGATAGTCCCCTTCTGATTCAAATCTGTCCCTCTATGTATAGTTGGCTAATTTGGTATTTATATGTGTTCAGAAGGTTACTGATAATGAAAAAAGGTGCTTAGATTAAACGTAAGGCGTGTCAAGTATCTGCAAGGAAAACTGAAATTTACATTTACACTTCTGTTATTGCGTATATTATTTAGTAACGTTCTGAGCGTTCTATTGCTCATTTACTGGATAAAGTTCATTTAATATCTACTTAGACGCTGGAAGAATTTGGGGAAGATCCGAAATTTTGAAATCGCCTTATAATGCTGGAGGGGAGAAGGTGGATAATTTTCGTTAATGGATGTATAAATGAGGGCCATTACTATTACAATCGTTTGAAGTTTGCTACCTCTAGGAACTGGGCAATAATTCATCAGCATCTATCTATGTTCTCTATCATGAGATTTGCTCTTGTTTGTAATATAGTGCAAGTGTGTTGTGTTTTGGCTGAGACTCAGGGACATTAACGATGTAATCTTCCTGCACTTTGAATCCCTGAAGGGAACGTAATAAGTGCCTGATACAAATATAGATATAATATATTATGTTGAATTAATGTATGAATGTTACCTGGTAGTGTGGTAAATAGCAATTTAATAAATACAGATATAGAATTGCTAATGTGTTTGTTATAACTATTAGTTACAAAATTCCACATAAGTTGGAACCTGCTGTGCAGAATTTTTATTAAAATAATTCCCGATTTTATTTTCAACTGTAAATGTTGAACTGATCAGTTTTAATTATTTTTTTGTGGAAAATAACCAATTTTGTAACTTACAAAGCTTTTTTGTGTTATCCCATTTTATTTACGTAGTTTGTGTAAATTGTTATGCAACGTGTATGATATTATAAAGTCGTGTTATATAGCATACTCAAGATAATTTTTTTAATGTTTAGGATTGCTATTTCTTATTTCTATTTGTGACTTCTATATATTTAATATCACTACTTGATAAGGTTCCTAGTTATTCATGATTTTCTGGGTTCCATTTTTTATTTTATTTTTTGATCTTCCAAGTAATTACACTTATCGTTAGTGCAAGATTGTGAGAAAATGCTATATAAAACTTCGTTAAATATTCTGGGAAAATGAGCCCAGATTTACCAAGACGTGCATGCATACATTTCTAAAATTGCTTTTGAGTATTTATATTAGTTCCAAATTTTTAAAGTTAAGTTTATAGAAGTGATTTACGAAATTTATTTTTGTTTGTTACATTGGCTTCCTCGTGGAACAAGAAATGTAATGTTGCTTTTTTGCTAAATCATTCCACAATTTAAAATAGTCTCGTATAAGTTTTTTTCATAAATTTTTCATAAAAATACAACAATAGGATTTCTTAACATGTGATGTTACCGAAATGGTATTGAAATCTAATGGTGAGATGTATTAAGTTTGTGTTATTCGTTTCGAGAATCTCCGACTTAGCTGGTGCACAATAACAATAATTTTTCAAAACCATTTATGTGAATGTGAACACTAACATTGAGTTAAAAAACAATACTCTATTTGTTTTTAAAACAATTCATGATTCAAGTTTGTTACATTACTTCAATGTTGTCGCTCCTTGGAATACCTGTGAACAACTTTCCTCTTCTTCTTCAGCAGCTCGACTACGTGCTAAGGTCACGGAGCACCCAATCGGGACGTCCTCACTCGGCGGAAACCATAGAGTGGCTTGATCTTTCACCACGTAGTCTGGTTTCAACGTAATTATCGACTTCTGCTAGTTTAATTAGATCAACCATCGTATATAGGGCTACCTGTTGTGTAATGCATCCTCTTCTATCTCTAGTGATGCTGTTTCATACCCTCGGATGATCAAAGTGGAATTTGCAGTGGTGGAGAAAGTGGACGTGCAGCATGTGTTTTCGAGGAACTCCATTCAACAATATTCGCATCTCCCTACTCACCCGCTTAGTCACTTCGGTCCTTAAACATGCTGGTGAAACGCGGGGGCAGGGATGGCGATGGAACGCTGCTTAGTGCAGTCTCTCCACCTAAGAGCCAAACAAATGCATTCCTATCATCATACATGAAATTAATTTCCGGTAATGCGTTTTTCGTCGTCACATCTCCTATCTAATGCCTTGGAATCTCAACTAATGCGCCCTTTTCGTAGTTTACGTCACTTTTGTTTCTCTCGCCTTGCGATGGTACCTCTACGCGCGTGCGTGGAGCACCTGCCAACACTTGCGCTGCCACGCATTTGCATTCGGTTTGTGTTTTGACGCCCGTCATGCATGAAGAAGGGTCAGAGGTAGGAGGTGCTGCTACTAAGTATAGTGGTTGCAGGGGCGTTGGTTGCGACGGGAATAGCTTGTGACGATGCAAGGGCAACCGCGAAAGAAGACGGACGGAATTATGTACCTCCCAGTTTGTTTTCTCCTGCAGAACCTCGCTTCTGACCCGTGAACGTAACCTGCAGCATCCAACAACTCCCTAATTCCACTTTTCTCCTTCATTCAATTTGACCATGCTTTATTTTGCTTTTCAGTGATGTGACAAGGTTATTGCTTTGGTATCCTGCATCAAAATTCCTTTACCCTAATTTCTATATTTATAGTTTGATTTTTAATTTCTATACAACTATTGAGTGTGAAACAGGAATAATTAGTTCTAAGTGGGATAGTTGATGAGCAACTTGTTCATTTCTTGAATAATTTTTTCTAAATCATTGTGGTATTCTTGGTAGTAAATGCGAAAATAATAATGGCGAGATTCTAGACTGGATGCCACTAAATAAACGTTACGTATATTCCTACATTTTAAAACGTAATTGTTTTCTCAGAGCTGAAGAAAAAAATAATTCTATAGCATTTTACAAAATACATTAAATTACAGAATTTTGGAATTCAAAATAGTATTACTAAAGATCAAAAAGTATTTGAACATGCAATCATGCAATATTAAAAATTACAATGACAAAATATTGCCAATTTATGTGTTTTATAATAATCTGTGTAATCTACAGAAGTTCTTTGACTTTGTTATATGTAGCATCCCATTGCTGGTTATTTTCTTATATATACAAATTTGGGGGTCTAGAAGGCTCAGCTCTCCAGCGAGCGCAAGCTATTTGCCTTTTAGAAATCGTATTATACCCAAGACATGGAACTTCATAGCCTCTATCTTATTGTCTATCTTGATATTTTCTTTGGTCTTCACAAATAATATGTATGAGTTTATTGTGAAAAGGAACATCGTTGTGGTGTTTTCTAAGTAGATGTCCCTGGGTCTCAAAAAGGTATATGTAATAGATTTCTGTGTGACAAATTGGGGATTTCTGATGGAATCACGGATGCGACAATTATGAAGGATATAGAGAATTAAATTATTGGGAATTAATTACCTGTATTTGTGACGTGATAGTCAAGTTATTGCTGTGAAATTTCTGGTCTTTCAATTTTAAGTCTGTTTTCATAATCTTAGTTGTGTTGATTGTTTGGTCCAGTGAAGTTGTCGCCATTGCTTCGGGCATCGGGGACCACCAAAATTCAGCGTTTTAAAAGCCGAGGGTTTTTTAGAAGATGTATACTTTTTCAAATATTGAGAAATTTTAATAAAAAAATATTGATTTGACCAAGCTGAAATGATTTTTAGTTATAAAACAATTAAATACTTCTTGAATCGAAAATTCAATTCATGCTACAAAATCTTTTATGAGTGTCCAACTTGTGGTTCTTATCCAAAACCTGATGCAACATGAATTACATCAGATAAAGGTGTTTTATTTTTACTATTAGTTTCCTTTTTCTCAAATATGGTTCGAAGAAATTTAACAATGTAATATGCATTTTATATAGCAAACTTGTTTGTTGAACAGAAGATCAAAAATTGCAATTAATGCTCAGGTTTTACTACGGACCAATAAAATTTTCTTTTGAGATCTCCACCAATGGATTGTGCAAGTTGAAATTCAAATACATGTCTAGCTTTTCACATTATATTATATTAATGATTTTTCTTCAATTTATAGAACGATAAAATCTTCCGAATTTTGTGTACTTACATTTTTTTCAACACTGTGAATTCTCAATAGCCTCTTTGAAATATATCACATGGCTTCATCATCCCTTCAATGTGTTTCTGCACGAGGGCCAAGTCCCTCTGCGACTGTCGTGACTGCTGGCCATGGTACGCCTCCAGCCAGAACTCACCATCCCCTGCTGCTGCCTGGCGCTGACGTCACTCTTTGTTTATACGCAGGGTTGTGACGTCAAGCGCAGTCGAGATGTGGGTTAGCGGGGGCGCGGCGAGAGTCGGCGCTTATTGATTGGGTTGACTCGGAAACAGCGTGAGATGGTGGTAGCTGCTGCTGCTGCGCAATGCCGCGTGGGGGGGNGTCGAGCGCAGCTGAGAACGCTCGCAGAGGCTGATCCGCTGCCACTGTTTGGGTTACTAGGCAATGGGGTGAGCAGCGGGGAGTCCCCGCGCCTAGTCGACGATGTGGGTCAACCCTTCGTGTCCGTCCCTCCGTCAGTGGGTGCGACCCGAACGCTGCTTTTGCACAGTGCTTTGGGGAAAGAATACTTTGTAGGGCTGCGTCACGTACCTATTTGTTTGCGTTCTATTAGAAATGTGTGCAAACTAATGGCGTGATTCGTGAACAATTACCGATTGTCCCAAGAGCCGATCCAGATGAAAGATCGCGAGGGTGGGGGAAATTTATTCTGTAACACTTCATTGGATTTATTCCAAAATTGGTAGGTATCAAATTAAAGTCTTCAAAAGTTCTGTATCAACCCAACAAGAAATACTTGATAATTGAGAACAAAAATGTTGTTCTTATTTGGCGCGATTCTAAATGCTTTATGAATTAAAGTATTTGGGAAAAGTAAATAACAATTTCTCGATTGCTTCAAAATATCCTTCTCAATAGTATTTTACGCCACTTACTGCTCACCCAAAAAAATTCAAACTAGGTGTTTGTAAATGGACGCCAGGAACTTTATATATCTACGAGATTTTCTCGTGATTTGCCATGACCTTATGCTCTTCTCGAAATTATGATTCTACTTAGTTTTCATTGGACAAACATCCATTCTTACATTTATGTTTAGTATGATTCAAAATGTAAAATTAATAATTTTGTTTTTTAATACGCTTTTCTTTGAAAAAGTGATGTTACCGGCGAAACTCGATTTCAGACGGGTAATTGGGTTTAATCCGAGAACTTTTAGATGAATCGTGACGTTACACTATTCATCTAAAACTCGTCATTTAAGTTCGAGTTCAGCATCTATACACCGAGTCACGTAAGTTTGCATTTAAAAAATCAACATGGCTGCCTCATGCCAACGTCTATGAAATAAACATTATTAACACGCTTCCGTTCGGACGAGGCCTGTAATGTCATTCGCCTCGGCTGATGTTAGGTTAGGTTAGCGTCCAGTAACTTCATTAATGTACTTCTTATCACGATAACTCGAGGAAAAAATATTCATTTTGTTGCGAATCGTATTTAAGTATAAATACGTTCTCTCCCCTGAAGATTCGCGCCCCACGTTTTGGGAACCACTGACTGGTGTAGTTGAATCGCCCGTGCCGTTCAATGTCTGTCAACTCTGGTACATTTTCTTCTCTACTCGTGATAAGCGTCGTCTTCTTGTTCAATTTTCCGTAGCTTTATTAAAATTAAGTTTTACGTTAGCTTTTCGAAGAAAATGACATAATAACATTTCTCACGCAATGCCACATGAATTACTGAAATATCATTAGATGGTTTCACCGAAATCAAAATTTTGATATTATATGAGACTTACATTTTGTTTATAAGGAGGAAATCATGGTGAGTTTCGATGTTATTTTACTCTTCACGAAGGTTCCGATCCGTGAAACACTGAACGTCATCGAACAACAGCTCGGACAGCGAGGCTTACTGTTGGAGTGGGCCAAACTAACTAAATTTTGCCTTAACTCCACTCGTTCGACGGTAAATTTTATTCCCAAATAGTAGCTGCTATGGGTTCACCCTTATTTTTGCAAAATACTTTCCGCAATAATGACTATAACAACAAAGCCATAAACAATGCCCTTAAACCTATCCATAATATTCGTACGGAGGATGTATAAAACCGTGAGTTCTCCAAAACCGCCTTACTCCCATATGTTAAAGGAGTAAGTTACAAGGTTGGTATAATTCTAAAGAAACATGACATACGACCTGTCTACAGCGCATCTGAAAAGTTGGGTAAATCACTTGTCAAAGTTAAAGACAAGTTGCCCTCTCTGGAGTCGGCTGGTATGTATTCCATACCTTGTAGTTGCGGTCGCGAATATATAGGGGAAACCGGACGAACTGTGGAAGAGAGAATGAGGCAGCACATTCGACATATTAAGTACGGTAGTACAACCAAATCAGCCGTGGCCCTGCATGCGATCGAAGCAGGACATAACTTTAATTTTGACGGCACTCATATTATTACTCAGGAGGATCGTTGGTGGCCCAGACGAATCAAAGAAGCCATAGAGATTACCAGAACACCGAACAATCTTAATGTTGATCATGGCTTGATCCTGAGCAGCGCCTGGAGTTGGACACTAACTCCCCCTGAGCCTTCCACCGCGCTCGGGCGCCAAACGCAGAGTGACCCCACCCGGTGCCGCTCCAGCCCGCGCTGATTGGCCGCCGCGCTCGGCCAATCAGGATGATAACCCCTCCCCCCAACCGAACCTATATAACCGACGCGTAACTCGTTCGACTCGCAGAATACGACAGCGACTTAAATATGTACGACTCTGACATTGCCCTGAAGAGGGCCACAGCATGATGGCCGAAACGTTGGTAGTTGTATCTACTAAGACGCGTTTTGTTCCGGACAAAAAAGTTCATACTGACTCCGGCCGCGGAAGCCTACATTTAAATTATTTGTGGAGTGTGCAAGTTCTCTGGAAGAATCATTGAGTTGTTGAATTCCCTTCGTGTATATAAGTAGAAAATCTGATTTTACCCTCTCGTATTTGGAATTGGCCATGTACAGGATAATCATAATAGGTTGGATAGTTTAGAAGAAATTACTCGCAAAGAAATTAGCGGACATAACTATTCCATAGCTCCAGAAGTATTCTTTGAGCGTGCGTGTTATCCATTGTTGCTTTTCTTCCATGTCAAATCATCAACGTAAGGATCTTGACATCACGTATTTTCATAATGTTTTGGACACTTGTAGTATTTCTAAATGTAGATCAAAATGGAAATTTTAAGATTTTCCTGAGTCTTCGTTTGTAAGTTAGTCTCGCAAAAATTTGAAGAACAACCGATTTTGACCGCCTATTTCAAGATTTCTACATCAGATTGAAAACAACATGTCATAGCGAGCTAAATTTGACGTTCGCTGCTGCAGCGTTAAATGTGTTCCTATTGTTCGAAAATTTTGAATTTTTGAAAATAATAAATTTTTCCCAAAATTTGTCCCTCGATTTTCTTTGAAAAGAATAAATGTTATTTTTACACTGTTAGAATCCTTGAGAGCAAAATTTTAGAATGGGATGACGATGGGTTCTTGCAAACAAAAAAGTTTTTTTTAGTACAACGCGCAAACAAATTGAGGCACAATATCCTTGTCCTGTATTATTGTGGTTAAACCGGAAATCTTACATACTAATGCATTATTATAATGTTTTTTATATAACGTATAAAATGTTTTAGTATGATCAATTTTCAGTGTAAGATTTATTTCCATTATTTTTTATAATTATTATAATAATAAATTTGTCAAAAAAGCAGTTCAAACTGCATATGACCACGTCGAGGACAGTAAAATAATTTACTCTCCGGAACCAAGCAAGGGACCATCCCATCAATTCCGATCAAGGGCCCTAACGCAGAGGCGGATTCAAAAATTTCAGCAAAAATTCCTAGATAAGATAAAAAAATTAACTGCGAGTTATAATACTAATAGAATGTCAATACGTTTGTAATTTAACGCAAAATATTTTCATGTACAAATTATTATCGAACTATCGATTATTCTGAGTATAGTGTTTAAAAATCATAAGAATTGAAATAACACTTAATTCACGATTTATTGTTATAATAAACATGCCCCTAGACAAAACCTAGAGAACCTGTATAAGATCATTATAAAACCATTATGTATAAGACCATTATAAAACCTGTATAAAACCATTATGTATTTGGTTTTAGATAAATGGTTGAAGAGCTGAACTTACGGTCTGAGCCATATAACAGATTAATTAATTAATTCATTCATTCATTCATTCATTCATTCATAATACTCTTCACAACAGCAAAAATAAATTAAATACTTTCAGAAACTTGCGTTAGTAAATGTCGATTGTAAGTATATTGCTTTGAGATCTTTTGTTCGTTTACGAAATCCACATCTTAAAAAAAATGAATTTCGAAAAGGTGATACATCCTTCGTCAAATGCTTAAGATATGATTTCATTTTTCTGTTTTTCTATTGTTGATGAAAACAGAGTTAAACCTGAATATTTGTGTCATGAAGACTGGTGAACTATGGTCTCATAAGGTTCAAGCTTCAGTTGTCGAAATTTCTAAAAAAAGTATGAAGCATTCCTTTGTCATGTAAAATATGCATTCAACATCGTAGGAGCTTCTGCTTAATAAAAATGATTTCGCTTACTATTGCACTCAAAAACATTATCCTAGAATTGTCTAAATCGACATACTACAGTAACAACCACTCACGAGAACGGACATTCATGTCCCGATCGTTCGGCGAAGCACATCACACAATGCCAAAAAGTACTTCTCCACGCTGGTTTTATATCGCACATAAAGTCACTCGGTATGACGCAAGGTGGCGGTGGAGTCGGCGCGGACTACGGACAGAAATAAGGTCGAGGGAGAACACCGCCGCCTACACGAAGGCGGCTGCTGCTTGCTGCGCGAAATGGGTTGGAATAATGGAGGTGCACTTCAGCAGACCACAGAACGGATATGCTGCGCGCCGCTGCGCCGGCCCACCTCTAGGGTCAACAGCCCCCAGGGTCAGTGCCTTGTGTTGCGCCGTTCGACGCTCAGCTCCATAACCCAACACGCGGATGAGAAATGCATATCACGTGAAGAGTGAACACGTTCGACACGTTTTCTTTGGTTTTCTAAAGGAGAGAAGGAAAAAAATGGACATTGTACGATTGATTTCAGCTTCATATAACTACAACTCTGTGTTTTTCTCGTTTAAAAAAGTCTCAGACTTTACAAACTTTAAGTATAACGACAGAGGAAATATTAAACCTTCGCATGTGTCAAGAAGTTACAGCAAAATACTTCGTATGCTGACACTACGAATGAATTTCTATACTTGCTCACGAAAGTCTGGAGCCATTTCTCTGATCGAAAATTTAGAACTTAATGAGTCATTTGGTCACACTCGCAGCATGCTGATTGGAAAGAACAAGCCTGGAAACCAATTTACCCTCCGCACCAAGAACCTGTGAAAAATTGTAAAAATGTGACAGTTAGTTTTCAGCCTTGCATATCTTCATATTCCTTAATGCTACCGATTATCCCTCCTGATAGGGACTGAATTGTAATTTCTGTTATTCAACTTACTTGTAAAGTCTATTCAAAATACGGTATTGTAATGCATCATGTTTTACACCACTATGTATTCATATGATTCTGATCTGATAATGTTTACATTTTCTTAAAAACACAGGTTTCTTGTATTTTGGGTACATTTTTTTCTTGCGCTTTAAGTTTAATTCTTATTATTGCTTTACATCGTGTTTCTGAGTTGCCCGTTTATTAGTAGCAACTATTGTTTTTAACAATTTGTGTCGCGCTAAAGGTTCCTGGTTCGAATCCCATGAGGTGTGGATGTTCGTGAATGTAATTTCATTCTTCATTTTATCCACTCAACCAACAACATCGTGATGAACATCATCGTCGTGCTCGCTACGCAACGCATTCACTAATTCTTCCCAAATCTCCTTAGATACTCTGCCTAACTTGACACTGCTTGCCTTTATAAGCACATGATCCGTCTCTTACTGTCGTACACGTAAATCTATACGTAAAACAGCCGCGAATCGTTCCCTTCGACCCATCCCTCCAAATCGGTTTCGCCAAACTCACAAATCCACTGACCTCCCACAACGTGGCACCCGTATTCTTGTATTAGCAAAAACTTCTATACAGTATGTTACTTTCAATACAAACGGCTTTGCATTTTGGACGTTGAAAAGAAACTCGCTTTAATAGAAATTCACCTATAGTTACACAGAAGCTTTTCTCGTCCTCCCTAAAGGGAACAAAATTTCATAACTGGATTTTTTCGTAAAGAAACTCGTATTCCTTCTCTTCTAATATCTTGTAACTTGAGTTTCGCGTATCAGTGTTTTTATAACCATGAAGCCACGGGGAAAGAAAGTTGAAAAAATTGAACGTAAGATTGGAATGACTGTTGTACCAGGGTAGACTCCATGAAAATTTTTCAGGGGAACCATTCCAGAAAAGTTTTTGAATACATTATACCTGATACATATTTTATATAAAAATAGTGAAATAAGCTCATTGAGTAATGTTAGTGATTCATGCTTAGAAACAGTATTTACATATTAGCATATACATGAGTACACGTATATATGCTAACTTAGATACGTGTATATACATCAGAACAAACTGAATATTATTTGGAGTGATCTCTCGATTATTGTATATTTCAATTTCTGCATTAAATAAATGTTACAATACATAATTTTAATTTGAAATTTTGAGAGTATGTCCATTCACGAAACGCAAAATAAAACGTCTGAGCATAAACTCTGGGGACAAAAATTGTTTAATATTTTTTTTCGAGAGGGGCTTAGTCCCCCCTGGCCACCTCCCTGGAGCCACGACTGCGTTGTCCATGGAAAACCGACCCTGCAAAACGTCATGAAAAAGAAAACCCTCGGAAAAAGAAGATGGTGTTAATATTTTCGTAGAATACTTGTCTATTTATCAATGTGATTTAAGTGTCCCGTATTCTGATATCCCGATTAATGTTTCCAGATTCAAAACTTGAATACAAATTATAGAAAAACATATTTTACCGCACTACGGTCGTTCCAACTAATGTTATAGAGACATCACGCATCGACCGTCTGCATTGACGCCAACAGGTCGAAACTCGCCTGCGTACTGTTACCCGCCTGAGTACTCTTAAAAAAGTTCTTGATATTTTTTTTCATACACAAAGTACGAGTAAAGCAATTTTAAATGAATGATTAATGGAATGTTTATTGTTTTGCTCTTCTATAATAAATATATTGTATAATTAAAGTATTTAAATAATCAATTAAGTTTATTTAAGCAAATATTGATAGGAACTCGGTGTGATTTTTACCCGTCATTTCTGTGGATGAGAATGATAAAGGAGATAAGTTTGTTAGGATGAAACATATCAACATGTGTGAATTTAAAAAATTTAAAAATTCTTCCCTATCTTTCTTAAAAAGCTTTCGGGAAAAAAAGAAACAGGAAACGGATTTTTTATTTCATTTTAAGAGACATACCAGAGATTAGATACGTACATGCAGTATGTGGAATAATGTTTCATCCCAAATTCACAGTTCTAATTTCTTTTCCAAATATTCCTTGAGGTAAACGATTGTGCGGCACTCGTGAAAGCGGAAGTGACAGACAGGCACTGTTATGTTCATTCGGCCGACGCTCTTGGTGTCGGTCTCTTTGATCTCCGCGTGATTAGTATGGGGTATCCGTTGTCTTGGGGACATTATCTCCTGCCGATACTGTGATGTAGTGTGACGTGTCCCTATGTGATTTCATGTTGCAACTACAGGTGAATTGAAACTTCATATCAGTCCATAACGCAAAAGGTGTAAATTTTCCAATGTTGGCTGTGACGTGTGTCAGGTGAATCAATCACAAAGATTATTACTTCATCATGTGGGTCAGAGGCCCCTGCTTTTCCTGACAAAAACGAACAGTAAGTTAAGGTTGCTCGATCCATAGAGTATTTTTGATTCGTGAAAGTAAATTTAGTGATTTTAAGTTGTCTTAATGATTTCTTGTTTCTGCTTGGGACCCCAAGGCGAACGAAACCCATTTAAAACCGTCCATGCACCCTTTTAAATGGGTACTTGTACCCTTTCAAATGAGTCCATGCACCCTTGCAAATGGGTGCGCTAGGGTCCACCCACCCTTTAAGTTGGAACATTAATTATAAGAGTATATTTTGTATTCCTTGTTATGGTAAAATAAATATTATTTTTGATTATGCTATAATACAAACAATATAAAGAATGCATAATTTAATAAAGAATTGTTTAGCCAGTTACTGGAATAAACAACGCTTCTAAAATCTTTCTTTGTGTTATTAATTATCCTAACTCTTCTTCCTATTTGCGTTAATCAACGAACTCCCTTTTGCAAATCAGGATTTCGTAAGGAAATTTGAAATACACAAAAACAGCTTCATGCTTTAAAAATTATTTTTCATACATCTAACATGAATGCATTTATCGGAATAGTAGTTGTCTTCTTGTAATACTATTTTTAAAGTCTATATACATACTCTTACGTGTACATGTCACCGTGGCGCAAGTGATAGCGACGCAACTACTCCCTATGACTGAGAGCTCGTAGGTCCAAATCCATCTTGGATCCATTATTTTTATTTACTCTGGTAATATAATAATATGCCGTTTTATACGTTGGAACTGTTTTAACAAGTTAATTAAAGAAAATCAATGTGTTCGATATATACTTTATTGTTATCCGAGAAATTTTCTCGATTATCCACGGACCCTTTTAAATGGGTTCACGAAAAAGACCCTTTTACCCATTTAAATGGGTCGCCCGAAAAGGTTCCGTTTGCCTTGGGGCTTAATCAACTATTTTGATTTTTTCTAGGGGTTAAATGCCGTTGCCATATTTTTACCTTTCAGGGTTCACCTCTCCAATGCAAAGAACGAAACATCACATATTTTTCGTCTTTTTTGTGTTTTAAGCATATTGTAACCTTTTTATGGATAGCATTAAAGTACTCTTCTTTCGTTTCAGGATATTTGGTGGAGGTTATCTACGAACTTCACTACGAGTTGAAAAGTGAGTGTTAAACGTATCGTTCAAGAATTGATATTTTTGAGAATATTAAAATATCGAATTCATACTACTATTGTTTTGTTTTTGTACTAACTTTTAAATGTCATACCGGAAAAGAGATCTCATTTTGCTATTGAGTGATCTCTTAATATGCGTGTTCTGTTGTTGAGATGAAGAGAAATAACACTTAATTACAGTTAAAATGATATGTTCCTATTTTAACTTTCTTGCTGCAATACCAATTCTAAGGAAATATAAAATGTAAAATGATATTTTGGTTGTTGATTTTTAGGTTCCGTCCGATATTTTAATTTAATCATTTATTAATACTTAATTTGCTTAATCTTGGAAAATATATTTCCAATACTAAAGAAATAATTGTCAACATTTAATGACGCATTATGTTAAAATGTACATATCATCGTAATTCCTGTTACTTCTCGTATTAATTATTCTTTCTCTTATTCCTACTTTTTAAGTTTAGAGAAAAATTCATTACGAGGCCCAACGAATTGTTTGTGATTCAAAGGAGTCTTGACTAGGCATGTCATGAAGCATGCCATGAATGGTGAGCGACACTAACTGATTTCAAACTCGAAGCCATATTGTACACACGTCTCATCTCGGGAGAACGAATGTTTGCATTTGATTCGACTCCTCTTCTAAATCTCGATTTATAAAGGAGATAAAGTGAAATGTCATGTGTACCGCGAAGTTAACTGATTTGTAAAAATGGAGGTCAGCCCAAAGTTTATCCAAATCTATTTAAAATAGAGAAGTTGCTTAGATTCTGTGATTTTATATTCTATTCAATATTTGGAAATCTTTCTTGTTAGATTGTAGACTTTTTTCAAATTATAAATGAGGTTGAAATCTTGTCAAATACGAAACTGCAAGTTTTTAATGGATAAAAGCACATTATTTAATGAAAATTTTTGACGAACACGCTGGTCTTCAAATTTTGTTTTTATTGGGTGAAAATTGCTAGTTGAGTGGAAAACCTCTAACATGATTGGATGTGGAAAAAGGGGTGAATTTGGGTATCAAAATCTGTATTTTACGTGAAATAAATTAAATTTTTTAAATAGTTGATTGCGCTGCAATTGAGCATAGCTTGGTGGCAGAGATCAAAAGCGGAAGAGTTACCTTTGACATAAATCGTTGATAATATTGACCATAAGCAAACTTGAAGAAAAAAAAACCCTATCAAAAAGACCTTTCCCCTAATCTTAAGTAGTCTTTCTTAGCTAAATGGTTACTATTAATCATTGAGAATGATTAAGTTATTGTAATTTTTCTGGAATTTCTGAATCTTAAATTGAAGATTTGACTCTTTGGAATGAGTATTTGTCTTTTATTTATTGCACCAATGCTCACCTCTTCCGCTGTGAAAATTTCACACGTGTTATTGAACCAATTAACAGAAGAATTAACAGAAGTGTACTTATCACTTAAACTCCTTTACGTTTAACAAAACATAAAACAATGGTGAATAATGACTGAAAAAGTTGGTCTCAGTTTGTGTTTTGTATGAAACCTAATTAAATATCTCCAATATTCTTGCTTCTCTTTTCTTCTCGCACCTGCGAAGCACTCCAGCCATGGAGTGCGCTCCAGTCGTGAATGGAGGATCTATGAATACATGAATTCGCGACTGGCATCAAACGCATGTACATTGCACGGACATTACACGAGGGAGAAAAGGAATAGGAAGGTGGGAATGTATGGAGCAGTGCGATTCTGGATTAATCCGTGACAATTCCTCAGCATGCGTTGCAGCTTCAGCTGCTCCTGTTGACATGGTTCATTCATCCGACATCTTCTGTCCCCGAAAATGTTAGAGCACCCTATATAATGCATCGGTTTTCAGCTACGCTTTTAGTAAGGAGTAGGATCAAATCGTGGTGGAAATGACATTTTCTTGTTTTTTTTATTACATCTAATTTCACACGTGTTATTGAACCAAGAATTAACAGAAGTGTATCGAAGTGGTTTCAGAACCCCGTCAATCTTTGTGATACGATTGTGACGTAACTGTTTGGCTAGTTTTCCATTCAAGTATCGGACTTTGATTATCTTAGTACTGATAGCGGATACGCCTTCTAAATACTTTTAAGTTATTCTTATTTGTTCTGGTTCATTCATTAGTTAATTTTAGGTTATTCATC
Source organism: Laupala kohalensis (assembly GCA_002313205.1). Lineage (NCBI taxonomy): Eukaryota > Metazoa > Arthropoda > Insecta > Orthoptera > Trigonidiidae > Laupala > Laupala kohalensis. The sequence continues at coordinate 113,467 of NNCF01126488.1, forward strand.
GCTGTATCATTATCGATTCATATATCGAGTAGAAGTAGAAAACCTATCTACCGTGAAATGTCCTCTCACAATAAGCGGGGTATTCGTCGATAACCCCCAACTCTCGGGTATCCATTCGCTCGCCGACTACGTCCATCTCGTTTCGTAATAGTCGAAGCGAAACATAATGGTTGTCTGCCTCTTTTACACGACGCCAACGCTGTCGCTGGCTGCAATCGCTACTGCTGTTGCGTCACGACCATTGCAGCTATAACTATAGTCAAAGGCGCCTTCGACGTCATCGATGCTCAACACTCTCACCTACTCCCTCTCGCTCTGTATTCGATTTCAACTTCAATCCCACCCGCTTTCATACCTAACACTGAAACCGATTTGTCAGTGAGGAGATATTTTAAACGTTCCCCATTGTTGGATTGACAAGATTCCAAACTTGATTATTTTGGTTCTCCATTTTGCAGTTAGCTTGATTATATAACTTTTTGAGAGAAAAATGTATAGAGCGTATTGACTTAAGGTAGTGTAGATGATACGCTTTGTATATACTTAATTTTTAATTTCTCTTCAACCGTCAACAAACTGGGAACAAGGTATCTCATCTGTGCCTGGATGGTTCTACCATTTATTACCTCTCAACATAGAAAACACTGATAATTTAACAGTCCAATGGCATAGTGTATACGAGTAAAATAACTTGAAATTTCTTATGTTAGGAAAAAGTATATGTTGTAGAAATTGCCGCCGTAGACATAGAAGTAACGTTGAGTTTAGAATATAATTTGTTTTTTAAGTGACTTCTTGCGAATGTACCTCTACTCGTGTAATCAGCACTACCGTTAGTCGTCCCGTGGTCAGCAAACATAACTGTAATGTTGAATTCTTTGTTTCGTCACCGTGTGTCCAGAAATAGAGACTTACGGGAATAATAATTGAGGGGAACAAGATATTATCACCACTCCTGTACTTCTAATCCGTCTTAGAAACATCCGGAATACTGAGAATCAATAGCAAGTGTGTAAGGGGGATTCAGGATATGAAGTGCTTCTACAAAGTTAACTTTTCTGAATAGCTCTTCAGATTTTGTATTGTTGAATTAATTTGTTCTTTAGTTGACGAGGTATTGTTGAAAATGTTGTACGTGATTAAGGAATATAACTTGTTTTGACATACAGCTTTAGTTTAAAAAAAACTGACACCAAATGAAAGATTCAATTCGGCGAATTAAATTCAGATTTTTACTGCACTTGGTCTCTCTTCCATGGATAGTCCTGAAGGACGCTGACCTTGAGTGCTCTCCTTCAAGAAATTAGTATCGTCCTAATCCGCATTAGGCGCTTACGATGCTTCGTTGTTCGCCCTTCATCAGTCCGCAATGCTTCTGCACACAAAGGGAAACTGAGGTATACGTGTCTCGATGCCTCGCGACTCCACATCGCCAGTTTTATTTACATTTTCCTAGGAATATGTAGATTATCGCACCACGGTCAAGTTAGATCGAAAAATCCATTTATCTTAATTGCTCCTATTACTTGGTAGCAAATATACGTAACTTTATTTCATTAATCAGTTACATTGTATGTTTTTAAGCAATATAAATTACGTATGTAAGATGTATGTTATTATTATTATTGTTATTAAATTATGTATGTTATTTTAAACTTTCGATTTGTCACTTATCAATAATGTGCATTGAATTTTTTAAATAATGAAGATATACTCCTCGTACTAATAAGATGATATTTGGGTTGTAAACATCGCGGTATGTCAAACCGTTTTAATGCTAAATCGAAAAGTCTATTTGTGGGAAATAGTTTAACTATCTCATTAATAGGGAATTGACTATATTTCTTGTGGTTTATTTGGAAAGTTGTGAGTAGCACAACTTAATATATTGTGTGTTAAGAAAGTTGTAAATCATTCTTTTCGTTTGAAGGAATTCATATTTCCAAATCGATATTGTTCAATTCTTATTTGCTTGTATGTTTTTAATATTGTTAAATTTGGTTTTCTGTTGGTGATATTACCGTGTATCTTACGAGTACTTCTTATGTAAAAGATTTCGCGATGAGATGGAATTCAGAAGAGGAAATGTGTATTAATTGTGCTGGAGGGAAAGCTTGAGATTCCAATGGTTTTAAAAATATCCACAGTGATGTATAAACCTGCTCATATTTTGGTGTTCTTGTCGGAAAGGACACTATATTTTCGGATAACTTGAATGTTAAACTTATTATTTTAAACTTTTTTAAATGTAAAATCTTTCGTCTTTTGACTGCGCCAATAAATATTCTTCATTGACTGGCAATGAACTACAACTAAAGAAATTTTCCGTTTGAATATTAAATCGTCACTGAAGGTAGTATTAGAGAAACAAGTTAAGTGGAAAGGAGAAATTGAGCGTAATAGATCCGTTACAGTGAATGGTTAGTTTCAGAAGCTGTTGATGAGCTGAGGTTGGCGACCTCCAAATCCAGCTCTCCCTGTACGTCACTCTCGCTTGATGAGAAGCAATCGTCCTAATGCGATACGTTTGTATCCTGTCTGCCTGCAGTGAATATGAATACAGCAATTTTCTTCTCATTACTTAAGACTGATTGTTCGAGATTGATATCTTCCTAACAGTACCTCTTTAACTCTTTCTCTTCGTGTACTTAATAATTGTTATTTTTTTTCCTGTGTATTGTAAAACCCAACAGAGGTAGAGGGTGGTGGCGTGGAAATCTATTGTTTTTCTCTCTAATCTAAGAGGATCAAATGTTTACGAAATTGTAATAGAAACACAACGTTTTTTAAATGGAACAATGGGAAAATGGGTTAGATAATAAAAATACATTAACATTACTGATACGTGACGTATCATCGAAGACGAGAGAAGAAATTTTCGGAGATCACTAAGAATTATCGATGTTGACACAAGTTATCAAAACAATATCAAGAATTTTCGGTGAAGAGTTTCTAGCGTCCATTTTTTTAGATCATGCTCGCATGTCTTAAATACACATCTCTCGCATTTGGAGACGTTATAACCACAGATTCTCTCTCCAGGGTGCTCCAAACTGAGATACATGAATAATATCGCCCGGTAGTACTTATAATTTTTGCGGATTGATCGGTTGATTGATCGTATTATGTTTGAGTTCTGTACGAGAGTGCACCAAGACGTAACGATAATTATATTTAAGCGGGCGATGAGACGCGGTTTCATACTTCTGCGACGTGTTGACTCTATACATACTCGTGTTTCATCCGTGGAGAATCGTCTGAACGGTCAAGTTTTTGTTGTTGTTGTTGTTGCTCTTTAGTTCTGTTTGACGTGTTGAACAATTTTTTTCTGATCGACTATCGATTTAATAGAGTTGGACTATCGATGCTCTGACCGACATCTATATTCATCGAATCCGTGCTGGAGAGTTAGCAGACGTACCGAAAAAGTTCCCACTCCTTTGGGGACGAACCATCCAATATGAGCGCTTCATTGTACTATCGGAGAGAAAACTATACACACTGTATTCGTAAAAAAATCTCCATAACAGTTCATCCGAGTAACATATTTTGAAACAAACTGAATGTAGTTTGTTTAAGTTTTATTCAGTTTGCGTATGAAAAAACGTTCCGTCAGGAATTACTGGTGACAAAAAATTAATCTAAAATTCCTGTTTTTGTAGATTTGGTAGTGTATGAAGTAAAACATTTGTGAAAAAAACGTATGTTTGTATGAAGAGGTTCCATAAAGTACTTAAGTGATTCAATAAAGAGTTAATGTTGTCATACTGTCATATACTGATTTTTTTGGTGGTGCCATACTTCGTGCCTCAACTTTATTGAAGCTAACTGGACAGTTATTTGTCCTTGATATATTCAAAAAGTTTCAATTGTTAAATTAATGTTACTAACTTATTATGACTGAGCAATTAACAATATTGTATAGAGTAGTGCTATTTTCGTCTGTCATCATTATATTATTAAATTACAAACGTTTTATAGACCTTTTGTAGACAAATAACTATGTTTAACGCGACGTTTCATCTAGAGTTTTGTGACTTTGTGAGATGTTTCTCAACAATGTCATATATTTACAGGAATACATGGCATTAGTTATGCAAACGTTTCAAAATTTAGTAAACCTTAATAACATACGAATAAAATTACATAATACGCAACGGCAGAAAAAACAAACAAAAAACCGGAGACCATGTAAAAAACTATTGTAGTCTTGAGAAATGAATACTCGATCATTGTGCTGTGTCCCCATGTAAGTTCAAATTTCTCTTTGTTGTTTTAATGTGTATAATTTCGGACATGAAGCGTTTGTAATAATTACTTTCCCTGTCTAATGTCTTGGTATTTTCCCAATCCATCAAATGGTCCTCATCTAAGAAGTGATTAGTCATAACATTGGCTTCTGCTGCTTTGAAGTTCCGTTGGTGTTCTTGAATTCTTGTTTTCAGTCCTGTTTTGTCTGTCCTGTACCACTAACATTGCAATATCTGCGTAGTATCCTATAAACTACATTCTCTCTTATTATATTCACTTATTCCAATGTATATTGGATATTAACTTATTCCAATGTTGGTACGTCGATACTACTATTATATTTTCTGATTTTAGAATTCTCTTCAGTAATGGAGTGGGGCAAAACTGTTGTATGGTAAAATTGAATAAATTGTTTCCTCGCGTTGGTGTTGTCTATTCTGCAACTGATAAAATCTTGTCCTAATATGTCTATTAATAAAGTCAGGGATTTGTCAAAAGTATTTTCGAATTATTTGTATCTTATCTTTCCTAAATTGTTCATCCGAAAGTACCACGGCCTCATCCGTTAGATTATATACCATTGCTTGTTTTTTGACTAATCATATTCTCAGCATGGAAATTTAACAAATGTCCCGAGTATGTTTCTTTTCCATTAATAGATAACTTTGTATCCTCACGAGTTATTAGAACCCCTAAAAATTATGTTTTCGTTTGTCTTTTCTCGTTCTAAAGTGAATTTGTCTTCGATGGTATTTTTGAATTCTGTTTTCCGGTACGATGCAAAAACAGAATTTAAAGGATACGGGCATACCACTGATATTGAGCACTGAATTATTTGTATGTTCCCCACGCGATTTTTTTATAGTCCAAGAATTAAAGAAGTCTTCAGAGGAAGGAAGTTTTCAAGACGACGGGGAGAAATATTGTGAACCCGAAGTACTCTGAATCGCATTTCTGGATTCATATAAAAAAACTGATGCTAATAGAAAACTATTAGAACTGCATCACATCTGATATACGCTGTAATGTTGGTGAGTAAATTCCTTTCTGTGGTATTCGCAGTATTTTTTGGGGGGGTGAAATGAGATCTCATTATTGTGGGTTATGCTATTCAAATAATAAATCTCTGGAATAATTTTAACTTTTTTTGTTTATAACTCTCAAAATTTGTGATTTTGGAACGGAAGAGGAGTCTAGTATCCGTAAACGAATATCTTTGCGAAGGAACTGAATTTCTTAAGTTTGAATGTGTGGTTTTAGAATTGTCTTTCTGCTTCAAAGAGCTTGAGAAACGCTGGGTATAATAAAATCGACGAGCAAACATGCGAGGCGTCTGTCTCTTTTACCTCTTTCCCGACGATGACGCTTCACCGAGGGGCACAAATGACGTTGGTTTTCCTTTGAAGTGTCGAGCGTGACACTTTTCCGCATCGGGAAGGTCATCATCCGTCGGATATTGCGCGGAAATAATTTTGCGTTAAATCCATACAGAGATCGGTGAAACGTGAATGTATCGAAATAGAACACGTTTGTCGGCGAGAGGTCGACTTATTTTGGACTCGATATCGACTTTCCAGTTGTGAATAATCACTGAGCAGTCAGACGAATCTTGCAACGGGATACGGGAGGTCTTGCATTGATAAGGATTTCAATATTTTGATTGGGGGTCAAAAATCATTCATCGTACTCTGTTCTCCTAGTTATTATTTAACAACGTGTGTGTAAATGCTAAAATCTCATGCGGTTTTAATAGCTTACTAAAAATATTTAATCAAGTTCTTAAACTTTTACAATTAATGATATCTGTAAAATCCAAACGTATGTTGCATTTCTTATCAAATTCATCAATGATTTTTTTAAGAGGTACTTTTTTGTTTGTGCTAATAGCACTATATATCATTTCTTGAGAAATGGCCTTTCTGAAGTAAATATGTTTTAAACTCTTATATTGAACTAGTAAACACTTATATTATACGACTTCGAAGATATATTTTGTTATGTTACTTTCACTCTTCTTTATAATTTAGAATAGACAAAAATAGCAAGAAAAAAAAAGTTCACACCAAATTATAATGACTACACTTCCGATATTTATTTTTCTATTAATGTTACTTTATATTCTATCGAACCTAAATTGACAAAAAATATAACCTAGGAAAAGTGTTAATAAAGTTTTCTTGTGCATCTAGTGTTCTTTTTTAACCTAACGGTCTATTCTTATCTATGACCCTACGTTTTTTTCGTTGTATTTTATATTACAATAGATAAGAAAGTATATGCTGACTCAAAAAGAAACAAGGTCGGCAAATAATCTTTTGCAAAAATCTGTTGAAAATATAGAAAGCACTCTTAACGAATAAAATTTGTATTCCGATATCATTCATATAATCGTTTATTGGTTAATATACCGAATTTTGATGATGGAATACTTCTAGGCATTCTGTACTAAGATGTTTTATTGTAATATTATTTCTGGAAATAATTAATTTTTACTTAACCACCCAGCGGCGGCTGCGGCGCATGTTCAAACACGCTCTCGTAAAAAACTTAAACTAAACTGAAGTCTTTTTTTTTAATGAATTATACAAAGGAAGAACCCATTGAATTTTATGAGGATTTATTTTTTCCTATAATGATTTATATGAATGAAAGAAAGAAAGAAAGAAAGGAATGAATGAATGAATGAATGATGAATGAATGAAAGAAATAGGGATCTATTTCTCCGTCTGGAAGTCATTCTTGTATTCTTTCATCTAGTGGTTGCGTTAGATCTAGTTCCTTGCGTGTCGGAACATCGTTCTTTGAGTCGACGACCCGCCATCCCAAAATCATATCAATGTTATTGATCGTCCTTCTGTACTATGCTTCGAACTCAGTACTATCGAGAAGATGCTTAATAAAGTAAGGGAATGGGAGATATGAATTTGGATGCATTAGTTCATTTTCAGTTGTAGAAATCTAGTAGTTGACTTCTACGCTTACATGGTCTAGTGAGGTTAGTATAATTTCTCAAAATTTTTGGGTATTACTATTCTCCTATACCGTTGACTGATTAAAATAAAAAAGTTTGTACATTGTTTTTTCTTTCATCTTTAGAATCAAAAAGTGAATTAAAGAACTTTTCTTTAATATACTTGAGGCATACGGCAAAGGTTATTTATCCATCCATGTAAGCATCCTAATGCTTTTGGTTGTTTTTTGTTACGATTACATATGCAATCTTTGCATTAATGGTCGGTGCTTTTCATATATCATCATTTTCATTTCATTACATGCGGCGGGGAATGTTTGTTCACGTTTATGTGAGTGAATTTCGTCTGTATCATGATTTCTACACTTTCTTACTTTGTGTGAAAATATTGTTTTGAACACAAGATATGTATATCTGATGTGCCATAAAATGTTACCGTTGACCGTTCTCGAGATTGTTTTACGTCGTGTACCTCATTGCATTTGGAGGGTACAATCTTGACTCTTAAACACTAGACTTGATTTAATCGACCTAAACGTTACTCTAAAGGACATAAGCGAGGACTTCATTGGATTCAATGAACTCTTGAAAAATCGAAGCGGATTCTCTGTTTTTTTGCTTCTTCTTCCTCTTCCTCCTCCGCTCTCCACTCATTCTGCGTAGAGAACGCGGAATATGTAAATTTCCTGCAATAATTCATGGGCTTGGCGGGTCAAAGCGTTGCTCTATGCTTTTATAGTGTCCGTAACTTTTCTAATAAGGCAGAGTACATTGTTTAAAAAAGCCATTGAGTGAAATGGGTTTTGTAGCTAAACTGAAGCGATAAAAATGGTACCATATTTCTATTACAAATAGTGGAAGAAGTAGATTAACTATTGTCACCTACTTAAATTTTCTTTTCGGGGTGATAAGAATTTAAAAGAAAATTACTCTGGGAGTGGTTCTGTGTTTGCACGATGCATTTTTATTATTATTATTATTATTATTATTATTATTATTATTATTAATGAAAAATGATTGTTTCCAACGATAATGGGAATATGTTTGTTGAGAGTAAACAAGTTGATCGATGTATATGATAAATACTATTGATGATTTATCATATCAATGGATTAGCGCTATTTTATAAGCGGTACTATCGTTTATTAATTTATTTGTTTTAAAGTTTAATAAGCTCTCCTCGAAAAACAAAAACATACGAATCTTCCGTACTAATGATCGTAAATAACAAAAATTAAGAGTCAGGTCATGTGTATACTATAATATGACATTAAAACATTGTTTGTCACAATTAGAAAAATGAAACATTAAAAAAATAAAGGTCAGGCGTTAAAAATATTAAATGGAGAATTCTCTACTGGTCTCTCGAATTTGACTCTATTTATACTGGGAACTGTAATAAACTCGTATGTAATTCCATATACCCTTATATTGTGTACGGGTAAATATTCCATATTATTGTTGTTTTCCTACAAGTTAAAACAGGTCATCAAGTAATTCCAAGGTAACCCATAAACTGATAAGTTTACTTTCAAAATTTTATAATGGATGGTTAGCAATGTCATCAACCAAAACGATTGGGAAAGCTCATATAGAAAATATACATACAACTTTTCGAAATACGATGGAAATGTCACCGATATTCCAAACTATTATAAACGGTATTAGCTCGTGAGTGTGTCTGCCCTATAATTGAAGATACGTTCTCTCTGAATTTCCAAACAAAACTGTCGAAATGTATTTATGAATTGGATGAATGGTGTTCCAGCCTCATTTAATTTGTGCCTATTACGTATGCTTAAGGTAATTTGAGGAATTCATAATATTACTGTACAAATTGAATAATACGATGCAAAATGTTATTGATTTTATTGGTGTAATGTTTCGTGTGAGATGAGTAAGAAATGTGTGTCATGTTGTCGAAATCCTTTTGTGCACAATAGTCTTGAAGCTGGTCTGTCCGCGTGGGCGTTTTCACCGCTGCGATTGGGCTCGACTCCCGTTGGCTCGCTGCGTACGCGTGTAGTAGCCCGACTGTCGCGCTCACAGCGTTGTGTAACGGAACGCGAGTCACGTTGCACGCAGCATGTCTCGCGCGCTCCACCCTCGACTCGATCGACGTTGAAGTTGCCGAACTGCACTTCGTGACCTCCGTGCTCCAACTGTTCGTAGCTCGCTTCCCTGCCGCCACGCTGCGCGAATGACGATGACAGCGCGCCTGGTGGCGTCTAATGATACTAGGCTCTCAGCTGGTTGGTTCCCCTTCCCTTCTCTTTGTGCTGCGCGAAGCTCCTGTTTGGTTCCGGAACAGGTGTCGGCTCCCGCTGGGCTTGTTTTTCCTCGTGGACTGGTGGTTGCTACTTCGATTTATCAAGGCAGTTCGTGCAGTTATCACAAGCGATCGAGGCAATGATATTTATTAAGAGGAAATTTCGTGCTCTGACCGACACTAGTCCTACTACTCCCCATTCACGTATAATTTTTCATAAATTTGTTGAAATTATAATTGAACCTAGAAATATTTAATCAAACATAGAACTCATTAATAAAAAGTAAGAAATAATTTTATTGACAAGCATATATGTCTAATATGCTTGCATATCAGTTAAAATTAATGAGCAAGTTAACTTTAATATTATTTTTGAAATACACGGACAATATGTGTCCAAATTTCGAATATAGTAAAATACAAAATAATGCAGTACAAGTTTGACATGATCTTGATCGTACAGTAGAAGTGAATTTCTTAAGTCATGTTCGAACAGCTTGATTGTAAAACAAAAGGCAAAGTAAGGCAAGTTGATAATAAATTTGTGATTAATTATCATGTTGCTCATATGTATCTCATCGTCTACTTATTCCAAATTATATTAAAATTACTGCAAAGTGTAGAAAAAAATTAAAGTCGTAAAAAATTTAGTTTTTAATGCAGATCAAGCTTGAAAATTCACTTATTCTGACATTTGTCCAACAAGAACGAAATTCCCCGCAAGGAAATGGCGCACACTTTCTCGTGATACCATTTGATTGTTCTAGTTTCGCAATACTATGTTCCGCTTCTTCCATTTTTTTTTTGTGGGGTCCGCTTCTTCCATCATGATTATTAATGTGGCAAATATTTTCTGTCTATCTAGCAAATTGGTGAGGATTTATTTCTGAACGAAGAGAATGATATAAACTAGGGCTGTCTAACTGGCAGCCCATTAAACTTTTTTTACCACGCGCGAGTTATCTTACATTTTACATCAATTTTTTCATCAAACCTTAAGGAGCACAACTTTGTGTTATACATCTATGTTGTCAGAATTAGTATTTGACGTGGTGTGTCCGGTGAGAGAGAGTAGAAAATAGTGTTGGGAATTACCACGTCATACATTATACTATGAAAACCAAATATTAATAATACTTTTTTAAAATAAAGAAATATACTACTAAATTTTTTCAAGCTTGAAATAATGTAAATTTGTTGAGGAAATCATAATATCGCGTTACTCATAAGTAAATATCTAAATATGACCGATAAGTGTTTTTTGTCGGGCAACATTTTGCTAAACCCCATCCAGTACCGACCTGATCGATCGAAAGTGTATGGAAAATGACCGGCGGGCTAAGGTAAGTTGAATAGTGCTGATTTAAACCTCTTCCTAATTCTAGATGAGACGCAAAGTGGAAACTTGTGGAATCTTGTGTTATTGTAATTTAATAATTGTATCGTAATATGCTATTGTCGAAATGCTGTAAATGTATAAATAAAACAAACCTTTTTCTACAACACTTTTCGGGAAAGAGGGTATTCGTCGATAATAATTTTTCTTTTTCGTCTACCGGTTGTAATTGGTCGTGTGTAATGTTGTTCTTCTGATAGCAGCCAAGGTTTTATAGTTTGAGTCGATAGGGTTTGATGGGATAGGAGATATTAGCTAACCTCAAGCAAGAATGTTCTATGCAATCTCCAAATTGCTATAATATGATACGAAAAGTATACCCGAATATTAAAAATTTTAATAATGCAATAGGTATTCTAATAGTTTTGTTGTTTTAACAAACTATGATGTCAAATTTAAAATCCCCAGTTGTTACATTTTTCTGTTTACTAAACGTATTATTTGGTAATTCGAGATGAAAGGATGAATAGATAATAGTTCCCAAACTTTTTTGAGCATCAGCTCCCTTGATATAATCCATTTATGGTACAATATTGTAAAATTGTCATTGTATTTCTAATTAGATCACTTATCCCATATTGGTGTTGCTAGGAACAAGTGTGAGAGATGAAGAGTTTTACGATTAGAAAAATGCAGGTCTGTAAGATATTTAAATCTATGGCACCGCGTGCAAAGGGTTCTGGACATCGCGGCGTGCAAGGGCGAACGTGACTGCTTGCCTTGGCGCGGACGACAGCTGAGCAACGTACGGGGTGAGGGGAAGCTTCGTCGTATTTTGGTCCGCAGGATATTTTGAGCTTTATCAAAGCCAGAGAGTTGCGTCACGTGCATAGTTTTTCACGCACGCCTTCCTTGTCGAGCGGTATCCTCCTTACGTAACGAACGCTATAGACTCTGGACAGCTGCTGCAGTGAGTAGGTCATCCCTTCTGACACCGGAATGGTTCCGCGCATGTTCAATAGCTCATGGTTTCTCAAAATTGCTAAGAAGCGGGAGAGGAATGAAGGGGGTTCCCGTTGTTTTCTCAATAATATCTCACACAATTGATGGTAAATTTGAATTCCAAACAACATATGTTAATGTAAATTATTTTATTTTAATCTCTGTAAAATCACTAAATTTATAGAGGAGGGAATGTTATGGTATGGGGGTATCTTCTGCTGGCGTGGGGGAATTGCAGTTTACAGAGGACACATGACAAAAGAGAGTTATCAAACTATTTTAATGGAGAAACTCCGTAACAGTGCTGAAACGTTGGATATTCCTTCAAAGTTGATGAAGATAATGACTCGAAACGCAAGATTCAGTTTGTGCGCTTGTAGCTGCATTATAATTGCCACAAGGGGATTGAAACGCCATCACAATCTCCGAACCTCGATCCCATAGAGCATTTATGGAATGAACTGAATTCGATGATAAGGAAAACACCAATTTTCTCCAAAGAAGAACTGAAAGGACAGTGGAATGAAGTAGAGCCAACATACACTAAAAAAATTTCAGCAAACACGCAGAACCGTTTACATGAAAAAGAAGAGTGATCAAACCCGGTAAAATGATCATTTTTTGTTGTAAAGGAAGGTCAAAATTGTAAGTGACGAATATTTTTGTGAGGTGCTTTCTTTCATTAAAATAGATTTATTTATTTCGTGTTCATTAAGTACTTTTTTCTTGCTTACATTTCGTATTTAGAAATTTTCACAGATGCAAATACGTTTTATTTCGTTCTTCCTTGGGTTCATTTCTATACATAATTTAAATAAGATAATCAAAATCAGTGACTTTATGAGAGTGGCTGTATAAAGAAAAACAGAAATCATTAGATGTTTGTAATTTTTTGACAAGTCTGCAACAGAAAATTTATGGACAGATTCAGATTCTACGGAAAATTTCGTGCAAGGAACTAGGCCAGCGATTAATATGAATGTTTTTCTATAAATATTTTATCCTCCAACATATTTTTTTTATTCTTAGCGATAATTGGTACTATTCCTAATGATCACCAAGCTTCTTTTTCTTTTTCGAATCAATAGATGAACTATGAAGAATGGGTTCCTCAGTGAATTATTGAAGAGTGGTTGAATGGTTTCATCGACAGAAATCGGCGTACACTCTTGACACAGCGTAAATTGAGGTATCTACCGTCCGCATGGGGTAATAACTATGATGTATGGGCTCATTAAGTCCGCTAGTTCCGCTCGGACCTATCCTCACCAGAGGGCTGAGCGATTGGATGTTACCCTACACGCGAGTACTCAGCATACTCTACATAGCATCTCGCTATGATTAATCGTCCCTGCAGCTGTCAGCACTGCGTAGAACTACGAGGGGCATCGGGGATTTGGTATGTAATTTGAGATACGACTTGAATGATTCATGCAATGATTTCGGAGAGGTAGATTTTCTGTTTCAATGGAATTGCGAAAGAGAATTAACTGAAAATTGTAACAGTGTTATAAAAAAATCGTAATATGGTGCCTAGTTGTCTACATCGTGCAGACTTACTAACACGGCGCGACACTGGAACGAACTGTGTAAAAGTGGGTGTCTCTACCGAAGTGTAACGAAGATGCAAAACCAGTTCGGTTTTTTATAAGTGAAGGCGTGAAACTAATTGACATTAATAGCAAATTGAAGGTCCACTATGGTTACGCCTACTTGCCACAGCTATGAATTAATGGAATTTTCGGAAATGGTGTCGGAAGTTCGCAAATAGTGTAGTTCCATGGTCGGAGCTCACCCCCCCCCCCTCCTGGTTCACTGTGACCTGGTATTCGCTTAAGCATGTGATCGTAATCCATCTACGGCACCGAAGCCAAATTTTCGAATGCCTTATTCGGAAAATTAAATCTTTCTTGTGTACACAGATATAGAGGTATTCTGCCTCGTTATGGATTCCACGGATAGCTTAGTGCACTAGTCCGTGTATACCAATTTCTGAGAATGCGGTACGCGTGTACAGATATTAGTTTAACCGTTTAGCGCGTAATGTTGTACGGATATGAGCATTTCTTAACATGATCTACGTAAATGAGAGTAGTAAGTCTGTAATATGACAATGCGAGCCTCATTTTCAAATAAAAAATTGGAATAAAATGTCAATATCTTCAAACTGTATGAAACTGTTTTTGTGCTGTGTAGAAAACAAATATGCATTTTCAGAAGCTTTTTTTTTGTTTTGTTATTTTAAAATATACGAAACTTACATTTTCAATAAGAATATAATTTTGAAGTAATTTCTTCTTTGTATTTCTCTTGTCTTCTTCATTCTCCTTAAATCCAATTCATAATGATTATCATCTTATTCAATTTTCGTCTCATTTCTCTCATTTTAATCGTTTTAGCTACCTATATTGACCAAACGACAGCACTGGATGAAAATTTCCGAAGTTCACGGACATGAGCGTTATCAAGGAGGGCATCCTGAATACTCTACACAACGGAATAAAGTATACAAATAGATATGAATTCAAATTTTCCGAGAATGAATCATTCACACGCGAATCTGACATTCATTTTATTAACGTACATGAGAGCAGTTATTCCATTGCGGTTATATGTAATTGAAAATAAAGTATGTGACATATCACTGCTACACCAGCAATTGGTCTATTTCCGTCTCCAATCCACGCCAGTTGAGAAATATCTGGCGATCACCACGAGCTCTAAAACTTTGATAGAGGTTTGTATCACGTATCAATGTACTTACAGAGATGAGATGTACATACTTTACCCCTGGATGTTACAAAACCTTGCTCCTCCGCCCTCCCCAAAAATGTAGCTACATCCATGTTCACAGGGTATTGAGTCAACGTGTGTAGTGGTTTCCGTTTCAGTTGCTGATTCGACCCTTGGAGTAGAACGCTGTCTGTGATGTACGGATACATCGACGCGTATTTCAGTCGGAGGAGACCTCAAGGGATATGGTAGTTAAAAAGTAAATCTCCATCTTATTCCATGACAGTAATGTCTTTCGTATAACGTTAAAGCGCTTCGTGTATCGTATCCAAGAGACAACGGGGACCTCTTCTGCCGTTCACTTGTTCCCCTTTTTTGGACGCTTGGAACTTTACAGCTTTCCGTAATCACAAGTGTACCTCGTTGGCAACTGGGAAAACAACATTCAGAGTTTACGCAATCTTTTCCACCCTGATTTCTACATTGGCTGTGAGACTTGAGCTAAATGATAGATTTTTCTCGTGTACTGTCATGGCTGAGTCTTTTTACTGCTAGATTTCTTTCTTTTTTTCTTTTTGAGTTTATATTTAAGTACTATATACGATGTATTATTTTGGGAATTTTTCGTCAATCTACATATCTCACAGAATTTTGCTTAACACGTGTAGAAAAATCTGTTTCCAACTTCGCGATGTTTTTTAACCCTGTTGTTCGATTCTTTCAAGGAAAAAAAAAGTTATTGTAATAATCAAATTATATAGAAGACACAAGTTTCAAAGAAATTAAAACTAATATTGTACTAAATACAAACTTAAGTTAATGTATACTTAAGCAGTTTTTCCATTATCGATTGGAACATTGAAGTTGAGTCCAGTGTTTCTTATTTTTGTCAATATTTTCTTATTCAAGACATGTTAGTGAATTAATTCTGCCACATAAAATGTATTTCAATTTTATTTCTACGGGAAATAATAATTTTTCACCCGGGACAATTCTTAAACTGACAAGTGCAAAACTTGGTTTATCATTTC
This sequence comes from Laupala kohalensis, assembly GCA_002313205.1. NCBI lineage: Eukaryota > Metazoa > Arthropoda > Insecta > Orthoptera > Trigonidiidae > Laupala > Laupala kohalensis. The sequence goes on from NNCF01126488.1 coordinate 129,060, forward strand.
TGGAGATACATCTGAATATATAATGTAATCAATTTATGTTACGATCTTGAAAGACGCATTCCGTCTTTGGGGATGTAGCGAACTTCGCCCTCTTGAGGTTCAATATTGTTCAACGAAAGCGTTATTGCTGCCAACAAACATGCAGCTGCTGTATGCTGAGAGATAAAAACACCCGACGTGTACCATCATTTTTTATTGCCAATTATGGACGCAGAATATTGCACGTCTCCATTGGGTCCTTGCCATCCAGATAACAGGTCAACCAGTGTCTGTATTGTTAATGCTTATGCGTCTCCTGACTAACAGCTCTTATGTTCCGGAAAAAATGGTTTAACTTGAGTTTTGAGTTCATGAACGTTTCTTCCTTGGCTCGTTTCACCCACAAGTGAAGGTCCGTGTGAATAACAATTAAAGTAATGACTGATGTGTGTTCTGGGAACAAAACTGAATATTTTTTTTAAGTTGCTGAGAAATAGATTTTTCAAATTTATTTTATTTATTAATTAAAATAAATTTTGACATTTTCCTAGGTAATTTTAACATTTCTAATATTTCAGGTAGATGAATGTGAATTAAGATCAGTATTAAAGAACCAAGTAACTATAGAAAACGCTTTTTGTTATTTAAATTAAATTCATTAAAAATTAAAAACGAGAAAGAATGTGTATAAGTATGAGATTTTTTTCATTTATTCTTAAACCCAAATGCTCGTATGATCATTTCTCCTTCACAAAACAGTCTTGTTTTTTTTTCAGCAGACTCTAATAAAACAATGAAACCACGTAATTTATTTCAACTTCGTTTCTAATTAACCATTATTTTTAATATTTAATTCATCATATTTCATAAATTAACTTCATGTATTTTAATAAAATAGATAAAAAATGTTCAATCATAATTAAACTTGCCATTCATGAAAACAGTATGAATGATTAAAATATACCACACAAAATTTAGTTCATGAAATTTATAAATAAATACTCTATCGTGCAGTTATGAAGTCATTAAATTATATAGTTAAGAAAAAAATTTGTGGTTAAGATGGCAATTTAATAATTGCCCTCTTAACCACAAAAATATTTTTTCTAAACTATATAATATAATATTAATATGTTATATTAATATAATATATTTTAACTATATAACATAATGATTTAGAAAAATAGTTGAACAAGTGACAAAAATGAAAAAAAAATGCTTTTATGGGTTATAAGTATTCTCAATAATGTTATAAACCTAGAGAGTGTGGGATTACGATTGGTGCTGCCATATAGTGGCCGAAAGTTTGAAAGTGGCCTTTGCAAAATTACTCATCTTATTAGAAAAATAATGGATTAAGTTCATAATTCAACAAAATTATGTAAATGTGTTGCAGTATTACAAGGTGTTTTTATTTTCGTTGAAAAGCTGACTGCTGTTTTTAATAATTAAATATTACTCTGTTTAATTTATATTTTGTATCATAACTTGCCACAGTCAGGTTCAAATCTATATATGGTATTTAGACTAAGAAGCAAAATACGCGGCACACGTCCTTCAGCTCAACTTAATTTTGAATTTTGAAACGTATAATCGTGAAATATAGGGTGATATATTTTCTAGACATTTGTTTTCTAGACCATTCCGTATCCGGAGGACAATTAGGACAAATGAACTTGTACCAATATTTTTCTAATTTATAGCTATGAAGTTGTGTAAATGATATAAAACATTTTAATGTAACTTACACCTTAGAAAATTTTCTTTCCAGATCTTTTATAAAATATATACTAGATAAAGTATACTGCCATTATCTCATTTGTACATTTATAAATGTTGAAAATATTTGGTGGTACCTATGCAACTGACAGAATATATCCCCGCACAAGAAGTGAAAGCCAAGGGCCATTTATTAGACCTAAAGTGAACAAAACGATTTCTAGAACAAGCTTCATTTTTAGATCCAAAAATATATAATCAAGTTCCAAATTTTATTTAAAAAAATAAGTCAATAAAACTTTCTTATTCAAAGTCAAAAAATGTTTACTTGCAAAAGAATCACTAGATGATTTACTGAGAGTATTGACATAGCTATAGATTAAGTTAAGTAAACCATGTTGTCCATCTAATCAGTTTTTGTTAGTTTTTATTAGACATTTGGAATTACATTATAGGTTGTCAAGTCCTTTTTTTTCCCTTGGTAAATTGTAAATTTACTATGTACACGCTGCAGTGAGCCACCCAGCGAGCAAGTGACGAGTCAGCGAAAACGACTCCTTTATTTTTGATACGTCAAACAGTGAAAGAACTTTTTTGTTTGATATTTAGATAGTTTGCATTAGCCATCACTACTAGATACGATGACTAGAAATTCCTGTAAAATATTTGTAAATAGTTTGTAAAATCTATGGAAATATTTTAATATTTCTATTCTATTCTAAAATCTCCAAAAATGTGTTCACAATAAGAATGTTCAAAAATCTCTAAAAATGTGTTCAAGTAAACCTTCTTTCACAAAACTTGTTTTCGGAGTTATAATTTCAATTCATGCTTCTTTATGTATTTGCCACAAGTTTCAGAAATGTCTCTTGTACCACTATTTTTCTAAACCCTTCAAATTCTATTTATTATTTTAGTTTAAATATCTCTATTCCTTCAATAACTTTGATCATTTGTTGAAATTACTATTCTTTTTCTATGAAGTTAGATCCTGTTATGTATGAACGATTGTAAAGGTTTCTTCTTTATTCTTTTATACACCGCATTCAATAATTCGTACATTTTAGCTTGAATATGTATATGTTGGGTTCATTCTTTTTTTTACTAAAGAATCGTGTGCAAACAAAAGTAATTGTGGCTCTCTGTAACTGTTCTTCATATATTTTAAAAGGTTGTTGAACATAAAAGTCAAAGCAGAATAAATTACGTCTCAAAATTATGTAGTTTTAAACTATTTATTTCCGGTTTAATGGTTTTTCGATTAAATTTTGTAAATTGTTGATATTTCGGATTGTAAAAATGTTTTACACGAATTTTTCCACTTTATTAAAATAAATCTATTTTATCCCACCTACATTGACAATGTTCAGCTATTTTTGATGTAAAACTTCGCTATTTTACAGTAGCAACCCACTCCGGCTTTGCACGTGTTTTTATTAGTTTTTGGCGCTTCTTTATAGTTTCGAATAGGTGAAGATACAAGCCTAGAACAATTTTTTCATTTTGTGTCTTTATTTGTCCCATCGCAGCGATAGAGGCACTAATTCAGAAATATAATTGTAGAATCTAAAAAATGCACAACATGATGATGATGACACTTCCGATCTTCAGTTTTCTCACTATAATGTATAGCGTAAATTGATAAAAAGTGTAACCTATACAAATAGTAAAACAAGGATTTATTGTGCATCTGGGATCCTTCTTTTAAGTAACTCTCTATTTCTGACCTTTTATTCCTAAGCGTTTTAAAATTTCTTTTCAATTATTTAATTCTTATGATGATTAAAAAGTATGTACCGATTCAAATGAGTGTGGAAAAAAGAAAGGACGTATCGGGTAAATGGTTCTCGAGTGACGCAAGGGCAGGCAGGCAGACAAGGTGCGCTACGCGAATGTTCCTTTTGAACTCTAGTGTAGAACGCGTGTGCCTAATTTCGATGCTGTTGGCCCGTCCGTCTTTTCGCTATGCGGCGGAGACAGGGACACAAACTCTTTTATACACCACATTTATAGATTGGCGCTGCACTTGTCTTGCGACAGTTCCTTTAGAAGCGTGGTACAAACTCATAAATACATGATGTATCCGTAATAAGTCTATAACATGTTGGACTATTACTGACTGTATACAGTATAATCCCGTGATGATTTATCCTTGTCGACCAACTCTTTGAGTTTTGGACTCACTGTGCCACCGTACGATCTAATCTGTTGCAAACCTAAATAACACGCGAATAAAGTATTTTGTAATACGTCTTAGCGTCATATAACGTATAGATGTTGTTGAAGTGCTTTTTGAAGACATCTGTTTAAATTTAATTGTTTGTTAATTTTGATATAAATGACCGTACGCGTCGAAATGGAAATCTATATTTACTCATATTACACATAAAATACCGAAATATTCAAATTATTTTATTCTGTTTAGGGGGAGGGAATTTTTTTTGGTACATTTAGTGATTTATTGTGTTTGAAATCAATTCTTAGAGCTTCGTAGTTGAACCTATGCGATTTGTATGGGTGAAGATAATGAGAGGATTTTCTTTTAGATTACCAAGTGGCTTCGTACATGACCTTTTTCAACCAGCCCTGCCCGGCTTCGGCCGGAAGTGTTTCTTGTGATGCGCTCTGCTACTGTCGTGGAAAAATAGTCTTGATACTCGAGTTTGAGCATTAATAAAGCGATAAGATGGCGATGAAAACTATGGATGTGTTTAACGATCCACAATGGGAACAATTATTGATATGTTAATTGCCTTCACATACATATAACTACCTGTAGCATTGTAATCTTGTGACAAAGGTCCGTACGCGGACATTTGCTCAACTACTCCATTTCAAACAAACTATACGCTCACATATTTACGATAAAAGTGAAAACATTTTTTGAAAATAAGTCATTTAACGCTCATTTAAACATCAGGAGTGAGTTTATTTAACATATATGTCTAAAAGTGAAATGTTTCGCTTCCACAGAGGATCCAACTAATGAGACGACTAAATTCAAGGGGAGAGATCAGAGGTTCATAATATACGTAAGTCATGCGGAATTTGAAGGAGTATACTGCTGGGCGGTTCTGAGTTTGGAATTGAAGTTTCCTGGAAGAACGGAATTCTCATGAAGCGCCATGTGCTTGACGTAAAATATCCGAGCAGAATAGGCGTATTATGTAACGGATCGTCCCTTGACCTTCCGTGAGACACTTCCCAGCACTAGACAGCCTTGAGAGAGTCTCGTCGAGCGACGGGCAGAGGCTGTGGCTCGGGCAGTGAGATAGATAGGGAGAGGGTGGGGGAGGGGGCACGCTAATGCAACCTGTGCCCGCCGTCACCGCCGCCCGCTCCGCTACTCTCTTTGGCTGTCCTTCTCTCCATCACCATCAGCTCACGTCTTATGTCGTCGCCGTCCCAATGAACATTGCCACCTCACTCCTCACCGCGCCGAAGAGTTCGTCGCTTTAAACCACTTAATTCGCCTCGCCCCTCCCCACGTCACGAACCCCAATGACTACAAGCTTTGTTCCAAGAATGACCAAGGTCAAGCAGAAATTGGAGACGTACTTTTTTATGTTTAGGGTAACGAACGCTTAATAAGCTACTGCTTCTCTAAAGACTCACCATGCAGCTCCTTCTAATCTTAATAATACGAATCGCACCATGAATAAATGGAATAATTCTCGAACTCCCAATTATTTCAATACGTCGGCATTTAACGGCTCAGAATTTCAGGTCACGAACTTTTCCCATCATGTGTTACAATGCAAATGTTTTCTTATGAAAATGTACTTCGTGTAATTAAGATACCACTTTATACGGAAACCAGCAAAATCGGGATGTTCCCCATTTTTGCCAATTTAATTTCACGCGCTAAGCTAAATTATTTATAATACTCGCAGAAATAAAATGAGACAATATTTTTAACATTTCGGTGAATGACGATGTAACAAGGAGGAATGGAGCGATAAATGTTAATATATTATGTTATATGAAAGCAATTGCTGCCATGCTGTGTAAATGATTACCAATATTTTCCCTGTTACAATAATATTTTACCCGAATGAGAGATTGTTTGTTTCGAAAGAACGAGTGGCAAGATACTACGGAAGCATTGCCCTACCACAATATCCGACGCCTGGAAATCCCCTCGTATGAATCTCTATACTCAGTTTCTTTCTGCAGCATCGATTAACTTATTTAAAGGAGTATTTTGGAATAGTTCTTCAAAATTGACTTTTTCTCAAAGATTTAAACGCACACAAAAAAAATTTGTGTTTAGTTTTCTTACAATACTTGTGATAGCAGGTCAACCATGGTGGGGTCCGCTTCTGGACCGAAATAGTGGTAGCCGTTGAAACGTCATAGAGATGATTCTCGAAAGATAAAAAAAAAAGAAGAAAAATAATAGAGATGAGTGAACAAGATCAGAAACTCACCTTATTTTACCAACATATAAAAAGAATATTTATTTGCAGATGTAATACCTATGATCTTAAAATTTGATACCTATGAAAACAAAAAGAGTTTTATACTTCGGGTTCTTTCCACTCAACTTTAAATATAGACTATGTTTGGTGTGTTACATTAATCAATAAATTAATTATCAGATGTTCAAGACAAGAGACACAGAAGAGTATGTGCCTTTTACACAAATTTACAGAATAACTTCATACCGCCGTTAAACTGTTAACCTAGAACAGCATGGAATCACATATTTTCACAATATTACAGTAAAAAGACGATGTCTTCTGAATGCCGCAGAAAAAGGGTTTCGATATGACGTCAGATCGACTCCCATTATTTCGACTCGGATACAGAAAACCAATGGTGGTGTCGCTAGTGTTGCCAACCGCCAGCAAATGAAGACACGAAATTATAACGTTCTGTTTTCAAACTGTCCTGCGAAACAATACCTTATTTAAGTTGTCAAATTTATTTAAGTTTCAACTATCCTGCGAAACAATACCTTATTTAGGCTGTCCAACAGCCAGTGAAATTAATTGTTGAATGGAGTCTATACCATTACGAATGCATTACATCCAATTCTTACACAAGAAAATTTGTTTTGCATCACAGAAATCTGCGCAATCACAGTCAAAATGAGGAACACAGGTTATCATTTATCTGGGTCGCAAAATTGTTTGAATAGAATAGTGTTTTTACAATGTGTATATTTTTTCAAGCCATATTACAGATGCATTTGCAACACTTGTAATGTCTCATACAGAACTTATAAAGAGAACAATTTGGAAAGTTGTTTTTTTTCACATTGTAGCTTAATATCACGAGGCATTTTAACTGCTTCCTGACCATAGATGTGCAAATGTCTGAAAATTGGCAATGATGACACGTAATGGTGGAAGTTGTAACTTATCGAGGTTCAATGTTTTAGACATAATCGACAAGAGTAGGTATAGAATACTATAGAACTACACGCAGGAACTTGGTCATAATTGTGAGATGTGTCAAAAACAATAACTATCTTGTTATGCCACAGGTCATTCGCTGCAAAGCAACAGTTCACTGAAGTACAATAAAGGCAGCGAGCGGTACACCACCACGAAAAGAACACAACAGCGACGCAGGTGACATGGGCGTCGTGAACCCGGAAACGCGCTTGTTTTGTACGGCGTCCACCGCTGAGGGGCGATGCTGCTCTTTTAACATTAGACAATGGAGGTGCTTCCATGCTCTCAACACACCTCCCACTGGCGCCGCGCATCCACGGCCAAAAAACCTCACATCAAGTACCAGACAATTTCTTTCTCCTCGCTGTATCTTTTTCATGTATCGATTCAAATATATAAGAAACAATATAAAGTATTAATTAGAATTGTGAAGCACGTTCTTGTAGTTAGATAAAACCTAATATGCAACGCTCCGACCGAATCTCCGTATTTTTCATTTATTTAAGAAGGAAACTGAATTCAGTCGAAAGTTCTAAACAAGCACCCTCGTCAAAGAAGTGTGTAAACGCTCTATTCTTTTGCTTCTGACATCCCTTATTTACTTATATGATAACTGCGGCCTAATGGAAATTGTGAATCAAACCTAAGACCTTCTATTTGGAGAGTAGGGGTCTTGTCCACTTCATCAACCATTCCCCTTCTACAACAGATCACCATTTCCATTCTGGGCTGTCCTTATCACATTTCTTCTCCACACGTTCGGACATGAAAGTATATTGTATTCACTTATGTATTATGAGTAACACACTGGATGTTCGAATGACGATAACAGTCAAGAAATCGATCTTTCTTGATTCAGTTTTTTTTTTGTTGGTTTGATTTTCTTTGCTTGAAGATGCATGCTCTTGGGGCAAGAATCGGGAGGAACATTTTTGCAAAAATTTGAAAATACATTTTTTTATAAGCATTATAAAGGGAATATTGTGTGGTATACTCGAGCAATTTCAAATGTAATATCTTCCCAACCATTTTCAAACCTCGTGTGAGTGAAAAACTATAAAGTGTGTTTATTTGCCTTACATATATTTGGAGCATCCGACAAGCAGTGAATTGTAATACTTTTTCCTTTTACTTCCGTGATCTTTATTTAAAAGACATACTATATTCGGTGGCGTCGTAATCCTCTTTTGCAGAACGTTATCAATTCTTTATGTGTAATGTTAAACTTACTGACAGCTATCCTCAACATATCGTCATACACTTTTTCAACTTTCTCTATGACATATTCTGAATATTTCCAGAAATGAAGTTTCTCATCTATGACTCTTCCAAAATATTTAAAATTTCGTTCAGTATTCAATTTTTTTCTCCTTTCACGATTGAATTCTTTCTGTTTTTCCACTTTTGACAAGACAGAACCACATACCTCTGGACTTCTCTACTGAAATTTTGATTTTTTCGCGGTACCTGGAACACATAGTTACCGCGCTTTGACCTTTTCTTTCTATTTCGTTCAGACTTTCTTTCTCCTCCATGATCACTAAATCATCCGCATAGGCAATACATGAAATACCTTCACTATATAAGTGATTCAGTAGATTGTTCAACGACCATAATATGGGTTCACAGATTGAACCCTGGGAACACCCTGTTTTAATCTGCCGTAACAATATTTCTTTTCCAATTTCAATATACACATGGCATTCCTCTAAATAAGATCCAAAGATGTTACGTAAATATGCAGGAACAGTCTTTCTTTTTAACCTTTCCAAAATCACTAGCCAGATCGCACTATCAAACGCCCCTTGAAGCCAATGAAAATTCAAAAACAATATTTTTCCTCCCTTTCTGTCACGTACTTTAACAGCCCCATTACCACATATTCAGAACTCCTCCCTTTTCTAAATTCAAATTGTTATAAAAAATTTCGTTGCACGTTTCTACCAGATGCTCTAATCTTCTTGTAATTATTTCATCTTACGACTTCCCTTTCTACAGTAGGAGTGATGTATCAAGAAGACCAGTATTGATGGATCCCTATGAACTCCTTAAAAATAACTTGCATTTTCCTATTTTCCGTAGCCGTGGTTAATATCCTGTCTTGATACCCTTGTTATATACCTCTTTCAATTTTCCTTTCAACACTCCAAAAATCCTCTGGACCTTTTTATGAGTAATGCAGTCGTATCCTAGACTCATATTTGAACATAATCCATTCAACGAAATCTGTATTTCAACATTTTTTTGCCTCCTTAATGACTTGCACGTTCACATTTTCCTTCTTCATGTCTCACTTCGTGTCATTTCAGTATCATTTTCATTTTCTACCAACACACTGTGCCATATCTGCTTTATTTTGACTTTATACACGGCAACTTCTTGCCTTTTTTCTTGATTTGACCTTCTGGTCACCTAATATATTTGGGTTCTGCAAAACAAGGTTCTTAAATTTTTGTTCTTTTGCTTTATCTATTTACTTCGCGCAACTTTCCTGTAGTGTTACCACGGGGAGGCGTGTGCTAATCTACTGTAATATTGCTCTGCAAATATCTGTTATTTTCTCTATGTACGTCTTAAATACCTTATATTTCTTCTGCGTTTGTAAGATTGTCCATGTTTGTATTAAATTCAAAATATCCTGTCTGCTGTATTTCTTAAGGTTTTCAGCTCTTTCTGGTCTGTATATAGGGCATTCCCACAGGATGTGTTCTTGACTTTCTTCTGCTATATTACATTGGCATATGCTGTCAGTCTCCCCAAACCTTTTAAATAGGCCCGAAAATCTCCATTCCCTGTAAGGTACTGCACTACATTTTCCTTTCCTAGGGTATATATTTATACGTTACACGTCCTTTTGTACTGTTGTTCCATCTTATTTGCCAAGCATCCATTAAGACTTGTGTAATTATTCTTCTTGCTTTTTCCTATCTTCTCTTTGTATTCGTTCATTTATTGTTATTCCTCCTGTTGTTTTAACATATGCCTATATTTAATTTTCTGAACATACAAATCTATTGGCAGTATTCCTGCCAGTATGTTTAGCGCTTCAGAAGATAGCTTCCCAATAGGTGTTGTAGACACTGTCACTATTGCAGGTAATTTTTTCTCAAAATTTACTTTTACTACTCGTATCCGTTTTTTTATCCTTGTTTTTTACTTTTACCATGCATCCATATGGTATTATTGTTCGTAGTGCACCAACATATAATACTCGTAAGTCTTGTTGTGAAATATTATAGTGTAATATGCCTACTCATCATACTATACAATATAGTATTTACCCTTTGCTTAACATGTTGTAGGTGATCTTCAAACTGTAATTTCTGGTCTACATTAACCCTCAAGTACCCTTGTTTAGTCACAACGTGTAGTTTTTGTTCATTTAATCTGAATATTTTTCTCTTTGCTTGTCCGAACCATTGAATTCGCGTTTTTGTCGTTCACAACAATTTTTCCCCTCTGTCTCCATATTCCATAGTACTCTGTCAAATATTACATTCCAGAACAATAGCCCACTGGAGGAGCCCTGTGGACATCCCACCTACGAATCACGAAGTATTTTTTCATCTCCATATTCTAGCGAGATTGTTCTTTCTGTGATGTTTGATTTAATTACATTTATAAGGTATTATGGCAATTTTTTCCTCAAGTGTTATAATATCTTCCCATCGTGCATGATCAAAGGCTCCTGTAATATCTACATGCACACTAAGTCTCGTTTTGTTATTAAATATGTTAATGCCAATAATGCATCCGCCATTTTCTTTCCTGGTGTAAACCCGTGTTGTTTCTTATTCATTTTCCCTTTATATAAATGTTGCCGGATTCTTTGTGTTAAAATTGTATCAAATATTTTATTTAACGTTGGAAGTAGAGATATTGGTCGGTACGATGCCGGGTTGTTCAGTGCTCTGTCCTATCCCTTGAGAAATAATTTTATTTTTGTTACTTTCCAACATGGTGGAAAATAATGGGTCTAAACGTTCATTACATAATCGTGTGAGCGGTTGTAGTAATATCGTTATATTCTTCCCTACCATCTAATGCAAAATAGTCAAATCCCGGAGCTCTTTTCTTCTTCAAGCTATTCACTGCTTGCAACACTTCACTTTCCGTTATTTTTATATTTCCTGTGGTTCTAGTTTATCATATGTCCAACTCTGCTTTGGTGCTGCGGGATATATACTATCTAGCATATACTTCCCCATCTCCCGCCATGTCTTTGTGTAGCCCACCCCCTCCTGCAATAAAGATACCCATTTTTCCCTCCGCCTTAGTTTGGATGCACTTACAATAAATGGTTAACCCGATATTGATTTTTGCATTGACGCTTCCACCAACTACTCCCAACTATTTCGTTTTGCTTGTATTATTGCCTCCTTATATTGCAATTTAATTTCCTTATATGATTTGAGCTCATCTATTCCGTCCCTCTCTCGTCGTTTTTGTTTCTGCAGTTTATGTCATGCTTTATTTAATGTTCTCTTCTGCTGTCCTAGTTCTTTCTTTTGTCCCCGTCTTGTTTGCTTTCTTCGTGTGCATTGTGCTGTTACCTCCAATAACGTTAGTTGTTCTGCATCCACTTTTCCTTCTACATTCTTCGCGTGTGTCACTTTTTCATGTATTTTTCCCCGTAGCTGATTTTGTTTGGTTTGCATCTTCTCCCAATCTATTGTTCGATAGGTAATTTCTTATGTATTAAAGTATACCAATAAAAGTCCGGAATTGTTTCACGTGGATTAGGGCGATAGTTGGAACATGCCCGACGTATTGGAGTTGGGAGTCGGTCTGTCTTTTCCAACACGCGAGAACGAGAGGGTGTTCCGCCCCAACCTCGTATTCGTGCCTTGGACGCGACCCCGTTGCATGCTGATGGAATGACCTCTGAAGGTAGTAGTCTTTATCTGATGATCCCCACCCCTTTCATCCTATTTCTTTGCTACTCTGGAACTCCTTCCGTTGCATTATTTTGTAGATGGCTTTCATCTATTCATATGCATTATTTCTATGTTCATTGCTACTTAATTCCTAAAATTAATTGTTAGTTGTTACGCTTAGCTCAACGAAAGGAAACCAGAACTATCTTAGATCGCTTTAGTTTTCTATTTTATTTGGCTGTTGATTCATTATGAAGTGTTCAAATAATTTACTTTTCTTGAATTATTATTATCCCCCGTAAGTTACTTTATATTTCCTGCTTTAAAATTTAATTCGAAACATTTTCTTTACATTCTGCGTTATTATTTACATGACTCTGTTGCACAATTGCAATTGGCTTTCGACATCTTTGAGAACATTTTTGCACTTCCGTCGTAAAGTGTTTGTAGTAAATTTTGCTGATCGTCTTGCTTAGAAGTTATGGAAGAACTATATTTGTAATGCAAACATATTAGCGGATACTGACAACCTCCTCTATTCTGCTCAGAAATATGAGAATTTTTGAATGGATAGAAAAACTAAATTTTTGTCTTGCACTTTCTTGAAATGTGTAATCCAGCATTAACTAAAACCTCTAATGGAGGAACCTCCCAATGTTTGATGTTTCATCTCCCTCGTGACGCTAGAATGCTAAGGATCGAAGTGTTGACTACCGATGCCAGAGAAGCCATTCCAAGGCAGCTATTTGCGTAGCCTGTCTCATGAAGGGTTTCTTGCGTTGTATGCATTCAGTACATTTCAATCATTTTCGTTCCCAGCATGTACGACCAAAATGTACAACAGTTCGCTTGCATGTACGACAAAAGTCTATAAAGCTCTCTTTAAACGTTCAAAGTTGAACACTTTTTACCAATTAGTTTTGGGAAGTTTTATTTCTCCCCATTTCACTTGATATTATTTTATATAATCTCCTCTTGAGCGCGTATTAGGCTCATTTTTCCTTTTATTGTTGGAGGTCACGAGACGAAAATTATTCAAAATATTTTCATTGTCTTATACATTGTAAACGTTCTATAATTAGACGTGCGAGAAATTACTTCCTACATTCAAATTGGGACTGTAAAGTGGGTGCAGTAATGATTTTAAGGGCACTTTTCCGTGGAAGAATATGGGTGAAATATAACCGAAAAAGTCATTCAATTAGTAATTTTAAACTTTACACCAAATAAAAGAAATTTACCTTTGTGTCGTACAGATAGAAGCAACACAAACACTCATCCAGTCGCTATGTGATATGTGGTTCATTTGTCTGTTATGATAAAAAAATTCATTTGTAATTGCAACGAGCCATATTTTTGTCTCAAATTACTTTCGAAATGTATACAATTAGACCCTAGGAGCCTCCTCTTGTAACCAGAAAGTTGTTGGCAGATGTCTGACCTTGTAATATTCTCAAGGAAAATAAATCCGTGCTTTCTTTCTTTCTTTTTTTTCTTTTTTTTTCGAGAAAGAATGTTTTTCTTGTTAATGAAATTACATTTCAATTGGATAATCTAAATAAATAAAACAGGTGTTTTTTATGTATTCCTAGCAGAATTCCTGCGCTTTACTCGCGTCAGGCTTTTAATTTTTGCGCAAATCATCTTTCGATATCCCCTCCAATTGGTATGTATCGAAAATAAACATTCAGTAGTCATATTCAATCGATGGGTCATAAAATGAAGCTGGAATGAAAATTGATTCAAGTGATTTTTTAACCGGTTCCAATAAACCCTAGATCAAATATCAACGATGATGGGAATTTCCTTCATAATATGTTCATTAGTGTTATCTTCAGCTTTAATTTTATTACTTGTGATTGCAGTTTCCTTAGAGATTAGATAACGTAAAAGACGTCGCATCACCTCTAAATAAAGATGAATTATTTAGAGGTGTTTACTTCAGAGCAATGGTATTTACTTCAGAGCTCTGAAGATATGGCTGCTGTAAGTTTCTTATCCCAGGTCGCTACCCGTTCTGTAAACGATTAAAGAACGTGGGCTGCGCCAAAAAAGAGTGATCTTGTATATTTTCCATACTCTTGGTGTGACCAATGTAAAATCTAGATGTTTATTTAAATTTACAGAAATTGCTCCAAGGGTTTCGAGAATAATCTTTGCTTAAATCCCCCACATTCTACTAATTCCGAAAATTGTACCAAATCTTTGTATTTCTGTAACTTCTGCTTCTCTCTATCCTATTATTTTTATGTCAGCATTGCTGACATAAAATTTATTATTATATTACTGACCACTTAAATTTCGTCTTCCAAATGACTGGTGTCAATGCAGTATACCGGTTGGAAATCTCCCCGAGGATACAGTTTCTGCAAGAGTTGCTGACTGGATGACCTCATATCGAGTTAGCCGCTGTAACGCCATTAGTGGTTTATTGAGTTTTGCTGTAGCGCGTCTTCTCTAACTGCTTGGTGGAAGGTGACACTTTAGTTACGACAATCACTCGTTCCCTCTCCTTTCGTACTCGCCGTTCAGTGTTACCAACATTTTCTTTCGATTTACAAGAGTTCGTCGAGATAGGGATATCCTGAAGTGCCTTATGACAATGGATGGCTCATGTGTGCATGGATCGTATTCAGACAAGGGTGTCTATCTCTAAAAGTTAACAATATCACTCGAGAGAAGGAAAAATGGGTTTGATAAAAGAGGTATGGCATTAGTGAAAAAAATAATTATGAATTCCTTTGCTATAAAACTAGAAGCCAACTAGAAGCGTAATATTCTCTGCCTGGGAATAATAATAAATTTATTGTCAAAAAAACAGTACAAACTGCAGTACAAAAAGCAGTATAAAAGTATATTTTTTATTGATTTCAATATGAAGAAAAACAATTTGATCTAATACTGTGATTAATTGTGTAGAAGAATGAGATTCTTAAAGATATTACTCCCTAGAAGTAAGCAAGAGACAATTCATCGTGAGATTGAATTATCAAAAGAAACTGAGATAAAATTCGTATGTGATGAGATGGTGATGTAATAATATTTTCTTCCGATCGACCATTGTTCTAAACCATGACATTTTTTTTGATACTCGAATGTACACCATTTATTCGAGGCTGTTAGTACATGAAATACTGTTCCACGCTTCCTCTCAGAGTAATTTTGTAATCTCTGCTTTTTTTTATTAATTGTTTGAAGCATAAAATGAATTTTTTCTTGCACGCGAAAATTCTACTTTGAATCATTGATGAACTCTTTGAAAGAGAGATGAAGGGATGTCACATCAACACATATGTTCATTCTTTCGTCGCTTTGATGGCTGTCAACTAATCGTTCGATCGAGCGGTAACTGTGAGGGGCCTCGTGCTTCCCTCTTCTATCTACCGCCCTTCCAACGTCCTACGTCTGCATTTGTATTCTTCTATAAGCAATCGTTTTTCTAACTCTTGCTATAGCTCTCTTTGCATCAATGTGTGGATTGTTATTAGCTAATAAACACTATTAGCTGGGCGTTCTGCTTTATGATGGAGGGAAACGATGATATAGATCATGTTCTTTGGATATCCCCACTTTTTGGATATGAAGGAGAAGAATTAGAAGACTACTGTAGACTGGACAATCGACTTACTGGATATGCGTAACTTGGTAAGTTTGATAGAGACTAGAAGGAATTTTTTAATTTTCGCGGAATATTGTGACAATACAATATTGTATGATAAGGTATGCAGAAAAAGTAGATTTCATATTATTTTTTGTAATTTAATTAATTACTATAATTATAAATTAGAGAAAAAAGAGGGTGAAGTTGTGACTAAAACCTCTGTAATGACAATGTTTTGGGTAGGGGATAAATTTGATAAATTAATGAAAAAAATGTCACTGGTTGTCATTGCCCAGTAGCCAACCCTATTCCTTCCATTGACTGTAACTGGTTAACTATTTTTAAACTATTAATTTGCCTGTAATGGCGTTTCCTATCCCGCCAGTGGGTACCAAGCAGTCCGTCGGGCAACAGCAGAGCCACCTTCGCCGAGAAGGCTATCCTATTGATCTGCGGTGCCGGGGGTCGAACTAGCACGTCCTGTTCCAACACACTACGCGGCCTTGGTGGAGGCTCGCGATAGCTCCCATTAAGAACATCCCGAAGGGTGAACTCATATTACAATAGTATTACAGCACCTCACACATCATTATCTCGATTTAAGCAGAATTTTCTGTTACGTCAAGCTATTTGAACAATATTAATGTCATTGAAAAATTATTGCTTGTAAAGCTAAGATCTTCACAAAACCACTGACGTTTTCAGCCGTAACCTTGTTCCGTTGCGGGTAAATGTGATATGTATTGAAATAGATTATCAAGTAATTTTGTGACCTTGTCAGTAGTTCTCTAACCATAAGACATGTTTGGCCATGAAGGTGTCCAGACCCGAGTCATGTAAATATGTATTTGAAAAATAATCACGGCAATTATGTTGCTTCATACGTTTATGAAAATGTTTAGTAACATTTTCAAAAATCCTTTACTTTTATCGCCTTACTAAACTATCAAATCTTTAATATCATTTTATGTGTCTTAAATCCACAACGAGTGTGCTAGGTTCGTTATACTTTGACAATATTGAATTGGCATACTTGGACAAATTACCAATTTTGTCGTACGGAGTCATATTTGCGCATTCTTCGAATCTTCATTCTATTAAACTATTGATATATTGTTGTTATTATTATTATTATTATTACCGACTAAGTAATTCCATTCGATTCTTTATTTTTCTCCTGATATTACCATGTGATTTATTTGGTATTCAATGAAATAAAAAGCGATAACGCTTTATTCGTATAATTGTATTGTATGAATTGTACTGATAAATTTTTTTTTAAAAGTTGTTTTAAGTTGAAAGGATCAAAATTCTTTGCATCATACCTTTATTTTTATTTTTACATTTGCAATCTACAGTAAAGCAGAAAATGAACAATTGATATTTCTAGGAAGTCTGGCAGTTTACTAGTAAGACAACGGTGAAACATCGGGGTGTAGTTTCCCGTTGTGAACGGAAAAATTGTGAGAAAAGTTCAATTCGGCGTTCGAACATAATGTTAATTTGTAAATTAGTATATTTAAACTCATTTTCAGGTTTTTCCGTCGCGAAAAAAGTGAGCAACATAAGAGTATCAGTTATATTGTTGCGTGTTATAATGAACAAAGAACTAAAGAACTCTCAATTATAGAAAGTATGACCTGAATCAAAATGTGACAACCTGAAGAAAAGGGGAAAAAATATTATCCCGGTGTACAATAAATGTAAATGCGTGTGTTTCGTATAATCGTATTCGTCTCGCAGTCATTTGAAATTTTGTTGACAGCTTACTTTGTAAAAACTGCGAAACGTCATACTCAGTTTACCTGTGCATTTTTGACGAGTAAGTGATTTAAAAATTCATTTTAATGTTTTAGAATTTATTGACTTCGTTAGACAAACAAATCCCCGACTATTGGTGAATTCTAATTTAATCAACCTCCAGGTCTGTTACCTGCAGTATTGTACTAGCCATGGAATGTTTTGTCTTTGTAGTTGGCTCGGCGAGCCCAGGGATGTACAGGGGGTGTTCTTTCCCGTGCCTTTTTCTTTTGTCCGTTTTAGATGTCATCCTCTTTTTCGCTGACGTCTTGCCTTTCATTGACGTCACCTGCAACGTCACTGTCAACTGTGCTGACGAATCGTTTACCATCGCTAGCGCGCCTGTTTAATTGAAAGGGTTGAGTACCACGAAGCGCCTCTTATCGGCCTGTCTTTTGCTCACGGAACTAAGCACGTTCTCTTCCACTCTAACGTCTCCCTCTGTCCCTTCCGTCCCGTCTTCCTCTTCGCTGCAACGCTATTCCAACTCCAACCACTTTGGAGGAGCATTTCCTAACAAGACAAAGTATCGGCGGAAAAATATTATTAAACTGCTGGTACAACTTTTTCCTCATCTCATGATAAACTCGCACGAACTCTTTAAGTATCCGCTTCGTTTTCTGAAATTGCAAACAAAATTAATCTCAGGACCTGATAGCAATTCTGAAATCTGTGAAACACTACGGAGAAAAGGATATGTTGTTCTTTTTTATTAGAACGAAAAAGTTGAAAGTTATATGTATATTGAGGAGATTAGACCTTCAGTTTCATTGTCAGCAAGGATATCGAACATAATAATGTTTTTCATTCACAAGAAATAAAAGCTTATCAACGAAGAGAGAAAGACTAAGAAGAGAGAACAATTTGTGTATAATGAGAAATATCTAAAGTAATGCTAGCAAACATAATAAGTTTCACTTCGAATATGCAAATTTTATGAGCAACCACTCAAATTTAATACAACCTTCAATCCCTTGAAAATTGTTGGATATTGGAGTCAATGTAACTAACTGTTCCCTCCTCTTCATGGCATATTCGTGGACTGGTCCACCATTCCCAGCGATAGCTCAACTACTGGATACTATTGAATCCAATTATTATTCAGTTGTCTTCGTTATATGACGTTAAAATTCAATGAACGTACGATGTATCTACGATTACATACTTTATAAACGCTGTATGGGCACTTCTCAAAACTTTATTTGAATGAAAAAAGTTATGTTTGGTATCATTTTCATCTAAATTTAATACAACTCGCAGCTAACTTTTTATCTTATCTAGGAATTTTTGCTGAATTTTTTGAATCCGCCTCTGCCTTAGGGCCCTTGATCGGAATTGATGGGATGGTCCCTTGCTTGCTTCCGGAGAGTAAATTAGTTTTTTTTCCCTCCACGTGGTCATACGCAGTTTGTACTGTTTTTTGACAATAAATTTATTTACAAAGTATTATTATCGTGTACATAAAGTTCCGTCTGTTATAGAAACCTCCAGTAGGTGACGCATCACACAATCTAGGGCAGGCCTGGACTGGGCCCCTTCGTTGGCGGAACGAAAGGTATTAATGAATGTTATCCAAAGCACGTCACCTACTGTTTGATTCGATTAGATCTTATTGTTGTCCTCTAATTAATTAATAAATGCATGTTAAATTGGATACAAAACCACTTGCTAGTCATAAAAAATGTCGTGTGAGCCATCTAGTTGCTAATCGCTCTAATTGGCGGTGGTGTTAATCCCCGGCCCGGGGATACGTGAGGTTACTAGGTTAGAGTTCCAGCCATCATCAGGTGTGTAAACATTTTAAAAGTGAAGAAATTTTGTTTGCGACTTGACTGGGTTTGTACTGTCTGTTTGCATACGTATCAACTTAATCTTTTTAATCCGTTGTGTTGGACATTTAATTAGATGAAGAATATTAGAGCCTTTATCTTATTTGTGATGACTTGTACTCAGAAAAACCGGGCATCCCTTGTGCGTCTCTTAATGGTATGCTGTAATCGATTTGCTGTTTTGCTTCCGGGTACGGTGGAGCGTGGAAGCGAAGGCCGTTCTAGAAAGACTTGTTCAAAGGAAGTTATTCGTGTCATCGGTGAGATACATATTGGTCGTTTTCTAACTTTAGATTTTCTATAATGACATTCAAGTTCAGTCATCTTCCGTCTTTTACGTTAACTGTCGCTGGATGTTTGATATAGAAAGCGGAAAAATATCAAAGCACGTTCTAATGCATTGTTACGAATTTATCGTCTCGTGCTCACAGACTAGAGAGAGAAATAGCTTATATTCCTTAATGTAATATGCTCCCATTCACATACGAATGTGAACTACTTGCAAGTTCAACATTAATACACAGCTAACGTTTCTAGACGTATCTATAAATAAATTAATAACTTATTTTAAAAAACAGTTTTCCAACTGCGTATGACGTGGAGAAGAAGAAACTAATTTACTCTTAATGAAGCAAGGGACCATCCCTTCAATTCCGATCAATCACTTCTGCTCCCCAGGGCAAAATTATGGCATTTATTTTTTATGACAGTCATTTTGCAAGAGTGATGTGGGTATTTACAAACATGATACATTACATACAAATAAGATTCATGATTACATACAAAATATACAATTTACAAACGAATAAAAATATAATAAAAACAAACAGTATAAATCTAAGATTGAAGGAAATCCCCACCGATTTCCTGTTTTAATCCTCCACTAGGGTAACATGAATATTTAATTTATCCTTTATGTACTATTTTTAAAGTGTGGTTAAATATCAGTAACGGCACGGAGGACGTAAAAGATCTTTCGGGAGCTTGAAATGACTGATTATGTTAGAGTGATCTGAAGTTTTCCCAAGATTGCAATGACTGGAGCATATGGGTTGCGGAAGCTTGTGGAAAAAATTATCAGACGGGATTTCAATGTTCAAGCAAATGGCTTCGATATTCAATTTTGTGTGTAATTGGTTATTTGACGTATACCGTAGAGCGTTTGTAGGTTTTTATAAAATTTAATTTTGGAAAACTTGCAATGATTTTAAATTAGACTTAGTTGTCCCACAACAGACCGGGCAGGTTTATAACAGCATGGGGACTAGAACTGTTTTATAGAGGTGTAATATTGTATCTATATGAAGTAAAAACTTTCTGTTGATTGATGATAGTTTTAATAATGTGGCATTTGTTATGTTAGGCGATAGGGAATATGTGGCCTCTAGGTGTCAACCATATGACCAATATATCTTATTGCAATTGACGGTGGTGTTCATAGGACTTCCTTGTCCATAATTTTTATTACTGGTAGATTTTCGAGTTTGCAAAATGAGAATATTTTTGTTACGTATTTGGTTGGATTAAGCAGCAATCTCCACTTTTGCGACCAGGATATAAAATTAGCAATATTGAACAGAGTGGGTGACGGAAGGGAGTCTTAGGAGACCCCTGCGTGGATGAATATCTGGGGGAGTGTATTATCCTTTTGTGAAGGATATTAGTCCACTAATTAGCGCTTCGATGATTTGCAACACGAAAGTTTATGTATTGTGTTTCGGCAATGAGAGATAATTTCACAGGATTAATATAGCGATGATGTAGTATAACTCCTCCCAACCCAATCTCATGAAATCACAGATATTTTACCATTTATAACTAATATTGATTTTTACATTAATACTTAAGAAATCTTTTTGCGTTTATTGAATTGTTATTTGCTCCTGATGTGTTATATACGTTAGTGTCTTTGTTAATATTCTTGTTAAATGGAACGTTGCACATTATAAATACATATTTTAATAAGACATTTATCTATTATTTTCTTCTTTTTCAGTAAATGAGAATGTTGACGATCCTCCCTCCGGGGTGCAGCTATTTTCTATGGTAAGCTTACAGTTTCAACATTCATGTGTTCATTTACAATAATACGTACCAATGCTTTCTAACTTATCCCGTGTCACAAAATATTCATTATTAAAAATATTGAATAAACTAATTTTAAAAAAATAATTCTAACGTTTCTTAATGCTTTGTTCTGTGCGTTGACATGAAATTTTTCATCCTGACTATTAGTCAGCTCTTGCATAATTTTTATTTATAAATTCATAATTAAAAAGTATGTGGTCGTACATTATGTCTGTATTGTATACAGACATTATGTCTGTATTGTATACAGATTTATTGTAACAATAAATCGTGAATTTAGTGTTATTTCAATTCTTTTGATTTTTAAGCACTATACTCAGAATAATCTATAGTTCGATAATAACTTACATGTAATTTTTTGCTTAAAATTACAAACATATTGACATTCTATTAGTATTATAACTCGCAGCTAACTTTTTATCTTATCTAGGAATTTTTGCTGAATTTTTTGAATCCGCCTCTGCCTTAGGGCCCTTGATCGGAATTGATGGGATGGTCCCTTGCTTGCTTCCGGAGAGTAAATTAGTTTTTTTTCCCTCCACGTGGTCATACGCAGTTTGTACTGTTTTTTGACAATAAATTTATATTTATATTATATTTATATATATGTAAAAGAGCAAGGCTACGCACTCCACACTCAAATACATGCTTTTGGGTTTTCGAAGAAATGCAGAATAATTTAAACTCGTCGAAACATGTCTAACGATTCCTTGGTCACCTCTTGTTCTTTTCGATCCCGACGCTAGTAGGACTAGGGTATCTTTCATTTTCCTCATTTTTTGGATGTATGTTTCGAGATATGTTTTGATATATTGTAATTCGGGAGGATTTTTAGTGGGTATGGTTGACTCATTCGGCGAGTCCCACACGCGGGAAGAGTCATGTTGGCTCGCCTAGGTGCGTAACTGCATTTTCCCTACCTGTACAAGTTTTTAGGGCTTTAATGACCGCGATGTCGACGAGCCATAAAGCCTCACTAAAAAAATAAAACTTGGATTAAAGTTCTGATGTTTATTAGAGAGAGTGGTTTTTCTCTTGAATCTTTTGCACAGTAAAAATGTGTGTGGATTAAATACTTTGGTCAACCCCTCTCAAAAATTATCAGGATTTCTTTAATATTTATGTAGTAAACCAATACAACGTTTTAATAATATCCAAATAAAATATTTGTATATAGTACAAGATCTAATCAACTGATCTTCGAGGTACTGTAAACACATTCCGAACCAACCCATATGTGTTTATTTTAGTTTTTTTCTGATATCGATTGGTTTTATCTTATACACTTACAAAATCGTTAATCATCGTTTCTGATATGTATAAACAATATTTAAGTATAAACCTACTCGTATGATTAGGTATATCAGCATCAAAAATTAAGTTTCCACCTTGAAGCGCCTTGAAATAACCTTGTATTTCAGAGAAATTATATCCAGTAGACTTTTTTGTATTATGACAATGTACAAGTATTGTATATTCTTGTCATTACTTAAAGTATTTCCTTCAAAGTAATGTTTTTTAACTGTGTATAAATCCTATTTGTGTGTGGGGGGGGCGTTAAGGGCTTGTCAACAGCAAGGTCATTAGAGCCCATGCAGGTGGGGAAAAATGCAGTTACGCACCATAGAGAAGATCCGTAGTGACTCTTCCCCGTGTGTGGGACTCGCCGAATATCTCGACCATACCCACTAAAAACGCTCCTGAATTCTACAAATTTCCAAATACAAAGATGGAAGAAACGAAAACAGTTGCCCAACACATTATATCATGAAAAAGAAAAAAAATTCTAAAGATTATATTTTCTAATTACAGACGAAGGATGAAAGGAAAGAAGACAGGAAAGAGGAAAAAAATGCAAATTTCAAACCCTCCCGAGAACTAGTAGGAGGAGACCCGATCTACTCATAAAATTCAATTGTTTATTAACATTAATTGTTTCATTTCCGAGAATTGTTGGTAAATCTGCAGCTAGACCAATTTGTCTCCGTATACTCGAGTATCTTCTGCAATCAGTTAGTAGGTGACGCACTGTCAGAGAAGAGCTACACTCCTCACAAACGGGTTCATCATCAAGTAGTAAGAGATACCTGTGAGTGAGAGGACAATGTCTTATGCACAGGCGGGTCAGCAGGACCTCGTCGCGCCGAGCGGGCCTACAAGAACTGCTCTATGACTTTACCGACGATTTGATACGTCGGAGCTTATTCCTTTCAACAGCTAACCACTCATAGTTCCATTCACTCATAATCCTTATCTTGGTGGAATTTATGAGATCTCGTTTTGGAATCGTGAAGAAATCCACGCGATTCTTGAGGCATGCCGACTTTACGGAAACGTCTGCTTCCTCATTTCCTCTGATTCCCACGTATCCGGGAATCCAGCAAAACATTATGTTCTTTCCATCACTTTGCAGTGAAAAGCACATCCTGGATGTTCTGGATCAGATTATCAACTGGTTACATATTCTGGATTGCTTGAAAGGCACTTAGCGAATCGGAACAAATCAGGAAATGTGATACGCGGGAGCACTTCGTTGATCGCAATGCTCTCAATATGGCGTAGCACTCAGCGGCGTAAGCGCTGCATAGGTCGCCTAGACGGTAGCCACAGGTCTCACGGGGAAACACCACTGAGCAGCCGACACCATCAGCCTGCTTCGACCCGTCGGTAAACACAACGATATGGACCCGGTGTTTGTCGAGGATTAGGTGAAAGTATGCCTTCAACGTAGGAGCTAGAGTCCTGATACAGAAGATCGAAAATAATCTTCGGCTTGTGCAAAGCCCAAGGAGGAGTATTACTAAAACCTTGATTTAAGACATTAGGAGTGCGTATATTCAAGGTTTCCTTAATTTGTTTACAGCGTTATCCAAAAGGTTTGGTTGCTCTCAGTCTGTTGTGGTAGACACGGACGGAAGAAGAGGAAGGATGAAACACCGCGTTGTGCACCAGATTGTCGGGTAAAGTTAGCACGTGGCAAAAGTGTCGTAGCATGAGGAGTTGCCGCCGGAGGTAAAGAGATGGTTCGCCACTCTCGACATACAAACTCGGAATGGGACTAGTGCGGTATGCTCCCGTAACTAGTCGAATTCCTGCATGGTGGACACTATCCAACTTCTTTAAATAGCTTGCACGAGCAGAGCTATATACAACGCAGCCATAATCGAGCCGAGATCTTATGAATGCTCGATAAAACTGGTGCAAGGAGGAGCGATCAGCTCCCCATTCCCTGCTACTCAGGCACTTCAATAAATTCAGAGCCTTCAATGTTCTTGCTCTTAGGTCTGTCAGATGTTTAATCCAATTCAGTCTCTGATCAAAGATTAGACCTAAGAACAAATGGGTAGAATTTTAGAACGTTGTTCCCCAGGGCGAGGTGAGATTCCGCCAGAAGGCGTGGTCCCCTACTTAAAAGAACACAGTGTGTTTTCTCAACAGATAAACGAAAACAAGTCGTCATCGACCAGTGATATAATCTATTGAAGACGAGTTGAATTTGTCGCTCCGCACCTGTGACACTCTGTGATGAACAAAAGATGGCAAAGTCATCGACAAAAAGAGAGTGTAAAACAGGAATCTTTACAGCAGACGTTATGCTGTTTATGGCCACTGCAAATAAGGTCACACACAAGACAGACCTGAGGAACACCGTTCTCTTGAAGAAGGAGATCCGAGGTGTCTCTTCCAATTCTATAGCGGAAGGAACGCTGATCCCAAATGGACAGTAGCATCAGAGGAAGACGTACTCTAAATTCCCATGTATAGAGTTGGTTTAAACTGCCATGACGCCAAGTAGCATCATAAGCCTTCTCGATGTCAAAGAATATTCCGATGAGATGTTGTCTTCGGACGAAAGCATCTTGAATTGCTGATTCCAGGAGAAGTAAGTTGTCCAGGGTGGAATGGAACTTCATGAAACCACACTGAGATCGACTCAGCAAGTCATGCCGTTCAAAATACCAGACGAGACGTCGGTTGATAATTCTCTCCAGAGTTTTACCAACACAACTCGTCAAGGCAACCTTTCGATAACTACTAATGTTCGTTTTGTCCTTACCTGGTTTTAATAAAGGGATAAGCGTTGTTCCTTCCAGGAATTAGGGAATACTCCCTCGGACCATGAAAGATTAAAGATATCCAGAAGGTATTCTTTCGACTCGAGACTGAGTTGTCTCAGCATTTCGTAATGAATTGAATCAAGGCCAGGAGCAGTGTTGTGGGCTGTTTGGATGGATTCTTCAGCGGCGTGATGAATCATCTGGGTCAGATGATCGACCCTCTTTTGGACACTACCCGTTTATCTGAAGTCAGACAGAACGGTACAGTGTCCAGTTAGCCTTACTGAGAATCCATTTCTGTGGCTTGTATTCGGGAACAGTCGCACGTTCCTGCAAGGACAACCAGATAGGATGATGGTCGCTACCATGCAGATAATCTTCTACCTTCCATTGAAAGATATCAGCAACTTCAGGAGAGCAAACTGACTGGTCATAGCAGTCCATGACCCCGTGGCAATTGCGAAGTGGGTCATCTCCCCGGTGTTCATTAAACAAATCTTCTCGCTCCAAGAGACAATTCAGCAGTCGGCCACTGGGGTAATCGCTCCACGAGCCCCACAGTACACTGTGGGCGTTGAAATCTCAAAGGAGGAGGAATGGTCGAGGGTGTTGGTGAATTAAATCTTTGAGGGAAGTCTCCGAGAAATCTCGTGGCGGAGGAAGATAAATAGAACACACGGTCATAGCTGGTACGCTCTAAATTTTGACTGCTATAGGATTTGAGTATGTAGGACAGGTGAGCAGAGGATTGTGTTTCTAAGAAACACGGCAACTCCACCTCTTGCTCGATCTCCCGTGGTGTCGTCATATCTGAAGCTGCTGTATCCTCGCAGAGAGGGTGAGTGTTCTGGTAAATGGTGTGTCTCTTGTAGGCAAATACAGATCGGATTACGTCGCGCTAAGAGTTGTAACTCTTCATGTTGAGTTCTATAACCATTAAGGTTCCACTGAAGTATGGAAGCCATTACTTTTTGGAACCTCCGGGGTCAGGCTCTTGAATGTGCATTTCCGCGTCACCGTCGGACAATGCACATTCCGACTCGGAGGTAGGAAGAACAGAGACATTCTTCTTTCGTCTCTGGGACTTCTTCGATGTTGTTGAGTTTGATTTTATAAAATCAAGGTTCAGGAGTTTAGCCTTCGAACCTTTCTTGGTTTTTGTCTGTTGAATACTAGCTTAAATAAGTGACACACTGCTGGTCTTCGTCTGTGTATTAGATGGACGGGGTGTGGAGGGAGTCTTTGGCTTGACTGGAGTATCTTGGATATTTTTCTTGCCGCATTTGCACTGGCATGTGCACGACGTTGTCGTAGACACGTCAGTGATATCGGCCTGCACTGACACGCTCGTCTTTATTACAGGAGTCTTGGTTGCGATGGAGTAACTGGTAGAAAATACAGGGTATAAACCCTGTATTTCTTCCGCGCTTGACCGTACGGGACTTTCTCCGTAGTCTTAATTTCCTGCACTTTCTTTTCTTCCAGATGGGCGACACACTCCCTGCTCCACATCGGGTGGCTGCCTGTGCAATTAATGCACTTAGCAGGCTCCGGGCATGAAACGCCGGGTTCGTGTGCTTCCTTCCCGCATTTACCGCATGTTTGGCGGCCCTTACATGATGATGTTGTATGTCCAAACCTCTGACACTTGAAACAGCGCAGAGGATTTGGAACAAAAGGTCGCACCGGCAGATTCAGTCATCCAGCTTTAATATCCTTAGGTGGTTTCGGACAGTCAAAGGTCACTGGTCTTTGGAACCTCGGGAAGGAACTGGTCACTGGAAGGAACTGGTCTTCTGTAGAACACCATTAATCTTCCTCATGATCTGACTGACCTCAACTACGTTGTCAGCCTCCCATTTTTCAACTACCTCTTCAGTTGACATATCCATGATATCCCTGCAACGTACGACCCCCTTGCTGCGATTAAGCGCAGCATGGAGCTCGCACTTCACAGGGACTCTCCGAACGTTTCACATTTTAAAAGGGTTAGAGCCTGTTTGTTGGATTTAGTTTCCAATAACATGGATCCATTTCTTAACCTTTTTATGCCCTTCAGTGTGCCACATATTCCTTGAAGCCCTTTAAATATATAAAAGGGTGAAACTTTTTCCAAAGTTCCATCCTTTCTGCTCATGATTATAAAAACATTTGGGCTCTAATGACCTTTGATGTTGACGAGCCCTAAAGCCCCACCAAAAAAAAAAAAAATATAAAAACATTCTAATATTGAATGTTCTGTTTCTGTTCCATTTTGTCTTGTGAAGCGGGAGGACTGTGAACCCTCGTCCGCTTCGAAGACGTCTGGGTGGAATACTCACCTTGCGATACACCCACTCCGCAAGGCAAGGAAGTCGAAGAATCAGTCATTTTGGTCCCACGAGTTCGGAGGAAATAAATATCGGGTGACGTGGAGCCCACGTACCACGCCACTAAGCCTTGCTCAACTGAGATGCGGCAGTTGCCCCAGAGGTTGTCTGCTAGCGAGTGTTTATCCTCAACACCCATTGAGGTGCATCGGCGCGTAACACACCTTGAGGTTGAGGGTTTTTTTATAGAGGTTTAATACTTCCTCGCGACCCGGCCAATGAAGGCAAGATCTCCGCCCTTCGAAACACGCAACTTTCCACCATCGCGCCAATGGTGGTTGCTGAAGCATGCTCAAAGCTTACGGTACCCGAGGACTGGGGGCGCAGAACCAGTCCCCAGCTCGGGACCGTGGGTTTGCCAAATCTATACTTAGTCGAAACTGAGCCCCCTGCGCATCACTATTTCCTTTTTCAAGTATTAACTATTTTTGTTTATTTGGAATTTGAGTATATGATTGTTATCGTTTTTGTTTGTTTAATTTACGGATAGTGATTTCTTTCTTAGTTAATATAACGGTTTTTAATCGTTCTTTTTTCAAGAACCGATTTTTAATAATAGTGTTTGAATTAAACTCATTCTATTTTTCATGGCGACATGTTGTTTTGTATGTTGTTGCATGTATCAATTTGTGTCATTCACGGTTTGTTGAAATACGAGGATATTGTAAGAACAATATTCTTTTCGAGAGCGTTATCTTTCCCGGGAAACCTAAAGCTTGCAACCAGCTTCGCTCGCGTCTGAGGTTCACCCTCGTGAAATGTATTTTATTTGAATCAAAGGTAACCACTATCCCGTTACTCACATTTTTACCGTTAGGTGAACATCTGGAATTCCAATTGGTTTTACACCTAATTTTGTTTATCCCTCTTTTTAAATAGTGAATATCAACCCTTCTACATTTCTAAATAGACCAACAAAGAATGATTCACAGTAAGCCAATGTCAAGTGATTTTGAAGCTCTACTAAACCAGGAAAATGCTCTCCTATTTAGACGAAATTTGGTTTGACATGCAACGAAAAAAACGTGTTTTGAAAACAAAATTATCTCCCTCCTGTTACTTGCAAATTTTACAATAACTACTTGAATCATTATATAAGCAAAGTTAAATGCTTATTTAATTCTTGTAACTCTGAAATCAAAGCTTGTTGGGAAAATAGCCGAAATACATGCTCGCGTAATTGTCCAAATTTCCATTAAAACAAACAATTTGATTGCACATAATATGCCGTCCCCACCTTCTAAGGGTAAGTAAACAAATGATGCAACTTGAGAGAGAAATTGTGTTATGTTGAACAATAAAAATGTCAACAACGGACGATGTAAAGCGAAATTTTATGATAATGGCATATTTAAAAATATTCAAACAGGTTGCAACTTCAGAGAAAAAATGAATTCAAATATTAGGTTAAGAAGAGAAGAAGAAAATCAGGTAGTCATTGGATGTATCAGTCAAACAAAGTCGCGTGTCAACAGGATTTCATCACAAACTGGAGAAAATTAGTTTTTAATCATTCCTTCTAAATGTTTCTCATTTTTTTGGTCTCATTGCAAGGACTCGTGTAAGTTCTTTGATTTCAATTGGTAGCCCTTGCCAATTTTTAATATTATCTCTTCTGGACTCTGCTCTTCGGTGTATTGTTTGGGAGAGGATTAGAAGATCAGTTTGTGGTGGTCTCTGCTCCTTCACTCACTTTTATCACCGGTTTCATGAACGAATACCCCATGTAAGATTAGTAATCATAGAAATTATGAAAAGTTACTGACTTCAGAACACTGACACTGTGAAAACTATGTAACAAAGGAATTATAATCTAGGAAATGACCGGATAGTTTATTAATCTGTCGGTTAAGAACACTCCTAGTTGAGAGACGCTTGTCTTCGTATGTGTTCGGATTCGCTCCGTGCAGGGACAATAGTCCAGTGTGCTTGTTCGCTCGGTGAGCGCATCGGCTCGACGTCGTCGCCTGCCGACGCGCTCAATTCGTCCAATGGACTCAGCTGCTCTCTCAGCTGCCCTTGGCAGTTCTGACACCCGTCAACTCGGAGAGAAGGAAAGGGCCAAGCTAATCAAATATCATTATACCATATAGAGAGTTCTTTATCCTGTTATCACATCCATGTCATTTAATATATTTATATTTTTCGGTGTAAATTTTTCTTCTACATGTTTCAAGATAGCATGTTGTGTCAATTTTACGAAACATAAACTATTAACTTGGCAGGGCACAGTTTACCATACGGAACCAAAATTTCCGTACACACCATACACAAGATAAGGAAATTTTAAAGTCTTATCGCTACCAGGTGTTGCCTATGATGATTTGAAAAATTTAAAAATAGTGTTTCGAAAACAGCCATTGATATTAAATTCGTTTTGTGTATGAATCATTTTTACTTCTCGGCTACCGCTTGAAATATTTCTATATATTGGGAAAGATTTGATTTACATTTTACATAAATTGAAATAACTTGAAATGTGTTAATTGAGAGAGTGCAGATGACATAACATTATTAGGTATTACGAAGAACATCTCAAAATGTGTAGGCATTTAACTTAGTAGTACTCTAACTGGTATCAGTAGACACATGGAGGGAGGGAGGGAGAGAATACCAAGTGTAGTAACTGTAGAGCCTTCTTGGAACAATATTTTCTCAGAATTGTAATTACAATGAATTAATTCATTTGTTCGTACTAGAAGTAATAGATCACTGTACTCAACTAGGAGAGGGAGTTTCTGGGAAATCGTTTGGTCTGTGTGACTGACGTAAATTTAATTGAATGAAGTAAATTTAATTGAATTCTTTTCGAAGAAAATTCCCTCGAGCGTGTTTGATAGATGATTCAAAGACCTACCTACTTCACTGTTCTGAAACATCCTGTAATGTGAAATTTTTATCATTATTTGGTTTGGAGATAAAGAAAAACATTAGTGGGTGTCATACTCTAGCGCGTGAATACGAAATATGCAATTGATAAGTTCGCTACCTCTGATGTTGACACAACGCAAACAAGACAAACAGCGCGCTCTGTAACAAACGCACCCACCATCCCAACTCGAACGGGACCTTGCGGAAGGGAGCGGAGAGGACGCCAACGGGAACACGCGGGGACTGTGACGACCATACGGAAGCGACGGGACCATTGCACGCGCGCCGGCCAACTCTACCGTTCAGCAACTGCTCATGCTCATGCTGTTGCTGCGTCGACGCGCGCGCGTGGGTGGGCAGGAAGTTCGGGCAACACGACGGACGACCTTGCACGCTGCGCGCGAAACAAGTGGCGTGGCATGGCATGGCAGCAGCGTCAATGCGAGCGAGCGAGCCAGTTACCGACACGACGACGCCTGCACGTCGCTGCGCTGTGCCGCGCCATCCGTGCAGCGCGAGGTCGTTGTACGAGGCGGGCGGCAGATTGACGGCGGCGGAGGCGGCAGCAGCAACGACTGGCGGCGGGTCACGACGTCCCCACCTCGCCCCAGCCAGCGCACGGCCGTTCACCGCGGCGGCAGTACGGGCAGTTTTGCACGCGCATCGAAAGATGTTGACGCCCTACCCGGACGGGGGGTTACCTGTGGGTGGTGAGTTTCGCTGCTCAAGAAAAAACTGTATAACAAGCTTCATAGATCATGTTTTCTCAGGAGCTCTCATCGAGTGACTCGTGTTTATTATCCAGCCTGTCAGTTTAGTAGATATTTCTTTTCGCATATGTATTAAAAATAGTTTTCAATTCTTGTATTCTCGTTTGGACATACTATTGTACTACGATTACGAGCGTTATTGGACCCACTTCAGCCACGAATCCATATTACAATTTCAAAGTTTTCAACTGCGGTTGTAAGTTGCAAATGGGTTCACTGTTCCACCACCATAGTCATATGAACTGAGATATTCAAGTAAAAAGCTACAAATATATTCTGGTCCAGTGGCGGATCCAAGGAGGGAGGGGTCAGAAATAGAACAAAAAGATAGAAATTGTAATAACGAAAAATAATTTTTTACTTCGAAAAAAAAATCAGTTTGCTCGTTGAAAGGAACAAGAACTAATTGAATATGTGTAAAATACGACGAATAAGGCAAACATACGACTTACTTTGCTTTTAGAGATTTACACTCCTAGGGCTCTAATGACCTAACCACCCCCCCCCCAAAAAAAACAATAAAAAAACAAAAAACACTCCTACATGGGAACATGAGTGAAGAGCTGCGCTATTTCAGTTTCTAGCATACTTGCACTGCATTGATGTTCCGAGGGTTGCTGTTTTACGAGACCTTGTCGTACTCTAATAGCATCGATCAATGAGGAGAAAGAGAATATATTTATTGCTTTTGTTGTTTAATTTAAAACTATTTCGTTGTGATGGCATTATTATGAAACGTTTTCGAGAGGAAAACATACGTACTACATCATAATTGCCCGTTATGTCGACATGCTTTCCTTATAATTCCATCACATGTTTACATCTATCCGTGTAACAGAATAGACAATGAAACATATTTAACCTATTAAATAGATGTTTTTTTTGTTTTGTTTTGTTTTTTGCAAATAAATGCAGATCAATGTATTGTGAGGAGGATTTCTTTTGAAATGGACATGTACTCTTCGTAGAAGAGTTTTTTGTAACAAATGTTCGTGTTCTGGCGTGTAATTATTGTGACATAAACAGAGGAATCTATTTCGTTGTGATGTATGATCTGGCAATATATCGGTTCTTTTTACTGCGAACTTACTTGACCTCACTCGAACTCCATACCTGTTCTTCCGCTTGTTGCGCAGCTGATCCACTGCAGGAACTACAATAGTGTGAGATAACGCGTTGAAGCAACTTTTCAAGGACGTCGCGTGTTCATAACAAAGACGGTTATCAAGTGCACATACCTCATGACATCACTTCCCTATTTTTTTCGCATAACTAAAGCTGGCTCCACACATTCGTCATTCGACGAATCCCGAGCAACCGCTCGCCGAATAGCGACTAGTGTGGATGGGTTGCTCGCTATTCGTCGCAACACGAATACCGGTGCTCGCCCTTTCCCGCAGCGTGTCGGTCTTCAGACACATCAAAAGAAGCCGAGCATAGGCGAATATTCGCGAGTGACCTGTTCGTGGTACTGTCCACATATTCGTGCTTTTAGGAACACCAAGGATAGCAAATATACCAGTATTACGATTTCAAGTTATCTCGAATTAATCGCTGAAAAAAACTAATTATTTGTAATTTTTTTCCTTATCGTAGAATGTAATTTATAGGTGTTTTTAGTAGTGATAAAATAGTGAAATTGGAAGTAATAAAGTAGTAATGAAGTAACCTTATTTATTATCCCCAACGTGGTCATTAGCCGTTTGCAACTGCTTTTTGGCAATAATGTTTATTTGATGAGTGATTTAAACCAAAAATATTTTTATTCACTTTATTTTACTTTTTTATTAAGCGTCTTTACATTGTTTTTATTAAGGTTTATTATAAATAATAAAAAATATAACATTTAAATGTAATGAATGATATTTCAATAAATAAATAAATAGAGAGGACAGTCATGGAGACACAAATTAAGATATTTATACAATATTGATTTAGAGTGGATAAAAACTATAATGATTGTAAGGGTCTTAAAATTCGAGAAAACCTATTACTATAGCTATATCCATATGGAATAAAAACTAGCTTATTAATGATTCAATTTACTGATTTAATTAAGATTAGATTAGACCCATTTACTTAATAACATTTCACAAGACACAACTACACTCGCAGCAGAATGTGAGATTTCTTCAGATTCACTCTTCATATCCTCTCCAAAACGAATATTCGTCGTTTCCAGAGTGAGCACGTGCTCGGCATATAGCTCATGTCTGGATCAGTGAGCTCGCCAATAGGCGAATACTCGGGAAATACCCCGAGCAAGTCGCTGTTGCTCGGGATTCGCTGTTCGGTTGCTCGGGACTCGCCGAATAACGAATGTGTGGAGTCGCCTTAAGGTTACTTTCGCTCGTCACTTGTGTTACTTGCACCACTGAATGGCATGCTCGAACAGAATGGAAAGACTTGTAGCTTGCATTTTCACGACTTTTTTACGATGCTAGACTCCTTGTATGGTTGTTTCGGCACACATAATTCCATCCAGCTACGAATAAAGTTTTCCCTAAGTAAGGCTAATTGTTTTCTCGGCACTTGCCGCGAGGCTACGCTTGGCATTCCTCTCACCCCCGAAATGCAGGCTGCGCTGGCTGGCTTTTGTTCTGCGAAACACCTTTCACCCAAATGTGCACATTTCCTGCATCATTCATTTCGTAAAATCTGCAAGTATTAGCATGGAGCCCCATCAGATGGCCGTAAGATAGCGCCACCAAACGGCCAACATTTCACTTCTAGTACCTTCCTGAGCTGTTTTCAGCCTAGCATCCCTCTCTCATTCGTCACCAAGCGCCCATCCGAATCAGGCGCGCTCTCAATTCTCACCCGCGCTCGCTCCAAAAAGTCGGACGCGGTCTCAGTTGGCTCCCACGAGTCCATTCATACAGCCACCCGATTTCAAATCGGTTCTTTCAATCCATAAGTTTGATCATTTGGCTATGTGCATTTAATTTGCTATTCGTGTTACTATATAGCGAAGAACATCATCATATTGTGAAACTATCTCTAGAAGCACGTTCACAATTTGCCGCACGCGACCGAGATTTGTTCACATTGTACACTTCTATTCGTGTGCGCATAGGCCGCACACCATTGTGCTTCAATTCGCGCCCGCCAATTTAGCGTGTGCGTCAGTACATTCCCTTGCGAGTGCGTATCCAGGCACTTCAAGACCTCGAGCTGCAGGCTGAAGACAACACCAGCTGGACTCTCAAACTGAGTATTACCCTTTCAGTTATTAACGTACTGTGGTTGGTGATAGTCCAAGTATTGAACATGTGTGGGTGGTCATGATTGAACTAAGAACTGCTCCTATAGAACTTGTATGTATTCATGAAATACGTAATGTTGTACAGATCAATCGGCACTATTAGTATAAGGATTCGCTTTCACTCTAATCATAAGTCTTGTTGACTCTTAGATGTCTGTTCACTTGAGTAAGCAGCAGTTTTATATAACACCAAAATACCCAAGTAGTCTGTAAATAGATTGATCGGTGTGCCAATTGTGTAATCATCTAGAAGGGTTATTAAGTTAGTGATATTTAGATTCATATTTCACCCTTCCATTTCATCTACTTTGATTGCTCAATTGCTCCTCTAGTTTTTGTATGTTTAGTTTAATAATTCAATGCTTATTTTATTCATTACATATCATGTTGTGACGAGATTCAGGTCAGTAAATTTATGAGACTTAATTTTTGGTCTTTTTCTTTAATTTACCTTCCTCACATTGCTTCCTCGGAAGCTGGTCCTCCGTCGTCACATATCTGTTGTGTTCCGTGGCATCTGCCAGAGGGTTTTCCACTGTATATTCAATTCAACCACGACGCCGCGGAACAATGGTTTCTTTATAACGCATTTTATCCTCTTAATGGAATGTATATCTTAGCTATCTATTGTTCGATAAATTACTGAGTATTATTTATTTCACTAGTTTTCCTGTGTTGTTCCCGAGTTTGCTGATACCAATTATTATAGTCAACTTACTTAAATACTTAAAATACTCCAGGTACATCATATATCAATTCCATAATTGTTCATTCTCCACGTCTGAGAAAGTTGTGTCAGTGTTTCTTGTTTGTTTTTTTCGGCCCAAGAGACCAGTTGCGCTTCACCTGCCGTTATTTCACATGCAAGACTCTCAATATATCTCACCATTTTGGAAAACTGATGCGATATTTCAGGAATATTGTCCACCATGTGTGCGGTGGCTGTTCATCACTTCTGATGCACACGTACACGTATTTCTTCGCTATCTGTTGAGGGCAATAAGTGTGTGTCAGATTACGTGACTTGAACAAGGTTTCGCGACACCAGCTTTAACGAATCGCATGCGAAGCCGTTCAAGTGTTCATTGTGTGAACCCATGTAATAAAATTAATGCCTTTTCTAATATATCCCATTGTAGAAAACATTTCTTCCACTTGGTTTATCGGAAATTTAAGGATGGTTATGATATGAAATATTTGAAACGCTTGCTATTTAGTAATTTTGTAAGAAAATAATAAACATTTTTATTAAGAGATTTTTGCAAATAGATTAGTTTTGATCTAGGTAGTCTTGGTACCAAAACACGTTTTCAGCATACCAGCAGATGTTCGCACAAACTCCAAGATTAGGGGGAACATCGATTAAACCAAATTTGTATTTATAATTTTTTTACATAATGGTGCCAATTCTTCAGATTCTTGTAACTGGAAAACAATCGGTCGACTGCTTCTTATGAAAACCGAAATACATTTTTTTTAATGTCTCCAAAATACCTCCAAGGAGTAATATCAATCTCATATGGTACGTAGGCGAGTAAGGTAAATAGATGTTCTCCTTTGAAGAGTCGGAAAATTTTATACTTTATTAGGTACGAAACCTTGCGTACTATATTAGAAAGCGTAAAAACATTCAACAAAAGAAGAAAAAAAAGCTATGTGAAAAGTCATGGAACGTACTCATTCGAATTTGATTTTATTGTAATTAAACAATACATTGATAGATTCTTAAATATTTATGTTATTAACAATACACTTACAATTATTGACGAGCCCTAAAGCCCCACTAAAAAACAGAAAAAAAAAAAACAATTATACCTGTAGCTGTGCAATATGCCGATTACAAGCAATAAATCATGCACTTCCGATTGGTGTTTTTTTAAATATTTTTTATTCGTGTGGGAGAATAAATTACCGTCGTTATTTACGATTCAACAACTTCCGAGCAAATACAAATGTTATTCCAAATACGGTCAATGTTATGTAATGGGTTGGGGGAGAGTCTGAAGACGGTTGGCCAACAATAGAGACCAGTTGGTTGTGGTGTTACGAGACATGATGACTGAGTGCTTGTTTCTACGCTTTCATGATGTAAGATACCTATGTTGTGACTTTTGCGTCTAGTTTTATCATTGTGATTTGTTTCTTTCTTTCCAGGACAAATACTTACCAACTAGAAATATTACACAGGAGAACAATGTTTTTTCTCATTTTCTCTCTCCCTTCCATTTTCATTATTTATTAACAAATGTATTTTGTATTTTAGTTAGAGATTTACCGCGGAGTACTGTATTCATTTTCCGTGCTGCCATGGCGTCGCATCATGAGAAGTACATTATGTGCGGTATAATGGTTGTGCATACAAACTTCGTATATAATGTTATAGAAATCACTAAATGACTTGTATTCATTCAAATATCAGTCAATAAAACTATTGTGATGGCGGGAAATGAGAACCATGCATTTGTTTCGTGGTATTCAACTATTATTTTTTCTCTTGGCAGCCTCAGCCGTTGAATCAATTGGAATTGAATGATTTAGTTGTTATTTGAGACTCGCTAAAAATCAGCTAGGTTGTAGATTTACATAGTACCCATGCTTCCTAAGCATGGGAAAAACACTGGACTTACGAGTGACCCATTGTAACATTGTCAATGAACCAATTGTTCCACTTCCGCTCCACTTCAAGTTGGGCCTCATAAAGCAGTTTGTCCAAGGATTGGATTCTGATGGCGAGGGAATGTTTCGTGAGAGGTCATCGTTCCCGGACAGAAGTCGATAATCAAAAGCTAAATGGAAGAAGAAAACTGCAGATTCTGCTACAAGAAGAAAACTGCAGATTCTGCTACAAGAAGATCTTCTGCAAGAAGATTTATTCAGAAAATAACCATGTCGTAAAGAAAACATAATTGGAATATTTCAGTATTGTCTTTATATTTTTGATAACTGATTTCGAAATACTACTAACTTGGATTGCTTCGTTGTTAATGGCACGATTCCCTGGATCTGTGTACACGAGGGATTCCCTCACCAATGATCGCTCACCATATTTGTTAATTAAAATTTCGTGCACACAGTTGATGAAACTTGAAGTATCTGGATCTGGGACAAAATCAGATTTGTATGCCGGGTGATGAAAAAACCCTATTTCGAGTTCCGATCCAGGTAAATTATTTGTTCAAGTCATTGCCAAGTCGATAAATATTTCATGGTTCCTATTTGTTTGGAAAACGCTCATTATTTATTAACGATTGTGTTTTGTATTTTAGTTAGAGATGTGCTACGGAGTTCCGGATTCATTTTCTGTGCTGCCATGGCGTCGCATCATGAGAAGCAAGAGGATCCGTGGGAACGGATGTTATTCCATCGCCCAGATGAAAGCGGATAAAGCGATGGTCAATGGCAGGGGAGACTCTCAAGAGACGCACGCTCTGCACATTCACCCCAGGAAGTGTGATGGCGGAAGCGCATAGGATTGATTCTCCCATTAGCATAATGTCGCTTACGCGGCGCAGCTCCTGTCGCTTACGCATAATAATGCTAATGAAGTCAGCAGTTCAAATCACTCATGACAATGGAACGGTTCAATATCCTTTCTAATTAAAAAAAAATCTTTTTGAAGGTGTGATGACATTTTAGAAAAATATTCTTCTAACGAACCCTAAAAACATTCTTGAGTTTAATTAGCCCTGAAGTAATTTGACTGAAAGTGTCTGATTTGAAAAGTACGAAAATAGCAGTGTCTAAATACAAGTTTGCGAAAAACAGTTCTGTATTTGTTTGCTCATCACGTTAGTGGCAATTATTTTCTCTCTTGCATTGAATTAAGACTTGCTTCACACTAAATCGCAAAAATAAGGGAAGGTTTAATTGTATTATTTAAATTGTTACTCCTTTTATTTCTATCATTTTTATCCTTCACTCTCCGAGGGATGGAAACACTGATGATGAAACTCCATGCTTGATCAGTTTTGTTTAATTGCTTAGTTAATTCGAAAACAAAATCCAACATCGTCCAAAGAGCTGGAATATAGCGAATTGTTGTCAACAAATGTGAATGATATTTCCGTTTCACCCCCACCTCGCTTACGGTAACTAACACAGAGAACAATCTCTTCTACGTCCATCACGTGCTTCGGATTTTGATGTATGTTTAAAATTCTGTTACCATTTTCTCACAAGTTTTTCAATTAAATAATGGTATTGGTATTGCATCCACTATATCCTTTCCTTCTTTATTCGATGTTTTATATACGCCTTTAAATAAATAATGTGCGACGAAATGTATCTAAATGTTGGTGGTAACAAATTTGGCTGATTTTTAAATAATACCATTCCACAGCTTTTTATTAAAAACAAAGAACGTCATGTACGAATAAGTCGTTTTTTTTTAATTTGCGAATTCTTATGTATTGAAGTACACGCATTTTCCCTATCCTTCATATGATTTTTGTCCAAACAATGAGATATTACATAGGTATCCGAATTAGTCGCGTGTCGTTTATGGTCCAAAATCATATGATGAGTTGAGAAAGTTTAAGAATTTTGGATAGAGAAGTACTCGTATGTTAATAATGAGATCAAAATTGGGTATTTCTGTCGATTTTTGTGACCTCGACACATTTATATTCACTTGATTGGCAGCCACATGTTGACTTACTCTCTTGCGCACGCCACCATCTTACGAAATCAAACGAGTAATAACTAGGTAGTGAGATGGGAATTCGAGCCCACATAGATGATATCGCATTATTCTATGTTGTAATATTCATTTATTCTTCTTGGTAATAGAGAAAGCGTCGAAACATCTAGTCGATATAATTCGCTCCCACCCCGAATTCGCTTTTCAAGCACCTTGATTATTATTTGTCAACGCGCACATTGGTGGTTTGCGAAGCGTGATCCTGGGAACGGACGCTGAGATGTAGTGTCTGGGTAGTGATGTGTACGTGCTTCGAGTGACTTGTCTCCTGCTGAGGCAACGGAACACCCGCTAAGTCACCACTGCTTCGGAGCAACTCTGACGGGAGGATGAGAACTACGAGTGCGATAGCAGGTGACATGTTCGCTTCCTATGTACTTCTGGGCGAAAGAGCGTGGTTTCGATCTCCCGACTAAACGAACATGGTTTGGGTTTTCACTCGCTTACTCCACTCCAACTCATATCGGACACATTAGCAGTGATAACTCTGTTACTTCGTTTGGTGAAAGAGTAGATCTGATGCTCCTAACCTTCTACACCCAATCATGATAAGTATTGCACTATATAAATATTTTCCCCCGGGAAACGTAATAAAGCATTCAGTACCCGGAGACAACGAAACACCGGTTGGACGACACACAGTAAAAGAATTATCATGTACCTAAGTACCAAAATGTTAACCAGTTTATTTATGAAAGATTATGTAAATAGCCTTAAATTAGCATTATGTGAATAGGCTCTGTGAACATACTGTCTTTCTTCATTTTCCTGGTTTTCAGATACTACTGAGACCTCATGTTATTTGTTGTTGTGCAGCCTTTTTCGGTGTTCTTTGTTTTATCATGCACGGTTTACTTCTCAATTATTAGTGTGGAGAATTTTTTTATTGAAGTTCGTAGAACGTTTTTAAATAAAGATTTGTGTTCGAAGCTGATTGCGATGCAAATGCTTCCAACATTCTTGCTAAGTTATATGTATTCATATACACTTCCTTACAGTTACATTATTTGTAGTCAGAAATGTCTATGCATTATATTTTAAATAATTTTAATTATGAAAGGAAAATCTAACCTAATGAATGTGTCGAAAAATATTGTTGACGGTGGTTAAACATGATCCGCCTACGGATTTTGACAAATTGATACCAATGGAGATTCAAAAACGATCATTTACCTAAGAAATTCAAGACCCTACGCGTTTCAAGTCGCGGGAAGTCAGGTAGTAAATAAATATGTAAATAATGGGTACACGTGTCCATGTATATGAAAAATTATAAGATTTTTTTTTTATTTTGCTGCTTTTTGTGACAATTTATTTATTTATTTATTTATACAATGACTCTTGATTAAAATAAATAAAGAAACTGTGATAATTGTTGAGAACAAATTAGAATGAAACCCAATGAAAACAATACAAATTACAAAGGAAATACAAAAACAAAGCTCTTTTTCTTCGCGTTTTGTCTTGTTCTAATTGAACACGAGGCTGAATATATATATTTTTTACACTTTTGTTTCATTCGTGATATGCATATCACGATCTGTAATGAGAGAAAAATAAGTGAAATAAAAGAAAATCGCGTAAGTTAATATCAATTGCTTCTTCCGGAATCGAACCTGTGTGCGTAGGCTTTTGGACTCGCGCCGTTTGGTCGGCGAGAAAATTGAAACGTAGTTTCACGGTGCTCCTACATCAGTATCAGTTGAAAGATTTGTTTGAACCTTCAAAAACATTTTGACGGGCAAAAGACGTAACCTGAGGAAAATTTGGAAAATCGTAGAAATATATTGTTTACTAATTACAAAAACGGATAACTTGTAATGTTTTTAATGAAACACACAAAAATGGGTTTAAGGATGCCGCTTTATTGTGTACTGCGCTTGTTCGCTTGATGTTGGGTACCCCTAACGTAGTAAACTCCTTTATCACGAGCGTACGCATTTTTGTACGCGAATCGTGTGCATGCTTTGTTCGAAAATGAGTACGTTTTATATTGTTTCGTTTTCCTTTTTTTAAATCTTTTTGTGTGTTCTTTGTTTTGCAAATTATTACCTCTTGTGTTTTATTATTTCGGTTAAGGAATGAAATACCTAGTTCTCTTCATTATCCTGTACACAATTTCTTCAATTTTACAAGCTCAACTTTCAATGCTAAAGAT
The DNA here is from genome assembly GCA_002313205.1 of Laupala kohalensis. Classification (NCBI taxonomy): domain Eukaryota; kingdom Metazoa; phylum Arthropoda; class Insecta; order Orthoptera; family Trigonidiidae; genus Laupala; species Laupala kohalensis. The sequence goes on from NNCF01126488.1 coordinate 170,545, forward strand.
AATTTGATTTTTACCAGATAATTTCATTGAATGAAGTCGAACCAACATGACAAAAATATTATTTGTTAATTCGGCGAAGTTATTTTAAAATTCCTAATTAAATCATATACTTTCTTCGTGGGACAAATTCCTGAATTACGTTTCATACGGTGCTTCTGGGCTGATGAAGGTGTGAGCATAACCGTGACAAATAATTCGAGAGTATGATTTATAATGTTTTCTATCTTTATACTAAACTATTTGAAGTTTACGACAAGCAATAGAGTCGCTACGATCCCGGAGCATAAAACATGTATGTGTGTTATGTTTTCCGTGGAGGGGTAGCAGTTCGTAGAAGCGAAAATGAATGCGTTCTCATTGTTGTGTAGAAACAGGGAAGTGCGAGCCGCTGTTGTTTCACGTAGATGCAGGCGGAGGAGTTAGTACGTCACCGTCGCTCCTCTCGCCTCGCCTCGCCTCGCCTTGCCAGAGCCACGAGCACGTACTGGAGGGGGAACATAACAGCAGACTGAGAAGTCCGCGTGATTCCATGGTGACAACACGGAGGATAGTCAGCGCTCGCCGCACCGCCGCGTCGTTCAGACTGTTGCCTACGCGCGTAGTTGTCGAGCACTTCTCACGCTAGATTAACATTCTCTTAAGTGCCGTGTCGATGAACCGTGTTGTGCAACATACGAGCTTGTGTCCGGAAAGCATGTGAAGATATCGCAAAGGTTTTGGACGCTTCTTTCTAGTCCTGGTCTAATCAGTGTTTCCAGATTCAAAACATTCACTCTCATGGATGTGCTACAATTTCGCGTATTAGAACAACTTTCGAGTTATTTCAGCTTTGTCTTAAACTCTCCTCCTTTTTTTTCACGAAACCTAATAACGTGTGTAGTAGCTGCTCGTGCGGAAAACTTGTATTCTGCTTTTGGAATCCTGTCGTCGGTAAGAACCTCGACTGTGTCTTGAAACAACCGCGCTGTGCACAAGTTCGTGTTGCAGGAATGTTGTGTTACGATGTGTGTGTTGTGTCCAAATGCTCGTCGACATTTCTCGCGGAACAGGTTGCAGTCGCCGCCGTTTCCCTGATCCGCTTCGCTGCTCACGGGTCTCCGAGGAAGTTGGCGCTTGCGGAGTTTGTGAACTTGGGAATACAGTAAGTCATGGGAACATTGCGAATAACTTTCATGGTACACAAGGTTCACTGTTGGTATCGGAGACGCTATTAGTCACTATTACTATGATATCTCTTGGCTTGTGTTATCAAGGTTGAGAAATTTGTCTCATGGTTCATACTTCTTGACGAAATACATCATATGTTAAAGAAAAGAACTGAGAGAACGTAGTTTCTTTTTACTGCGACAAGTTGTGCTAAATATTTCGAATTTTAGACTTGAGTATTCTTATTAGTGTAATTTTGCATTGTTGCCGCTAGTTTGAAACATGTTAATTCTTTAGAAAGACCTACTGTCGTGTTGATCGAACGGATCTCATCGAGTAGAGAGGCTGCGGGCGGAATGGAGACCTTGCCAAAACCTCTGAGTCGGTAAATAACTTCATTCGCAGGGTCGTTAATTTCCACTTGAAGAATAGTTGCTGCTGATGCAGCAAACAGGCGTCAGCCCTGCAGTGCAGTGCAGTGCAGTGCAGTGCAGTGCAGTGCAGAGTGCTCCGGAGCCAGCGTTGCAGCGTTACTCGCGAACTGGGTCGTTAACAACCAACGCCACCGCCGCCGAGTTTAGTCTATCCCTCGCTAGAATAGGTCACACACCTTTGTGCTAAGGAGGAGAATCTCGAGTTCCGTTACGACAGGTGGCAATATGCACCTTGTGGCAGGTCACAGAGTGAGATCAAGAGCAGACAAATTGCGTGGTGGAGGCTAGGGCAGCAGGTCACTACACTTTCTCTTCCTACGAGATAAGTACAGCGATCGCGAGCTCCACTTTCCCAGTTATAAGAATTTCAAGAACGTAGTGAATCTTCACAATTTCACTACCCTTACAAATGTTATGAAATTGATGTTGCTTATTCCTTGGATGTTAAATTTAGCGTTGTGGTAAATTAAGATAACTCACCTTCATCACTTTTCAGTCCACAGATGTGTTGAAATTATTTTAATTAATAAAATCAATATGATTTTAATAAATTTATTGACAAATTATTTTGGGATCGTGAGTATAATGGGGATAATTCAAATGTAAATGTTATAAATCATCTCCAACTACAATTTAACAGTTATTTACATCATTCCTTAATAAAATGAAGTTAAAGAAAACGTGAAATATATTAGAAAAACTGGGGTTGAGCCTTGGTTCGTTTCGTCTTCCCTTCTGTTCTTCCTAGAATTGTGGGGAAAGTATTTTAATAAAACAAAATTCATGCTACTTTCGTCGTTAGCTTCTTGAGTTTTTTGCACTTTTTTCATCCGACTTCAGTTCATATGAACTCTCTCAATACAGTATTTTTTTCTTAATTTATCGGTAGATGTAAAATAGAAACGATGAAAAGTATCATCGAGCAAGGTTTAGTAATTTTTTTTCTCTGACCGTTCGTACCTTCACATCGAATGAAATATTCTTGAGAACTTAAGCATAGCCGAACCACGTTTCCCACAAAAGTCATGTTCATCCCTAACCAAGTGGATATTGGAACCTATTACCGGATTTTTTGTTATAGACCCCTCACTTTGAACTGCTGTGGATGTCACAAAAAATCTTAGAAAAAACTAATTAACACCATTAACTTTGCCACTTTTTCTGCTTATACTCAATTAAGAAAAAATTGTTCTATGATTGAGTAATAGTTTCAATAACAGAAATGTTTCAAAAACGCGAAATTTTTACCGAAAATGAAAACATAGTTCTGTTTATCACTTATTTGTGATTACATACTAAGTTTTAAACATTTAATTTCATTGAACATGTGATCACAGCGTTTTGCTGAAGGCGACAGTATAAATTTTATTCCTTAAATTTTATTCCTTAATGTGCCTGATCGTTTTTTAGCAATGTTTTTGGAAAAGGTTAATAACTCATTATATTTTGCATGAAGAAGCTCGAAATTTTGAAATGTCACAAACATTTGTTGAATAAGAATTATTTTCGACACTTTTAGTTTATTTTATAAAAAATAGTAAAGTCGACGTATCGGGAAAAACAGTAAAAATTACTCACTCCCTAGCATAACGCTAGATGCATTCAAGCTCTACGTTGTTCACCTACAAATAAATGCAGTGCAAAGTGGACACATCTGCTCCTTCTCAACATATTCACTATATAAGTAAACTCATTTTCCTCTGCGTGAACGCTGTGATTGATTGCATAACCGCGTGCTTGTTTTTCTAGTGTTTTACATCCTGCAAAATCGCTGATGAAGTAGGGATGGTAAATGGGCAGCCAAGTCAGTTATTATGAAGAAACTCATTGAATTGGAGTTGCCCGATGAGCCCGTGTCCTCCCTTGTCACCGCACTCCTGCACATTCTCCGACCGTTTCCTATCGATACGACTGGTCCGTAGCCGAAGCTTCGCTCAAGTTTGAGTTTATTAAATCAACAGCTAATGTTTTCAGGAGATGCCCGTGGTTCTTATATCATATCCTAAAATCATGTTAATTTTTTTTTACTTATCTACTTTAGTGATAATTTTCATTTTTTCAAAAATTAAATACCTTGAAGAAACATACAAAACTACGCAATTTTCAGTATCGTATGCAAATATGTAATGACAAATTATTTAAAAATCCAGGAGGAGGAAAATACATTTTACACATAGTTAAGTATAAATAAACGCATCGTTGAGACCTATAAATTCTTCGGTTTTCGTTTAACTTTTAGGTAAAATGGGCCTCCTCACGTATCACATCTGATCTCTGACGGACACATCAGTACGCTTCATAGACATCACTTGCGATAATCCTTAAGAAGAGGCCTTCGAGGATCCCACACATTCCATAGAATTCACTTTTATTGGTATAAAATACAGAATGACTCAGGAAAACTAGACGACTGTCAATGATGTTACATCTAGTGAGAATTGATGACACGTTTTTGTTTTTCTTTGAAATTCGCCACAAACATTGATAACGCGATTCCTCTTACGGAATATACACCTACTGTGTGACAAGTAGTTCTTGCATTTTTGTTAATGTTTCACACATCTACCCATGAGTTTTATGTTCAATCGCGTCATTATGTAAACTGTTGAAACTTGAACGTACGCCGTAGATGTGAGCGGATAGTGGCCAATAAATTAATTTTTCAATTACCACCGGCGTCGTTCCATTCCATCTTTTGAATGTTAAGCATTTTTCTTGTATAAATAATTCATAAAATGTTTCTAAATTACTTCTTTTTTTTTCAGATGAATCGGATGGCGTAGTCTGACCAACAGTATAGAAGGAAGGAGGAACTATTCAGAAGTAGTAAGTAGATATGTTCCTATTAAATAATTCAACAATAATCGTTATGAGTCCTTAAGTAAAGAAAAATGCTCGGAGTTCTTCGTTGCGTGGGTGATAAAATAAGTAGTTTTTTTTTAAAGAAAGGCTTATGTATTTATTTATATGTACTTATACTGACCTTTACAGTAACTAATCGTAGACAAGTTTCCGTATCGTCTTCAAACATGAATTACCTATTAGAAGTCGTGAAAATTGCGCTCGATAATTCCATGTGAACCCAAGTTATGCTGGGTTTGTTTGTTAAGAGTGTTATGTAACTATGCTTTCTAATTGGCTTACGTTGAGGTCGTAATGTTAAACGTACTTCTACAAATATACTAATATAAAGACTTCTGATATCGAATATCTACTAAAATGGTTAGTTCTCTATCAAAATGCCGAGTACGCATCCATTTTTTCCAGCATCTGAACCATCTCTTAAACAAAGGACACATTCATTTAATTTTTGTCTAAATTCCCTTCGACAAACTTTCATGGTGTGCGGTGTTTGTTATTTATTTTTAAAACGGTATTTCTAATTTCTGATCTTAATTGTAAGTTTAATTTTTTTCAATCTAAATTCTTTCTGGGATTTGTACAGTTTTTAACACATGTTTTTGTTGTTATTGGTTTAGTATTCCAAGGTTTTAATAATATCAATATATCGGAAATGATGTTTTAAAAGAAATTTCCCCCCAGGGGACTTATATCTAGTAAGTACGTGTTTGACAAACACGGGGACCCGAACTGAGTCTGGTTTTACTTCCACTTACTTGTTGAAGGCTCCTTCCTTTCTCTTTTCTGACCTCCCTTGGTCACCTCTTGTTCTTTTCGATCCCGACGCTATTGAGGCTAGGGTATCTTTCATTTTCCTCATCCCTCTCATTTTTTGTCCCCCCTCATGTTATGTCCCCCCTCTCATTTTTTGCCCCCTCCCCCCATTTGATGTTTTGATGTATGTTGTGAGATATGTTTTGGTGTGTTGTAGATCAGGAGGGTTTTTAGTGGGTAGGGTTGAATCATTCGGCGAGTCCCACACGCGGGGAGAGTTATGATGACTCTCCCTAGTGCGTAACTGCATTTTCCCTACCTGTACAAGTTTTTTGGGCGCCAATGACCTTTGATGTCGACATGAGCCGTAAAGCCCCACAAAAAATAAAAATAAAAGAAATTCATTTCCGTCTTCCTCTGTGAATTTCACTTTATCATGATGTGCGCAGGAGAATCTTCTTTCTGGATGTATTCCAAGTCAGCATGATAGTTCAATCCTTAATTAAGAAGGCTTTTATCCCCTCATCTAAATTCTCTGAAAGAAATATTGCATTTATCAGTAGAATAGAGATGTATCGATGAATTAGGGAACAAAGAATTTACGTACTACCCCTACGTGGCGTTATTGGTATCTTGCCTCCGTTTCTGCACGCTGTGTACCCAGTGTTGTAGGTCGTTCCTCGTCTTCGGAAGTCCTTATATACTTTTCTCTTCCAAAGATAGACGAATTGCATCTGTAGTACAGGAACCAGGTAGGTCCGACCTTGCAAAAGGTCACGGAGAGTTTATTTGGCACACTTCTTGAGATGGACGTTCTAATGATAATGCTGAGTTTTAACTAACCTCCAAGCTTTGCCGTTCGCGCCGCCATCTTGAAAAAATAGCGGCGAATTTAACTTTTTTAGAATTATTGCGTTTCCGGTTAGAGTTACGATCGAAATAGTTAATATGAAAAAGATAGATTGTTTAATTTCCAACATTTTTGTAGAAAACATTTTTTTGTCAGACGCATAGTTTCTGAGATACAAGAGATTTAAAAATGTGAATTGTAAAAAAAATTGAATTTTCACATTTTTCCTTCGTTTTGACGTGAATATTTGGTTTTGTTGTGTGTTTTACTTATTTCTACGTACAATGGGTCTAAACACCTTCAAATACAATGTATGTAAATACCAAAATACGTATAAAAAACTATACAACGTTTTGACCCCCACTGTGGACCATCATGTGTAGTTTCTTTAATAGATAATAAATAAGGTAAAAATAAGGTCGTTCAATTCAATTATTATATTCAAGTTATGCAGATGTAAATACAATATGTAATTGCACAAAATTTAAAAATAGTGGTAATATATTATAAAACATATTATACTTAAAACTATTCCATGTACTGTCGTATTTGGAGGAAATGTATTAACGTCGACAGCCAATGTTTTCCTCTGGTCAGAGCAGTGGGTTCACGGTTCAATACTGACTCCTGGTAAGAAGTTATTATTGGAATGTATTGTACTAGGTAATTGCTTGGCAGTCGATTAGGACTCGTAATTTTTGCTGTTGTTTTTTGCCTTTTTTTTATTAAATACTGATATTTTTACTGAACGAAAAATTTCGAATTTCCCGGCAAATTGGCGAAGAGAGAGTTATGACATGATTTTGTGATTTGGAGTTCTGAGTTTACGCCCTTGTGATCTCTTACTCTACGTTCACTTCAACCTGCTTTTATCATAGGTTTTCGGAAAAATGGAAAATTAAATTCGATCCTCTTTTTAAACCATCACGTAGACGAAAAAGTAGTCGTAGTCGTTTTCTATGAGTTTTCCCATGCGTTTTCAATACGTATTCCAGTATATTAATGTGTATGCTTTCATTTTTCAATAATAATCTAGCTATTTTTTATTTATTTTTATTTCCTTCCGTACAATTGGTTGATAAAAAAAATAGATTATTGGGCACTTGTTTTATTCGTGACATCTTGTGGCAGAGTCGTATTTCAAGCGCTATAAACATTAATTCTAAGAATTTTTTAAAGATTTTTTCGTTGATTGGACGTTTTGATTTATTGTTATAAATATATAAATATTACGTTATGTTGCACATATTTCTTCGTTAGTGATGTTGAAACATTGGTTCTGAGAGTTATCTTATCAGAAAGGCAGACTTCCGCGTACTAGAATACGCAGAAAACCTCTGAAGATTTATACTTACTGAGATAATGCGAAGTCTCCTTCCAGTATTCCTCGTGGAATCCTTCGTGGTATCCCATCATATTCTTGAAAATTTTACTAACTCCAACAAACGTCTAAATTCTGTTCTTCGAATTTTCTTCTTGTTTAAAAAAAATACTTTCTATTGACGGATGGTAGAAGCGAACATCTGGTAAAAAAGAATTACAGATCTCGAAAAATGAAAAGGAAAAGATTTTTCAATCAATGACGATATTTTATATAGGTTAAGAACAACAAAAATGCAATTACGTTCTTTGTAAAAGTAGAAAATGACGCGCCACAGGTTTCACGCTGCAGTGACCCATTCCAGAAATGAATGAACGTACTCCTGAATCCTTGAATAACGCGCACATCAATTGCTGTATTTTCGTGTATTTTTAATTCGTCTCTTACAAAAATCCTCCTTACGTACTAATTCAATGCCGAGAATATATTTTTCTTTTGTGAATTCTCTGATTTTCGGACTTCTGTAATTATAATTGTTTATATTTGAAAAAAATTCCACGGATAAATTTCATTTTGTTATTAAGTGTCAAAACCAACATATGGAAATAGTCTTACACTTTCAAAAATACAATCGAAGGTAATTCATACCCCTTCCACATTGCAGAGAGACATCTTTATCGAATATGAAACCACCTGAAATATGAGTGACTTTATCGAAAACAATGAATAAATTTTGGTTTTTAAAACTACCCCCGAAATGGAGGCATATTGCATGAAAACCTCTCAAATAGTTTAAATTCATCGAGAAAAGGAAATATCATGAAGTATTTTCTATCGCAAAAGTTCGGTCGTATTGCGACGATATGGCGTGCGAAGAACTCAGTGTTATGATTTTCGAAATTAATTCATAAATTGAATAAAACCGATTGTAATTTTTTTTCCTGAAAGAAAAGTGCAATGTACAAGTTAAAAAAATAAACATGCATATGAAGCTACGGGACGCAACAAGAAGATAGGCTTCCGAGCGCAGATGAAACAATAATGCGCAGGGATTAATAGCGGCAATAAGTGCGCGTTTCCAGGACGCATTTTCTTTGCACTGAGTCTACAGTTTTTGGACCAAAATACGTATTGAGACAATTGTTTCGTTGTGTATATTACAACGTTTGGATACATACTTCTTTAGAGGTCTTAATATGCAAAAAACAATTTCTTTATCGAATAGTAATGAATAAATTGTATTTCTGAAAACTAACCCCTGTTTGGAGAGAACCTATTATCTCAAATTTCTCATTGCACAAGAACCTATTATCTCAAATGGTTTTTACAGTTTTTGTTGGAAAATTAATGAGAATTATTATTTTCTTTTTTACAAGTAGCTTTCTCAAAATTTGACCGTTTTGCGACAAAATTGCAAACACCGTGAACGTGCACTTTAGGATGACTTTTAGGGGGTGAGTAGCTCCGATTTTTTTTTTTTTGGGGGGGGGGGTTAATAATGGTGAACAATACTACATTTTACATCTACTTACCAAGTTTCAAAACTTTACGTTTCTCCCCTATTTTTGCTCATTTCAGTGTACATCTAGGCATACAGAACTCTCAATTATATTGATTTTTCGTTTTTAGAGTTGTTTCTACTTCTTGACTATGCAAGTTTTTATCCTAGTCGAACAATGGGCACTCCGTGTGAAAACAAAATAACAGTATATTCCACAAAATAAAGAAACAAGGCTCAACTTTTCAAGTTTGTGTAAAGAAAGTGTTACTTGCTAGTTTCATATCCGCATAAGTGGTATTTCGCTTGAAAGTTTGGTATAGATGCTGCGAAGTAATTTCTCTCAGTTGCTTTATCACATCAGGTAACTATGAGTCCTAAAACCGATTTATCAACCTAAGCGCTCTAAGCGCATGGAAAACCGGAACCAGATATCTGTAAAAGAATAGGAAATCTGGAAAGATTCCTTGCGCGAAATTGTATCTAAATAAGTATTACATGTTGTGCAAATGTAATTCACTTATATTTTTTTAATATTTCCACGGGTTCTCACTTGTATTTGTAAATACTATTAAAAGTGAATTAGAAACTTATAAGAGAACGAACTTATAGTTAGAGCAAAAGAGACTTCGCTGTTAGTGACCGAGGTCTAGAACTGTAGACAACAGAGACAACCAAACCTTCCGGTGTCTGTTGATGTTTCACCTGCTGCTGTTCTCGAACACTTCTGAGATAGATCGGGTTGCGTAGACCCGCGCTTCCAGAGGACGTTGCCCGGGAATTACCAGAGTTTCTGGGATTTCGCTCTTCAACTTCCTTCACAGTTGTGGTACCAGGAAGTACTGAACTTCTTTCTTTTCTGTATGTGTTTCAGCATCTTTCGTACTTTTTCAGTCAAGAAAGGATCATGAGAATGACGTCAGAAACGGGTTTGCACGAACAGTCGGCTTCTTTTCTTTCCCGTTACTATTTTATTATTTCCTTTCTTCCCACGAACTTTCTGATTTGTTTGATTTCTTCTTTCATGTTTTCCCACCTGGACTGACTTCGCGTATCCATTGACCGACTGACTGTTTTCACCTTAACTCCTTGGCTACGTAACGGTATAACTTTTTTTCTAGTCGTTCGTCTATTTTAAAACTTGTTGGTAGGCGATGTCAACTTCCCGCCAAGTACGCGACGTGGGCATAGGACGACCTATGCATCAGTGGAGGACGTAGTGGTTTTGATGACGGACATTACATGTGGTAGTACGAGTATTCCGACACATAATAAGATCAACGGCTGTTTGCCATTAAAAGTCTGTTGACAACCATGTCTTATTCTCTCCTAAAAAGTTGCAAGGAAGTTTGAATCACTGATGATAAAACAAGTTGTTTATTCATCTGCTACAATTTAATGTATTTTTAGGAAAGAACTTAATGTCTGAATTTCTAATGGTTGTTGCTGTTTAATTTTTCTATGAAAAAAAAGTGTGTTAATAATGAATCATTAATGTCTTATGCTCTTTCTGAATCTGATATTGTGGAAATGATTTCATTTACGTCAAGCAAAGTAACGTGTGTATAGTCTGTGCGCATCTCCACCTCCATACACTCCTTCTGTATTGTCTCCTGAAAAGGAGGATTGAAGAGTTTCGAAAAACATAAATGTTTTGCTCGCTTCTAATCATGGAGTTATTACGTTTCTCACGTCTTCCAATACCTCGATGAGAAAGGATGAATATTTCCCGCATTTCGACTTCCCTTTGCCCCTTTTATTATTACATTGTAACAACTTCGACCCTTCAATTGTTTATGTTATACGAACTAGTGCTGAAAGAGGCAAGAGAAGTGTAGTTAGTTTTTTCACATCCGCTCTCGCATCCTTTCGTACTGAGGACAGCATGGACGGAACCCTTTAATGGATACTCGCGTCCTAACAATACTTCTTTCATTGTGATCTGTATTAGCTGGCTTCAGAAAAAATCAGTCTTCGTGTAGCGCTTCGTGTGCGAAAAAATTCGTTGTGAGAGAGAATAGACATTCACCGACGATGAAGTTTTAATGCAGAGATCAATGTGAAAATAGCACTTTACGACTAATTGGAAAAAAATCTAGTGGAGTTATTAGACATTGTCGGGGGGAGAATGTTGTATGTTGCAATTGTTTAAAGCTAAATATGTTTGTTCCTGTGGTGGAGTATTTTCTTAATTTTCAATTTTATAGTATTATGGACGATGTAACTGTTAATGGGAGTCCCATATTTTCTACCGACCCGTTGCATTGAAATACCATTTTCAACCTTCCATTTACATAGCAGTGTTGCTTCCAAGTGAAAAGACTTCTCGATTTTTAGTCTGATGGTGGAGTTGTTGGGCAGCAAGACAGCACGAGACCAAGCACCACAGTCTCGGTGCCAGCCCTTCACGAAGCGCTCAAGGACTCGACAAATTATTCTTGTTTTGTCTGTTTCCACATTTCGATGTAATTGTTCGAAAGCACTCTTCTTATTCCTGTTGCGAGATATCCTATAAATGCTAATAGACATTTTTAGTCACTATTGAGTTTCAAATATACGAGTTTGAGGTGATCTTCAGTGTGTCGACTGACTCAGTTGTTTCTCATATCATATGCGTTCATTATTAAATTGTAAACAGACGTTGCCAAGAATTCTTGTAAGCTTATGTAATTAAACTTTTTTTTTCTTTCTCGTATCTCGAGTGCTCATTGCATCGAAAATAGTCAACGGTTGAAAACTATTGAATAGCATAGTGTTCATTTTTCGAATCTCAAAATATTTTTAAAAAATGTCTGTTCAAAGAGAACTTACTGAACACTCAAATGAATTGTTTATTTTGCTAAGTTCTTCAAAACAAAAAATACTTCTATGAATATTACAATGTTAATTGGAAAATGAATTACTTTGTGTATGGTCTTTGTTGATGGACAGTTTGTATATATGTTGTCGAAAGTTGTTTTATGGCGCTACTACCAGTTTCGGAAGGTCAACCACCTCCACTGCGTGATAAGCACCGTATATTAAAGAGAAAGTGACAGTCTTATTTATCAACATTACATTTTGCGGATGGACGTTACGGCAGTTTGGAGGAAATTATACTTAAAAGAATCTGAGCCAAGTGGAAAACGACGCGAATATTTCGTCGCGTAAATCAAGCCTCCTTCGCGGAAAATGAGAGCTGCTGCTTCTTTTAAGGTCCTGTCTGTCCGTCCATCCGCAGCGGTCGTGAAGGTGAGGCGGGTGGGAACATGGCTGAACGAAAACGACCCATGGTCTCTCATCTGCGCTGGCGCCTGCGCGTGTCCCGCACACGGCGACGTGCCAGCCTCTGGAATCACGCTTCTTGCTGGCCACGCGCCCAAGAATTCTTTGGCTCATTCTCTTCCCCTTGCAATACTCCTCTTAATTCGCTTTTGGACGAAGACTCCGCTCCGTCAAAACATTACTCCGATGTATACGCTAAACAACAGTTCTTGATTGTTTGTTTCTTGTTTCATTGACAAACTTTCATCTTTTAGGTTTTTCTTGATATTACCCTTTATTATGTTTCGTCTTGGGTTGTTTTCTACATTGACTTAACTTGATATTTCTCTTACAGTCCTTGTTTTCTTGAAAATTATGTTTTCTTTGAACCTCCCATACATAATCGCATCGTTAATTTGAAGCCTTTGTGTGTGCTATATTTATACCTTCCAACATGTCTCTTGATGAGAAAAAATTTCAAGAAAATTTTTCCTTTTTTCACATGAAGTGTTATATGTCTGTTATATGTAATACTTGGTGTAGTTAATTTTTTTAAGACTTAGCTCATAATTACTATAGGAAGTGGAGTGATATTTTTATTCTTAGAATAATTCTATATTTGACCCTGGTGAAACTGTAGTTAGGTTGGCGCGATCCTGTAGATCTTGCTGCAAATTTCCTGGAGTGCATCGTAGTACCCTCGTTACGATATCTTGAATCGTTTTGTTAACGTCAACTTGTGGCTATTTCAGCTTCAATTTCAGCTTTGGAAATAAAATTTAATCACAAGAAGCTGAGCACCGCGATTTGTCATCAGAGGTGACGGTGTTTTTAATAAATCAATTAAAAACTTACGACCTTTTATGGACGAATAATTTCTTTTTCTACCTGCTAGGTACATAATTCTTTTGCCTGACCTGCGGGGTTTCTTCGTTGCCGGTTTACTGTGCTGTGGGATTTCTTCGCCACACCGTGTGAAGAAGCATCAGCTGCAGTATGCACCTTGTGCAACTTGTGCAGCGCTGATCGCGTCCTCGCTGTCGTCAGTCCCTGCGGCTTAACTCTCAACTCTCATTCCTCAGATATTTTCATGTTCCCAAAATAGTTAAAACTTCTCTTAAGAGTTTCACTTTTTATTTACGGAACTATAAACAACACTTTACTTGTATTTGTAAAGTAGTTTTTGAAATATTTGCCTGTGCACAACAATTATGACGAAATGGGTTTTATTCGTATTTAGTTTCGGGGCCATTCCCCATCAAGTCAACATAGTTTAAATAGATTTTTTACATGACCATCTCAGAATTTTTCTAAAATTTTGTAGGTATCATATAGAATATGAAAAGTGTTGTAAATTTTCAACCCGTTTGGAAGTCATAAAATGTAAGTTTGAACATAACACCCTTAAAACGGTTCTACAGAAAACTTTTCAATTGCTAGGAAAACTCTCCGAATTGAGAGAGCTGTCATTTTATTAACTTTACAACGATATATTCTATATGACAACATACTCGTAAGTAAACGTGGAAGAAAATTAACGTATTCAAATTCAAAATTTTGATTTTGAATTTCTCCGAGTGCGTCGCTTTGAAAATTTTCAAATTAATACTAGAAATAGTTGATACCCTTGTTAATAGTCCGGGAAAATTTGAATATGGATGAAAATGGGTTCAGTGTTAAAACAATAAAAAAATGTAGGTTTCTTGCCGAGTACCGCGTAAGAGCTATAATTTTTCTCTTAATTCGTGAGGGAACTATTATTAAATTAAATATTAAACCAGTACGTTAAACAAAATGTGTAATTGCCAGTATATTTTGTCTCTTTCTGTATATATTGTATATGTTACGCACAAAACCTGAATTCGGCCATTGGACGAAGAAAACGACCAAAACTAGTTTTGGTATAAGCGTTTTTTGACAGAACTGATTTTGAGCGTTTTCAGAACATCCAAAACTAGTTTTGTCCTCCCAACAATAATGAAATTTCGGTAATTCATTTCAATAATGAAACTCCTCAGGATGACCGAAACTTCTTATACTCGATGTCAATGCTTTTTTATAGTGTTTAGTTTGGTTCAAGTGAAATGGGGGTATGTATATATATTTTTTTTATGTTGTCCTTCCGTTTCCAAATTCGTAATTTTATTTTTCGGCCACGTCCAAGTTTCCAATCGAGCTGTAATTTTACAGATATGTGTAGTTTGCATGACCATAGATGATTATGGTACGATTTTACGAAAATCTATCCATAAACGGGTTGAAATGGGGGTATGTATGTGAGCATCCATAACTCCAGAATGATTGGAGCAATTGGGATAAGACAACCCTGCCACTTCCAGGGACGGGGTGGGGGTGGCATGTAAAAATATTTGATTGAAAACTATAGTTTAGATACCGTAGAATTGATTCCGATTATTTATTTACATAATTATGACTCACATTGATGCATTAAGAGCGTCCATCTCACGAACTGAGATATGTCAGTATGTGAACGTTGTAATTAGATTATCTAATAACAAAAATTTAGATTTTTTGATATTTCATTCTTTAATGGTCCCAAAGGGGTATAAATCTCAGGTTTTCGTCGTTCGCCCTAACGGCATTGTATTTTCGTTGTATCTCGTGAAATAATTTGATATATCATTTTTGCATGTAAAGATTGTAAAATCAAAGTTACATAAAATAATTTCTAGAATTATCCACTCTATTCGAATTAAATATGAATTGTATTGTAGTCTCACGGTGAAAGGATTTTTCCAAACTTCTTATTTAAAAGAGGTGAAATGTATTTATTTTTTATTTTTGCTGTGTCTCTGATATGAATAGAGATATCATCACGATCACTGTTTTTGTCAGTACTAAATTATAAGCAAGGTCAACCATATCTGAACAACAAAAACTTCCATGTCTTTTTTAAGCGTCCATTTCTATTTATAAGGGTTAAGTTATGGTAAAATGTTATATATGTACATATATAAAAATTGTGGAATAAATTAATTTATATACATTACATTGTGTTTTACATTTACAGACGTTTACATTGTTGTTTTATTATTATTCCACCTCAGTTCATAAATAGGTTAATTATAAAATCGTGGACATATATCATAGAAATGTAAATTTTCCAGCAATCTGAGTATTAGCAACACCACACAGTGGATATGAGACACTTTTATAACTACAGTAAACACTCTTGAAGTGATATCCGCTTAAAGTACACGAAATTTCATTGTTGTGAAAATGCTCAATACTAGTTCTGTCCTTCAAAAAGTTCAAAACTAGTTCTGGCAGTACGTAAACGACCAAAACTAGTATTGAGCGTCTGGCAAAAGCGCATCTGCCAAAACTAGTTTTGATCGTTTTTTCGTCCAATGACCGAATTCGGGTTTTGTGCGTAACATATTGTGACTTTATTAACTTATAATCACTTATTTATTTACTTATTATTAACAGGGTTCTGAATACTCAATTTCTCTGGGAGCCACTTACAAGGACAACACAACAATCTGGTGTTCGAGCATATGACAAAACATTTATTACTACTGTAAAATACAATTTACATTCTCCCGCACGACACAACTAAACCTTATTACTCTTACCACAAACAGGACTTCCCCCAAAAGACACAACACCAATAGAAATCAAACATTCCCACCAAAAAGACACACTAAATTACACATTCCCACCAAAAAGACACAAATGGACATCACTGGCTTTAACCTCGACATTTACTAATTAGCAATATTATCTGCTTTTATCATCACAAAAATCATTCACTGTTTTTAACTCCCATCTAATCTAAGCCACAATTACACATACTTTTCTTATAAACAAAGCAAAACACTGATTTTAATTCTAGTTCTCTCATTAACAGTTTAATTGATCTTCTTCGTACTAGCTGTAATTCACCGAATTTACATGGCATCTTTTACGAGCGACAAAGTTCATTCATGGCACAAATACAGTTCAAAGTTCTTGCTCTCTAGGTAAATAATGCCCAGTACTTAATAATGCGCCAGCGCAGTGCGAGGTTGGCTTAAACATTCACCACCCATCGCCCCATACCTCACTAGATGACAGACGACTACAGGTCGTAAAGTAGCGCCCTCGCAGACGTCAGCACGGCTCCAATTCTCAGGCACCTGCGGACGGCGTCGAGCGACAACCCCAAAGGTCACCGTCCTCGTCTTTTGTGTGATCGGCTCCCCCGAACACAGCGTCAGCATCTGCACGGCCCGTTCGACTAACCACTCGAAATATTTTATGTGTGGTTTTATCTTCTCAATGTCAACTATTAAGTCTCGCACACCACATGACAAAAATATTGATGCTCGATCAGATCAAATCACTCAAGAATTCGAGGTATTAGAAAATAAACTCTGAGCAGTAATGAAACATGGTCTGAGCGCGTAAAAATCTATGTGAGTGCGCACCTCTACGCACTGCCGAAAAAAATCTCTCTGAATAACGAAAAATGAATGATCTCCGAATAAGCAACAAGTGAGCGACGAAAATAAGTCATTATCTGAGCGAAAAATTTCTGTATCAAATGAGAACGAATCTGTATGAGAGCGAATCTGTATGAGAGCGAATCTGTATGAGAGCGAATCTGTATCAATGAGAACGAAAAATTTCTACGTCTCTGTTAAATACGCTCCATCCCTTCTTTTCTCCCAAAATTTCCAAAATTTTGAATGTCACGTGTGTCCAAATCTCCCAATCCGAAATCATTTCCCTTTCCTACGCCTGGGTTCTCATTGGGCCCTTTAAAGGTCCTTCTAGAACCTTCTAGAACCTTCTGAAAAAAAAACGTTTAAATCTCCAACGAATTTGCGAATAAGTTGAAGCTTGTGCTCGCCACATGTTGTTCCTAAGGATGGGCTGAACCTCCTCCATCGCTTCGATTTCTAAAGAGCCGTAAATCGTAACTGATGGCAAAGAAACTACCGCCGACGACCGCACCCATGGTTGTTGTTCCCAACCGTCCTCCGTTCAAATTTTTCAGCTCCTCGACTAACAAAATTCCGCAAAAGACTGATTAAATTGGTTAATTATTCAAATCTCACAATATATACTAGTTTTCCCATGGCGCTGCGCGATTCATGCATGCATTTTCATGTAGTCGAAACTCTTTTTACTCCAATAAAATTAATTTTAAGAAATTGGATACTCATTTCTCAATTAATTATATTTTTTTAATTTATGATCAAGATAGCATTAACTACCCAATGACATTTTGCAAAAATTTCAGCACTTTTGTGAAACTTCCGAGGTAAATGAGAAACATTCATTCCCAGATTTGCTTTTAAAAATTACCACAATTATGAGATTTTTCAGTTTTTTTTCACATTTCTTCCACGAAATAACATACGGATTTGAGTGGATTTTTCTTCAATCATGTCCATCTACCTGACAAAACTTAAGTCTTATTTTATTTTTGCGTTTGATATTTATTTGCGTGAATTGAAAAGGCGGTATATACTCGCGCTTAATTTTAATACGCACATTGCTTGTAAATAAACACAGTTCGAAAAAAGAAACAAATATGGTGCAGTATGTATTATCGAACTTTATACACACGGTAAAAAGTTATTGAAATTCATAAGTTACCGTTACGTGAGGTAACCAGACAAAATTATACTCAACACACACACAAATTTTTTTTGAAAGAAATAAATGTTAAAACTGCAGGTAATTTTAAAAGCATTTTTCTGTGCATTCCGTCTCCCTCTAAATGTAATTCTTGAATATATTTTTTTATTTGACATTTCGCCGCTAATGAGTGAAAACATACAAATCTAAAATTGAGGCGTTCAGAAGCCACTCCGATTAACTTCATCACAAGGAAATGTTGTTATACAAACAGTTACAGTAATTTATCAGTAATTTGCCAAAAACAACTTTTTCAGGAATCGCATAAAAGTATATTTCTGTCAGTCTCGCTTTCGATTTTTTCACGATTGCAATACTTTCTACGTACTACGTATATGAGAAAGTAAAATGCACAATTACTGCTGTTCTTCTCGTGCAACACTACCGCCATCGTGCACTGGCTGCCTTTGACTGACTGCGCGTCTACGAGATGTCACGCAACCTAAACGACCAGCATACATATGCTGACATCTGCTGACAAAAAATTTCGCTCGTAATTTAAAACTGTATAAGGGAAACTAATGTTTGCGAGTTATATATTAACTTGCCCTCGAAATTTCAAAGCAAAATAAGTCTCAGCAAAATACTATGAAGTGCAGCACAGTAGACATGCTCGAGAAAATAATTGTTGGATTCTTCCGTCTCACACGTCGTAATGCCCTTTATTTTATATCGTCAGTGTTATTACTCTTCATACACGGCACTATTTTAGGAACATGTTGAATCATGTTGTTACATCTGCTATATAATATACATTTTTTAAGTTAATAAAGATAGCAAAAATAATCTTGAAAGCATTACCACAACTACAACTATCCATACTATGCAATCCAAAACTCATACGATTTATTACACGGGAAACTAATAATATAATGAACAAAATGTACCGACGTACACTTGTTGCTACAGCACATAACTACTGATGCAGTTCGAAACACGTTTAATTGATTGAAGTAGTATTTAATAAGTATGATTTAAGAGAATGTGACAACCACACACCACCTCTACGTCATCTTCATTTGCTTATCTGTTTCTAAATACATGGCCATCCTTATTGAAGTTAACTCGTGCAAAAAATTACTTTTTAGAAAGATGGAAATATCAAACCACACTTTTTAAGTTATAAATACCCTCCGCGAAAATGAGGGACGTTTTGAAATTCAGTTAATTTGTACGAATAAAATTATACCCCACATGCCATAGAAAGAACAATTATGAGTTACTTTTTTCGATCGCACCTGGAATAACAATTTCGAATTTGAAGTTATATTTCTCCGAGAAAGTCCATCTACCGTAAAAAAGTGACGGATTGTTTTTATGAGAGTTAAATTGAGACGCTATGTGATTGACACGTATAGGGAAATACGAAGATTCTACAAAATTCTCCTCTTTCCATATTTCTCGAAAACTAAATAATTTTGAAGTATCAAGGTAGGATAATATGATTTAGAACCAATTATATTAACAAATTAATGCGGTTTCAAAATTGAATTTCGTGTACAAATAACCAAAAATGTTATTTTTTAAATATTCCTTTTCTGCCATTTCCGTAATAATTTTATACTAATTTTTTTATGGCGAATAAAATTTAAGAATAAAATGTCTTAATGAAGAAACTTTTCCCTAAACGATATAAATCTTTTTTTGATGAAGTTTTCTGGAACGCGACGAAAATTCATTTGTTGTTTTCGAGGCTATTAAGAGCCCATAGCCAACTTTATTATGAAAAGGAATAGTTCAAATTAGTAATATTTTTGATGTCATATGTTTGTTATATGCACTAAACATATATTATGTACAATGAACAGGTACTAACGTTAACAACATTGAAACGTATCTCAGATGTATGGTTTTAAATTATTAAGGAACGATAGGATGTAGGAAGGAGTTCAATATAAAAAAATGTACTTATATCAAGAATATGATTTCCATTGACAATTATTTTCTAGAAATTCATCCGAAAAGCGTCATAGTTGATTCATTCCCAAAATAGATAGCCTGGTTTGTAACAAAGTCTGTTGAGAAATAGTTGAGAAATCATTCTACAAAACAACAAAAGGTTAAACAAATTTGACTTACGATGTCAAAGCTGAAGGTTCTTACGACCCTGAGATAGAAATCCGCACTTTGTCGCAACATCAGAGATAGATCAGTTACGTACATCTCTTCAAGAAATGTGCGAGTTTCCCATTGTCATAAGAAGAAAGTGATCGAAAGAGAGCGTTTAATGTACAAAAATTATTAATTTTAATGCATATAATCATATAAAAAATAATCTGAGCGTTATTCAATATTTCACTGTATAACGTATAACTATAGTGAATACTTTTTTCGAATTTGCCACGCGATATTACATCAATAACACTTTAAACTTCATAATTATATCAGAATGAGACTCATATCTGACAATGTATGCATTGAACTTTCATACTGGGACAATATTGTACATAATTTCTTTAATATTGCTAGTCAGAAAGATGGAGAAGTAAGTTGCAGGTTCCAATTCATATGTATTGAGAAAAGGAAACAAGAAAATTCTTCTCTACAAAGACGATTTATGATAGATCGTAAACATTTACTTAGCCATTACTTTTTCCCTATTTTTGTCTTTTTTCGCAATGAAACAGTATGTGAACCTATCGCATACAAGAAAAGATTTGTGTATGTAAACACTCATCTTGTGTTTATCCCTGTAGTTCCGAAGCTCCATCATAATTCTCGTGAGTCCACGCTTCGTCGCCTCCTGTCGAGCGTTGTGCCATTTTGGTCCTGTGTGTGCTTTCCGTGTGTACGAGGTGCGAAAATAAAAAATTCACGCGACGTGGGCACCTGCGGCGTTAATAAACGAAGCTCTTCTCGGGAGAGAATGGCCACTGCTGCTCCTGATACGTCTCTGCTCAGACGAATGGGGGAGGAGGAAGGAGGAGGATCCTGTCCACTCCGCAGTCCCCCCTTCCCCTCCCTCACTGATTAATGTTGGACAATTGACGGACCAGAGGGAAAATAAAGAAATATCGATATATTAATCGTTTTAAATTAGCTATTTTGTTGAAATATAATTTCATAGTTGTTACTGGAGTACACATCTTATAAATGCGTGCTATGTGCGTTATTTACGAGCAATCGTTTTCGTACAAATTAAAAATATGCGATTTATTTCATACTTACTATAGTATGAAACTTCAACCCTTTTCCCACCACCTTCTTTATAAATGAATTAAACAGATATTTTATTTGATGAAAAATGGCAGGTGCGAACAATTAATGTGAATAATTGGATGACAGAACTCAGCTTCAATTATAAAGATGCATTGTTGTAATAAGAAGTAGTCTTAAAACGAACGGATTACTGATGCCACTCTCAGGTCGAAATAGAGTACAACCAAACGATCTCAAACCCAAGCAATCGTATTTTGCTTTTAGTGTTTCTGCGACCTCTCGTTGCTTTGCTTCGCATATATACATCTGTTGAAGTTGCACCAATAAAGAACGACTACTTTTCCCTCGTTGGGACAGTTAGCTTTTTTCAACCCAAAATTCTTATGCGGTGGACATAACAAAATTGGTGGAGACATTAGCGAGAAAATATTTATAACTTGATTAATTATTAAGTACAGATTAAAATATTTAAGATTAATAGGAAAAAAGTGGAATATATTAGTTATTCGTATAAATAATAATATTAATGTAACCCAAATGAATGTTTTCTAAATGTAGTTCCCACTCGTTTTTCTCATTGTAATCATTACAATATGTGGGTTTTCAGACCACTTTATTTATGGCGAGGTTCAGGTCATGAGACCTGAGGGCCTATTCTGTAACTCCCTACTCGTTCGGGAGGGGTCTTATCGCACGGGTGTGAAGTTACTTTCCATGCAGGAAGCGCAAAACTGTATTCGATCAGCACCTTCTCTAATACAAAATTCAACTCTGCCCTACCATGAGGATAAAAAATGATATCTCCACATTGACCATACGAAAAAAGCGGTCGTTTAAGATTTCTTGGAGATCATTCAGACTCCCTTCTAGATGTGACGCAACTTAAAAATTATGACGCAGCTCTCTGACCTTCGTAGAGAAGTTGATTCGGTTCGTTTACGAGGAATTCAATAGGCTTTGATTTTCCCCGTGTGAACGGGAAGCCGCAGATGCTGGAACAGCTTCAGAAAGCATTTTCTTGTCGCACAACACCATCTTAGTCGTTGGGCGTGATTGTAAACATTGTAAACGCATTGCTCATATTTTTCAGTTTTTTCTGTTGACATCTGGATTATAATTAATGTGAAATTACTTTTAATAGTTATTATTTTGTGTAAATTATTCAAACTACAATGAAGGTGGGGGAGGGGAATCCTTCCTAGAGATATATTCGCTTACGCTGCCTAAACAGTCACAGATAGATAACAACTATGAATGATAATATTCTTCACGCCAACGAGTTCTACAAAACAGTCAGCGACATATGTTCATCTAAAAAGGTTCACCTAATTTATCGAAAAAAGTTATTAAAAATAGACGTGTTAGAGTACTTCTATTGAAGAGAATAATTGAAGTACGAAAAACTTAATTATCAAATTTAACGGGTTCTTTATTTTGTGCATTTAACGAAGATAAAAAATGTCTTTAAATCGCCGAATTTGGACGAGTAGTTCAGATTTTGCTAGCGTGTAAGTGAAATAGAGTAGCCGCACCGCCGCCGTTTTCATGCCTCGGAAACTAAAATGCGACCGGCGCGGCTCCCGACATTCTACCAAGGTGGCAACATGGAATGTCTTTTCCCGAAGCCAGGCGTCGCTATCTGATTAAACATCTGGTGAATATGATTAAATCGTTCGCGTCAGCTGTCAACACTCTGTGACCTTAAGGGCAATGTCAGAGTCGTACAGACCTAAGTCGCTCTCGTACTATGCGAGAGCTACTGGCTCGCTATTATTTTAAATTAAGGTTTTAGGGCTCGCCAACGTGCAAGTCATTAGAACTTTTAGCTCACTATTATTGTAATCTTCTATTTGTGAGTTATTGGCGAGTAAATAAAGAAAATAAGCGTTTTAAGCTAAAATTGTATGTTACTTTTGACATGGTATTAGATGACCTAAAACGTAAGACAGTGCATAATTGTTCATATAATTCATTTAACACCACAAAATAAGGGCAAAAAGATAAATGTGCTACTTTTGTGAAAAATGAAAAAAATCATGTTTTAATATGCCAAAACTAAAAACCCGTTAACGTAATTTCTCGCGTAATATACACATTCAACTCAGAATTTAATAAACTTTAATTTATGTAAGAGCCATCTCTTCTGTAAAATGCGTCATTTGAGTTCTTTGCGGAAAAACGAAATAGGACCGAAATTTTCGATGTTTTTGAACCCCGCTCCTCGGGCACATGAAGAAAATGGATTCAAACTTCAAATTACTCATTTTACTTTTTTGCGCAAGAAGATATTGAAACCATTTCTAGTTTTCTGCGAATTAATCGGAGGCATAAAACTATTTTGTCTTGCCTATTGTCTATTACAGTAATGTGCGTAAATTTTGTAATAACCTATTTCTGATTTCAGAGTTTTTAATCTCGAGCCATTTTGACGGAAGGAAATATAAGGACACGACCACGAAGTTAGCGAGTGTCTTTCCTTGGTCAAGATTAAGGTTTTGAAAACGATTTTTCCTGTATGTTATTATTGCTTAAATGCATAAATTACTGGATGATAATTACTGCGTTTCTAGGCCTCGTACGTACTACAACACTGATATATTAACTTGTTCGACCATGATGGCATACAGACTATCATTACTTTGAGAGTAATCTACCAGTAACGTTACTCCAGTGACTATATTGGTTCGTACTATCTTGATTCATAAAATCCACTATTTTGAATGCTGCGCGAGATTAGTAAATGATATGATTATTGTGATAACGGAAAATTATCCTCAATCCAGATGAGAAGTTGAAAACTTGCTTCTTCTGTAAGTATGTATGTAATGTATACATGTATGATGTTCTTCAGTTACAAATTTGTAATTGATTTTTTGGCCCTTCCAAGTTTCCAGTCGATCTGAAATTTTACAGATATATGTGGTATTTATGGCAATAGATGTTGGTTCCATTTTACGAACATATACCCTTAAAGGGAGTGAAATGGATATATCCCACCATTGTCTGGAGTAATTTCAAACAAACTATATTCACAGACGACTGACTATCTGACAACTATCACAGCGGAGATAAGACAATCCTGACACCCCTAGGTACGTGGTGGTAACGCGGTGACATGTACAATAACAAAAAAAACTATATTAGATTGAAAACCATAGTTTTCGGTGCCGCTGAGATGGATAAGGATGCCTTCAATGACGCGCAAGTTCAAAATCACTCCACATGGGAGATAAAATGCCCTTAGCACCCATGACCTAGTGAGTGGGAATGCGGTAGCATGTAAAAATAGTAAAGAACGAGCAATAGTGGTGTTGAGTACATCGATTTTGGGAACGTTGAAGACAAGAGTTAATATATCATGCTCTAGGCATCTTATTCCCACAATCACTCCACATGAATAAATACCCTTTGAGTAAGGGGTGAGAAGGGGATGAAATAATATTAATGATTACAACAGATATTTTGTGCAAATTGTAATCCATGTTAGGGAAACAGAATGATATTATCTTATGCAAGTAACAAATTGAGTCCAGTAACAGTAACAGTCCAGTTCATGCTTATTTGACAAAGAAATAACCAATTCTACTCCTAAAAAGTATTAAAAAATTCAAACGTTAAAAACGTTTTTTAAAGAAGCTTTGTATAAAAAGTACTGTAATAAAAATTATAAAATAATAATCAGTAAAATTGAACGTAAAAATAAGGTGAAATAAAGTGATCAAAAAGGCAAAATCAGAAAATTTGATATTATTTCGTTTATTTTTCTCCACGTGGTCATACGCAGTTTGTAAGTGCTTTTAAATGTGTTATTATTATATTATTATTATTATTACTGTAACTAATAAGGCATTTTATATACTTTCATATGAGAATAAAACAATCCTTGTATGTACTTTGTATGGATTTGTTTCGAATGTCAGCACTCTGTATTGGCATAATATTGGCACTGTTGTCAGCATTGATATAGACAAATAATATTCTCTCACAGTGCTAACATGTCATTTGTCACACTTCGTTTTCAATACTTACGAGTAGAAAACTGATTTATTTATATCACATTGACTCATCCAGTGCCTTTCCCTTTGCGGCTAAGATATCTGGATCCAGCATATTATTTATCCTAACTTACTGCGATTTGTGTATAAACACGCATGGAATATATAATAATACCGCATGTTATGTTATCCCTCTCATTGCAAAATACCTCGCACGTTTTAAAAGTAACAAAATTAAAAATTACATAAGGACACTTACTGTTTCGTTTTATGTACTGGTAACTTTTACTGTGCTTTTAATAGAACCTTCACTGAATCATATTAAATGATAAAATACCTCGTAGTACGAATAATTCATGATGAATTTCCTCAAGGGACACGATTGTTTTTGATGCCGTTTTTTTATTTCTTGTGACTATAATAAATCAACCGTGAATATTTTTTGTTACATGTAATAAAAAATACCGTAAGTGATACAAAGGATACTCAATAATAATGAATCTTTCGTGGAGTGGAAGCTCTGGTTTTGCCAACAGGTGGAATCGACCGCGACGTGCTGATCTTCTCCATCCCCCACTCATCCTCTCGCCTCACCAAGCGGGTGCCAGATGCAACGCACCAAGCCCAAGCCAAGGGTTAATTTTAATTTCTCTGCTGCTCTCCATTCACTTGCCTGGAGACTTGCATAACCGTGCACCCGTTTTATGAACCAGATGAAACCAGGGAATTCCTTTTTTTTTCAGTGCTAAAAGGAATCCTGAACGCTGCCAAGAATGCGTATGCTTCCGCTATCATCGTTTGCTCAGTCCACACCTATTCTTTCTGGGTTCTTTCTTGGGATATCAAGATCCCAATGCAATGAAAATATTCGCTATGTGAAGTCGTCGTGAGAATTTCTTTTAGAGTAAGCGATTCAATGCAGAAACTTAAAGCATCATACACGGCTCTTGTTTTCATCCCAATATACTCAAAAGAAGTCAGCCTACTAGGCGCAGTGGATTATCGCTGCGAAATGACAAGAAGGGTATGTTTGATTTCAGAAAATGGTGAGTTTTGATTTCCAATCGTGTGTTAGACGATGGCACGTATTAATCTCAAAGTGAGGGCAAGTTTTTGGATGTTTGGCGGAAGGCGATACTCGTGAGATGATACCTGATAAATAAAACGAAGATATGGACGGAAGTTAAAACAAAAATGATGTCCTGTCGACGGCGCCCGAAATTTTTTCGTTAAAAGAGCATTCAGTTCATATACTTGATTCGATTCGCATGATTCCCACGAATGAAAATCGCACGATCAATAGTTCACAACTTTTATTTTCGCAAACACGCTTGTATTTTATCAGAACCATTTTGATCGTTATGTTTACAAATACGATCAAAATGGTTCAGCAAAGATATATGCATACGATTAATGTCAATATAAATAATAAAAATGCAATTTTTGTAGGTACGTTATTTAACGTAGGTACCCTTATTTTACTTACGTTGTAGAATCTTTTCCCCTTCCTTATTTGTTTTCCTTTCCTAATTGTTTTTCTGAAATATATTTTCCAATTTTATCTTTTTATGGGTCATAAATATTAAATTTTATACACGTATTTTACTGTATTTTTTCAAAGAAATCTACTTTTCTTCGCTATTTTGATCATGCCAGCAAAGCTGGTGAACGTACTCTAATATTTAATATCTGGTACATACAACAATTGCTCTATTATTATGAAAGGAAACACTTTTTACCCGCCCCTTGTTGTAACGCAAGTAATGAATTGGAGAATTTTCCTTTTCATTATCACATACAAGAAACTTTTTTATACTTTATGTTCTATTAAGAACATCAAAATCATTTCAAATCTTATTTCATTCTGGAGATTGATTTCTTCAAATTTTGAAAAGAATGTGTGTATCGGAAAGAAGAATCCTCGGAACCAAACCAGACTGCATTTCATGTAAATGCGACAAAGCAGCACGTACATCGTTGCATGACTGCACTACCTTTTCCCCCTTAGAATTGCTTTCTTCTGCAGATGCCAAAAGTTCATTTCTTCACTCAAGAACAAATGATGTGCCGCAAGTGCAAAACGCAATCATCTTTTAAACCAGTGAATTTTAAAGTTTCACATCAACAGTGTTTGCTCTTCATCAGACCGATACTGGTGGTGGCGGGGTGCAGGTAGTGTCATATTGTAAACAAGTTTCATGAGGTGAGACGCATTCAATTACGCTGTGCATTGTCTTCTGCCTTGCAATTTAATTGTTCCTTGTTTTATGAGCGAGGGAGGCGAGCGGTGAGAGGAGCTATGGGTGGCGCGGTCGGTCGATAGCCACCCGCGTACCCCCACCCAACCACTTCGTTCGTGCTCAGCAGCGCGTGTCCGGTCAGCGGTGCACTCGGGGTCAGGGACACGGCGGAGCTGCTGCTGCTGCTGCAGGCACGCTCCACGCTCACTGCTCCATACGCTCTATACAAGTCGTTTTCATCACGAATCTATATATAATTTGATCAGTAAATACTGGTTCAAAACATAAGGCCAAATGTTTTCTGTTCTGCATATATTTCTTCCGTGTAACCTACACGTGGAGAAGATGTGTAATAACTTCCAGTCAGGTAAGAATGGCGACGAGCCGGGAATTGCTCATCCGGGGTTTAGAATGGGTGGAAATAGTGTACAGTTGTGTAAGGCGAACAGGGGGTGTAATGTTTAATGGTCCCGGGTTCGGGTCCCAAGAATTCCAATTCTTGGATTTTCATTCTGAGACTCTTTAATATTTTCCTTGAGTTATTATTCAATGGCAGTTCAGTTCGTTAGTTTATGATTTCCTTCGATATCCTTAAGGGGTCATCCATAAAATACGGACGCGTTGAGGGAGAAGTCCATTGAACTGTACGTTGACTTACGGTAAATCATAGGGGAAGGGGACAACCCGATAATGTGTATGTTCATGGAGTTTCATTTTATTATTATACAGACATTCACGATCTCGAAAATAATTATCAAATATTATTATAAATATAAAAGTGAGAAAAGTATAAACAAATAAAATAAAATTTTGCAATGTTTTTCACATCGTCGTTAAAAAATTGTCCCTTTGTTTTTCATTTTCTATTGAAACCAAGGGGAACTTAATAAATTTGAGAAGGGGCCAAAAATTGTCAATTTAGGAAGATTTTTTTTTAATGACCCCTAAGGTGCATTTCAGAAGAAAAATGCCTTTTTTTGTTTTTACGCGAGATCGCCGTTGCTTCAGTCAGTTCTGTTTTTATTTTTGTAACAGAATTTTTCACAATACCTAAATTAAAAAAGAAAAAAGACGCAAGAAGGATACCAGAAACAAAAAAAATCAGATAATGGTTGTATGATATCTTCCTTCGCAGGCTTTCTCTATGGAAGTGTTGACGTATTAATGAGTAAAAATAGAATATTATCTGTAAGGAACGCAACAAAATAATTAACAATAATCATATTTAAGTGTCTCTTCATATTTTTAATTAAATATTTACTAAATTTGTAATAACAATTTAGTATTTTGACATTATGACTTCAAGTGGAAACCTCGAATAATACGAATATTGTCCAACACTGACAAACAAACAAACAAACAAAAATAGGTGTACATAATTCCAGACTCAATTTATAAAAGTTTCAAGAACTCTTGTACATATACATTATTATACATATCATTCCACGTTGAAAACAAAAGATTTTAGAACACCAAATTCTAAAGATAATTTCAAAAATTGAGAGGAGAAGAATAAATTCGTTTTGATTCCGATGAAAATCGTAACCTCTCTTGCTTTGCGCAGTGCGTAATCAGTGATGCTCATATGATTTTTTCCGCGTCAGTTGCTTTGCCTACTTTAGGAGTGTCATTGTGAGACGCAGCTCCAAAATACCTGCCGTCATGAATCATCCTGATGACTCAGGAAAAAAAAAGGAAAGAAAACTAGTGTCATTTCTTCGAGATTTTTCGCTTCGTATCGCACTTCCTATGCAATAAGTATTCATATTACGGACACTGATCTCCTTGGATAAAAAAGATGGATTCATCTAAATGTTGTAATCTTCCAAATAAAGCAACATTATAAGATCAAAGTATCAGGACTTGGTATATTATTGTATCTTGTTTTGATGCTTCTCAGCTTGCACCGAACGTGAGGAGCAGAATACGATATTTTTCAGCGTTTATTATAAGTTACTGATTTTAGGTTGTATTTATGATCTAGTTTCTGGTAAATCATTTAACATTCCATATTCGTATTAATATGTTCGATAACTAAAAAATATCAAGTTTATTTCACTTTGCTGTTTTTATTTCTTTTTTTCAAACGTTTTCTTGGCATGTACTGGATGATTTCTTTCATGTTAATTTATGAAAAGCTAACCAAGGTGTCCTAACGTCTCCCCCTCCCCAGGTTATAGTTAATAATTATTTTTTATCAGTGTCTGTAAAGATACTGTTTTACTTGGATATTTTATGAGATTTCGAGCGAATTACATTGTTGTGAAGAAAGGAAGGCTTCGACCCGTTGCGCTTCCACGTTCGTTAACGGTACGTCCGCCGTTGAGTTCCCGGGGGCTTCCCCGCTTGTCTTTTCCCTGATCCCGCGTGGCCGCGCGCGGATAGTAATTGCCACGGTCCTCCGCGCCAACGACCTCTCTCCCGTGATTTTCTTTACTTCCATTAGAAACTTGTGCCTACGATGCAGAGGTTCAGAAACTAGGTATCTCTGTTCCATGCCTATCGAGGTTTTACACTAGTCGGTTTTAAGGTAAATGTCCTGATTCATAATTTTATTAAAGTGTTTAAGCTCGTCAATATCTTAACATGTTTTGTAATAGCCCAACTACTACACATTCTTTACTTCTTTTATTCATGCCTTCACTAGTCCATACACAAAAGAGAAATATTCTGGGGCTTTCTAGTTCAAAACTTTCCTGCTTAAATTAGCGAAGTGAAATAACGTAACAACTTTATAAATCGACGATTTCATAGTATGCATGATTAATTGTGGTAGAACGGAATACTTCTCAGTGAAACAAAAACTTTTGAACTTAAACAGTGCAATAGTATCCAAATGTGATAATAAATCAATAAATTTTCACCAAGTATGGTTAAAATTCAGTTCATGAAAAATATTTAATGTTGTGAAATGAGAAATACAGAATTGGAATACATTTTGTGTGACGTAACGTATATCATATATGTTCCCTCCCCTCTCGAAAATTCATGACAATTTTTGGAACGCTCCCTTCCCCTAATTGCGTGACGAAATATGTATATGGAACAGAAAGCATGTTTGAAATGTATGGTTTTGTGCAATTTTAATTTTCGAAAGAGAATATTAAAAAATCGATGAGTATATAACAAAAATGAAAGAAAAAGAAGTTAGCGACGTGCGTTAAAACATACCTTTGATATTTGACAGGTATGAACCTAATATAATTAGATTCATCATAGACCCGTTTTAATAATTTATATCGCCAACTTCTTGACAAATGGAGCAATGTGCTCCTGTTTTCGCAAGAATAGGGTTTTTTTATTTTGTTTTTTGAGGGGAGGATATGCTGAGAACTCATACGTGCTTGTTGTGACAAACATGTGTGTTTCAGGAGTGCGCGACACGCGCCCAGCCACTGAGCGAGCGAGCGGTCCATCGAGCGGGGGCCTGCACCAGCCAACTGGCGCTGGCTGGCCTTGTATCCTTCCTCCCTGAGCTGACACGTGGGCGCACGGCGGCCTCGTGGCACGGCGTGTAGCTAGCTGTATGGCACAAGGCGCCCCCGCGCGCCTCCCTTCGCCCCGACGCCCTTCGTTGCCTCGGCGCCTTACGCCCCACCAGCGCCTACTGCAGCAGCAAAAGCAGCAGCAGCAGCAGCAGCGACCGCCCTTTCACTCCTCCCTGCCTCATCTCGCACCCTTGCTCCGCTTCAGCAGCCCACAGACGCCGTCGCAGCAGGAGCACGAACAACGACGCCGGCGGCGGCACCATGGTGAAGACGTTCCAGGCCTATCTGCCCAATTGCCACCGCACTTACTCGTGCATACATTGTCGAGCGCATCTCGCCAACCACGACGAGTTGATATCCAAGGTGAACTTCTGCATTCCTCATATCTACTCGATATAATTCCTTTTCTTTTTATGGTGGCGATGAATCACAAGTCAATTCATATAATTGTTGCCCCAAAATAATTGATAAGTTTATATTGTTTTATATCCGGCTCTTACATCAGAACATTTCATGTGTGTTACGAAGGCGATAAGATTTTATTACCTTTAATCTTTGTGATCACTACAGCCAGATGGAAATTACGAGGAACCCCCGAGCCTCCCGCACTTATTGCAGAGGTGTCGATCGCTTAACGCACACGAAACAAAGATATGCACAGCTTTAAGCTTAGCTATCTATGGTTGTTTTATAAGTACTGACTTATCTCAACGAAAAGTACATTTTCCAATACTTTTTTCATGTTAGTTGCACCATGTCAGTTTCTGATATTGACATTGATTTGCATTTATGGTCATGTATTCTGATAGGTTCCTTTGAAATTCCCTCCGAGCAAATATGCAACACGCTATCATGCAATGTCTGTCGGGTTGCCTATACGAGAAGTTTTCTGGAGATAGGATCATTTTATAATTTTACTTGGAAAAGAGAAAATCAAGAATGAAAATTTTGACCAAAATTGTTTTTTAAACGGTTTTAAAAGATTTTTTGCAAATTTTACTTTCTCATTGACGTATTAAATAACAACTATTGTATTTGTGAAATTATTTTTTATTTTGAATTGAAATGCATTACATTGCTTTCATATTATATGCGTGCACGTAAAAAATGCGCGCATTCACATAATATGCCCAAGAAGAAGAGTACTTTTTATGCGTTGTGTTCTTTGTTGACACACTTGAGTGAAAACCCAAAAACTAATATGAGAAAGTATTTACAATGGTTTTGAACAACTAGATGTATTATGCTGTCGTGTATATTCTACTTAGCTTCTACCTTTTACCGCGTCTGCCGATTAATCATGCTATAACAAGAAATCCTGAACTAATAAACATTGATACAATATTTGATACTACCCTTGACAGACTTCAAAGTATATCAATATTTGAATTATTGAACATTGTCCTAAAGAAATGTTAATTTTTCGAAATGTATCTAGATCCTATATATTGTACAATGATATCTTGTCTATGCTGCAGTATTACCGAAAACAAGATCGTCAATTTGTTCATAATAAATTAAAACCACGAAATTTCATATTGATGGAACGGTGACGTTGGTCTGACGAATGCTTGCTTCGCTTGTTTTACTAACCTTTTCTCGATAAATGTCGCAGAAATCTAGCTAAAACAGAAGTAGACTCGTATTGCGACCCAACGAGTTAATAAATTAGAAATGTGATATTTCAGTGCGATATATCACATTTCTGTGAGGGAAAGTTGTTTCATCAAGAAATTACTAATTGGTGTGAATTCGCCTCATACGAATTTTGAATATCTCATAGTTCGCAGGATTATGGAAATCGATACATATAAACGCAACGTATTAATTGTACAATTCATTGGGTACTCTTCCTTTTCTCGCTTATTTTTTCACGTGACTTGATTTGAATTTCTCATGGAGCTTTTATTGAGCAATTGAAACGAATACTGGTAAAATTCTACGCTTGTTTATACTCTTATGGTTCCGTTTGTTTTAAGAGGCTCGTCGAAATGGTTGTGACTCATCACATTGCATTGGAACTAGAGAAGTTCTAAAGTATCTCCTATATTTAATTTTAGTTGATTCCCGACGCATCTAAATGAGATTCATGGAGCTTGTCGTTTGGTCGTTAAGTCCGACGTAAATCGAAAGAACCTCTTCAGTCCTGTTATGCAAGAATTGACTTTTACTTCTCGCGCTGCTGCGTAAGATGGGTAAACATACCCGTTAAAATTATTATAGTGAACTTGGTTGAAAATTGGTCATTACAAAGTGTGGGAAATATATGGAGAATGCAATATTCACTAACCTTGAGATGCCGAAATTTATAGATTTCGTTCAATTTACTTCGTTTGCAGAATGGTCTTCAATGTAATTTTTGACGGCGTATGAATGAATTCTGTCGCACATTATATATATTACATATATAACTGGATTTACATATTTTTATAATAACTAGCTGGTTTACGTATTCGACCAAAAAGTAATAAAATTGGAGTAAAAATAGTGAGTAATCTAATTTTCTTACCTATTTGGTCAAATATGTAAATCCGCGTATCTCAATTCTGTGAATATTATAAACATTCTGTGACTATACACGGGCAATTAAAAACAAAATTGTTTAAAATAAAATGTTATATTCGAAACTAATATTATGATAACTGTGTAATTACGATTTTATTGTTTTATTCGATTTTGAATAACGAATGAATTCGGCCAACTTGTAAAGGAATGGCCATTCCTTTCAAAAAGAAGTTGAAGATATATAGTAACACGAAAAAATCTGACCTGTTAACATTCGCAGCTGATCGCAGCGAACAGCAATAAGATTCTCAAACATGTCATATGTCTCATATCTGTCAATCACGAAGTGTGATTTAAGAGAACACGAGATGATTATAACATACGCAAATTGAAATTTAATGCCAAAAACTAAAGGTATGTAAATAGGATTTGAAGTATTGTAGTTCAAATGAAAAGAAATTCTTTAACAAAATTATTTTTCTGGAAGGCAAACGAGAACCTGTAAGAAAAACATATAAATTACATTATCCACGATAATTCGATTAAAGTAAATTACATTGTTTGTCTTCTTAAATTTAGATAGTTCTTTACTCCCGATATCCGTTTTCACGTTGCACAACAGAGTTCAGAACGCCACGGCTGGATCGAGTCAAAATGCAACTACTCAAAATGACTGCCACGGCTCAAAAGTCAGTTAGTGTAGCAAGGGGGCATGGTATGAACCACTAGTACTGAATTTGTATATCTGTTTTAATTTGAAATCTTTGTAGGAATGAATATTTTGATGCATCTTAAACTACAGTCATCTCTTTTCGCATACCCCGTTGTCGTACCCATGCCGTTAGTAGAGACAGTGCACATGCGCGAGCGCGGTGTTTGGGATGTGCATCCACGTGCCGCCCGACACGAGGTCATGAGTCTCGCTCTTCGCCCCGCGTGTGTATAAACGCCCACACACTGGGACTCACGATGCGCCGCGTCGCTTTTCTGGCTTGAGCGCGTTTGCGGTCAATTTCTCGCCTGGTATTATAACATATGTTGTTCTTCCACATTATTTCCCCGATTGTGCCGAACTATAATTTATTTATTTCACTTAAAAAACTGTTGCATTTTGCAGATTCAATTGCGATTTAATATGAATTTAGTTCAATCAAACTAATTGATTATTTCATTTCCCTCAATGTACTATTTTGTAATGTTAATTTGCAAGGTACCATTTCCGAGAGAGCGCTAACGTGTACTCCGGCACCGTGAATGTGGATGGGGGACACAGTTCATGTCTTTCACGGCCCTTCGGCAATTAATACGGCGACGTGTACCCGGAAATCTGCTTTAAATGCTTAGAAATAGAATTTTAGAGCGAGCGACAAGTTTGTAGACTATCAAAGAATTGTTGCACAATAATTGTTAAAAGAAATGTTGTACTAACTTTTATATTACACTAGCTGACTACTGACGCGGTTCTGTGGTTCAGATGTGATTAAGTAACAGACAGACATGCTTTCGCATTACGCATTTATATATTAGTATGGATTAGATAGTATATTTACTATTTTGCATTTTAATAACATTCATATTAGCATTTTCAAATTATGTTACTTTGACACGGTTGATACATATTGAACCCCATCCCCTTAAAGAGTTTTTCTCAGGTTTTGTTTTCGACACTTTGATCGGAATTGGTATGGTTCGTTATCTGCTTCTGTGGAGTTAATTAGTTTATTCCTCCATGAAATCTAACAGTTTTAATCTATTTCATTGGTTACAAAATATTTATGTATTACTATTTTATTGGATATTTAAGTTAAATGTGACCTTCCAAAAGAAAACTTCTAGTCTTTTCTCAAGAGATGTGGGTAGTCTGCAATACAATTTTGTAATGTGTTCACTGTCGAATTTGCAATACAATTTTGTAATGTGTTCACTGTCGAATTTGCAATACATTGATCATGATGACCAAAATTTGGTAATCATTTTAGAGAGGGAGGATGAAAATTGTTTCCGTAAATATTTGTTTCTGCTCAAATTGGTGAAAGATCGTTTTACTCGAATTGACACTTCGTCTTCGTGCAAAAAGAAAAAATCTCGCCTAATACCGGTGACTCTTTCAGAGAAAGAGTTTACAGACAAGTTCTTAGTGGTCTGTTGACTCATGTAACACTGAATGTGCAACCTAGGAGATTGACTCTGAAACTGCGAGTTTGACTTCATCAGCGCATGGTAGCTGGCGCTGTTATGCACCGACTGCGTCACACCAGGAATAGCCTTTTGGCACAACCACCAGCTGCTTCGAACGCGTTGGTTTCTTGCTGACGTCTGGTAGGGAGTGCTGCTAGACCAGCGGACTGGACTAGGAATTTTTGGGCAAATGCCGGTTATATTTCTCTGGAAATAATTAAAATTTCAAGAAGCATGTCTACAATAACATAGAGTAGTTTAACACCCATAAACCTTCTCTCCCTGAGCTGTTATGAAATCTTTGTATATTCATATTTGGTTCAACTTAGGTGTTCTATGTAATGTTGAAGGGCAATAGACTCTAAACATAATCTTTCCCAATTATTATGGCCATTTCGTCAGTCGTTGAATGAAGCGTCCCCTTGTACATCACTAAATAGTACTTAGTATAAAAAAATTAAAACTGATCTTTTTTTCTATTACTTGCCTCATGTCAGTACCCACTAAACAATTTTTACAAGGTTTTTAGCTGGGATTTCTCTCACCTGCTCTAGACCAATGTCTGTTCGGTACGTATGTTTAGTTTGTCGCAAACCCAACATCTTTCCCTCGCAATTATTTAAAGTATCCTATTACAATGCATACAAGGCAAATAAAATGAACGCTTTACTGAAAGCGTCGGAAGATCTGCCCAGGAGTGAGACAAGGTTTTGGCCATTCTGTATATACTCGCTATTCTGTTGGTATTAGTCCAGATTCTATGAATGTTATATATTAATTTTGATGAACTTAAAATTAGCGCCGAATACATTTTAGATTCATTTAAAAAATAAATAAGAGTTCATATCTCTGCAGCTGAAAAACTAAATCATTTGTATTCGTCAAATTATTACCTCAATTTCGCTAATTATGTGAACTACGACAACGAAAGCTCCGGAGTAGAGTGAGAAGATCTCCCTTCCCGTCACAGCCAACTCTTTCCTTTCAGAGAAAATTTCTGCCATGATTTGTTGAAGTATTCCAGATTCTCCCTGGAAATAATAATAATGGCTATGGGTCTCAGCTCCTGGAAATTGTGGCCATTTATCTTTTGTTGCGACCCTATGGGCGGACCCACATTCGCAATTCCGATGTTCCATCTGGCTTCCACTTCCATTCTCCCGCTGAAGTTGTAACTCATATTTAATGCCTTCAAATTGCTAAAAGCCTTTAATTGAATTAAACTGTTGAAAGAATGCCTTTAAAAACTCATCTGTTAAAAGACATTTTTTAAATCTGAAATTTTATAAGTTCCTGTAAAATCTGCAAGTCCGTGATGGACTCATGGTGTTCAGTTTTGGGGTATAACTTTAATGAATATCAGTAGTCACTTAAATACTAATCTGCGTTTTTCAATGCACTCTAGTCGTCAAACTATACTTTCTGCTTTATTGAAAAATAATGTCTGTTGGCCAAAGTCTGTTACTTGATCACAGAGTTTCGAGTAAGGGTGTATTTTCCATCTAGACTCAATTAAGAGTTTTAAAAATGATGATTTGATGAAATAAGTTTTCAAAGAAGCATATTATTGAACTAGCCAACTCTACCTCCCTTCTTATGGGTTTTCTTGTTCTGATACAGCTTACTCTTCGTTATAATTTAGCCTAGACAAAAATAGCATGCTTACATTAAAAAATGTGATATCAATTCGTGAGAGCGTAAATTACTAAATAATAATAATAGCGTACTTCATACCTTTTTTAGCATCCTTTTTCAACAAGCCTCTACAACACAAAAGCATCATTCCATACTGATTTCAAGTTCCTATTTTTAACATATTTTTGTCTGTGATGAATGAGTCGTCTATTCAGGACAATGCATGTACATTTTTACCTTCCTTCACCCATTAAAAAGTGAAATATCGAAATTTTACAAATCTTTTTGGAGATATTTGGTTTAAAAATATACATTTACGAAAATGGAGATATCTCAGTAAGTTTGTGAAAAATAGTGAAAAGAAAACAAACAAAAAATTGAAAAATCACATTCCTCTGTAATGTACCATTTTAAAATCGGAAAATTGAAACAAAAAATCTACTTAAATTATTATGTAAAATGTAAATATTGTTGTTTTTTTAAGTAAAATATTCATATTTAGTGCAGTGTTTTATTAGAAGAATTAGGATTCCATTCTTTGTTGTACATTACACAATGCTAAGATAACTATTACGAGATGAAATTATTTGTTTCAGTCCTTCCAAGGAAGCCAAGGAAGAGCATATCTCTTCAATTCTGTGTGAGTATCATACAAAGAAAATTTATCAGAGTAAGCTGTGAGTGATTAACCTTCAAACCTTCAAATTAGGGTGATTAACCTTCAAACACACGCGCTGGGGTGGAATCCACCCCAGATCTCTATTTTTCATTTGTTTAAATATAAATATTATTCCGTTCACAGCATAACTCTGTGTACCTCTGTCTTCATCCCGCAATCAATACATTGAACTGAAATCGGCTGACGCCGAATTGTCGTCCCGTCAACGTGACATTGTTTTCTGAGTGGGATGTGATCCACCCCGCGCGTGTGTTCTCGCTACAAAAGATTTCGAATTTACAACTCACCTAGAAGTGCCCATCACTACCTCGACGTCCCTATTACATCTCGGTCAGTCTCCCTATTCACACCCGGCTTTGGGGGCGGGGGTAGGATCTCAGAAGAACAATTCTATTTGCAAAGAAAGCGAAAATGGTACTTTTGTGACGCGGCTGCGTCTTGAGAACATATAAAGTTTCGCTGTCGGAGCAAGAGTATCATTTGAACACTCTTTAACCATTGTTGTCTGGAATTCTTAGAAATTTTGCGACCGCCGCGGCGGAATTAATTTCATTGTCCCATTGGTGCATTCAATGACAATTTCTCGTGCATTTGCCACTATACGTGAAATCGAAAATCAAAAGATTCAGTGGCATCGAAGAAGAGCCTCGAAGATAACGTGAAAAAAGCGTCAGGTGGCTATGAAGTTTGACCTCGTCAAAGAGATAGAAAATCACACAATCATCATGTTGTGATTATAAGAAACTATTGTACAAGAACATAACTTTGTGTATTGCAAAGAGTGTACCCCTGACTGAGAGCGCAGAGTCCCTCATTTTCTACAATGCACCTTTCCAAAGTTCAAGAAGAGTTCAGAGGTACTAATCACAAAAATTATTTTTAAAAACTTTCACTTTGTGATTTTTTTGCGTATATACAACTAGTCAAGATTTTAAAGCCTGTTTTAGGTTGTTTTTTCTTACTTTGATAGTAGAACATTTGTAATTTTGTGTGTGTAATTTACTTAAAATTTTTCCAAATAAATACATAAATTTTAGTAAACTATTTATTTGTTTCACTCTTCCTCTAGCAAACATACTTTTTAAAATTCTGAAAAAAGAAGAGAGTATAAAGATGTAGTATTTTTTCTGCATGTGTAGCATAAAGTTTCATAAAAATGCACATCATAGATTTAATTTTTTCATTTAAAAATATGATTTCCAGCATGTAAATAATAAAAAAATTGCATGAACATAATGTTTATTTTGAGATTTAAAAAAAAACAGGTGAAAAATTTAACAAGTTTCTTAATTTAAACTATATTTATTTTGGGGCGGAATGCACCCCACACGTGTGTTGAAGTTCCACTTTTGGGTGCTTATGCTTGGGGGTTATTCACATCGGAGTTGTCCATAAAAGGAATTGTCAAGAGGTCTTTCTTATAAAAAACATTATTAAGTAAAATAGTTATTTATTAAAAATTATGCTGCTGTTCACTTAAGATTTTTATTTAGTTGATTAATATGTAAGAAATAGTAATAATCACACAGTTTGTACCCTTTGGTTTGCTTATGTAACATGAATTGTTCATCTGGGAATGTTGAGAACTATAACATACTAGCTGAGTACCCACAGCTTTGCTCACATGAATTGTGAATGAATGAAATACGTCTCCAATTTTATTTTTTCTCGTATCGTCATTAGTATCCACTGAGAATGTAAT
Organism: Laupala kohalensis; assembly: GCA_002313205.1. Taxonomy (NCBI): domain Eukaryota; kingdom Metazoa; phylum Arthropoda; class Insecta; order Orthoptera; family Trigonidiidae; genus Laupala; species Laupala kohalensis. The sequence goes on from NNCF01126488.1 coordinate 209,885, forward strand.
CCATTAATGCTGGAGTTTGATAGTATTGGTATGAAACCCTCAATCCCTTATTTTCATTGACGTAATTTTAAAAAGGTTGTAGAAAACATTTATTTCTCTCTTAGGGGTGAATTTTTGTGAAATCCTTTCATAGCGGACATTTTTGATAATTGTTTGTGTCACACTCTTCCCAGCCCCCACCTCTAGGAGCATCGTGCACTTCATGTGGTATTAAGAGTACATAATGTCATTAGCATATGATTATTCATCTCAGAAAACATTATAACCATGGACTCGACCCTAATATTGGTCTTTTTCACATCTCACCCTTTGCACCCCAGATCTGCGAATACAGTGTTCCTATGTGATCTTCAACATAACGGTATTGGTATTTGCAACATTTCGTCAACCCTCAAACTATGTATCCAATGCATTTCAATATTAGTTTTCAATTATTTTTATCCATAATCCCATTTCCACAGACACACACCACTCAAGTTAGTGGTGTGTTTCTTTCATGAGGGCTGAGTTCAGAATTACACAATATTGGGATTTCACTACCACCTCAACGATGCCAAAAGTTATGGACGTTCGATATTTCTTCCCTAGGGATGCTGGAGTTTATACAGACTGATTGTGGACTTTGACATCTTCAAGATTGTCACTACTAATTTCAGCAGCCCTGAGAACTGTGATCTCAACACTAATATCAGTCACTTTTGATTATTTTTTCATTTTACTCCTCACCCCCAACAGGAAGGGTGTTTATTCCTTATAGGGGATGATCGCATACGTATCTGACAATGAGGACACATTACTTCAGCAGTCCCAAAAATGATTAAAACTCTAACTATTACTTAATACTCCTACTAACTCCTTCACGTGGGCCAAGTTGTTGGTAAACCCAGCTAGCTGGCCCACCTACTAACAAAAACGTACCACCCAACTCCTACCTCCTATCGCTCCATGTAGATAAACTTTGATAGTATGCTACATTTCCTGTTTACAAATACTACAATGAAAAATAAGATTGAATTTGCTCCGGGCACTCCAGAGTTATGGTGGGATACATATATAAAACATTCCAACCTCCATATCACTCTGTTAGGGGTGAACTTTCATAAAAATCTTTCCTAGCAGATGTCTAAAATCTATTTTTATGATAAAAATGTGTGTTCCAGAGTAAATGTTGGCTGTGGTCCTGCAGAGGAGAGAGTTTTACTTACAGGACTTCATGCTGTCGCTGACATATATTGCGAGTGTTGCAAAACAACACTTGGCTGGAAATATGTATGTAACATTCTGCAAGAAAGAAATTAAATAAATATTTCATATTATATTTAATAGTAAATAAATAATTGTATTTCAAATTTCTGTATAATTATATCATTTTGCTTCATAGTTTCTTAATTTAGATTGTTCATGTTAATTTCTTTTGTGGGTTTCCCCCTCAATCATTACCAACAAAATTATTAAAATTCTCATTACCTTCTACATAAATCTTTTCATCTATAAACATTTCAAAATGGACTATAAGAAAACAAGAAATAAATAATCTTCAAAAAGAGATGTTTTTTTATCTCTAAAACTTACATCAACCTGTAACCCATTTGAGTTAATATTTTTAATTGTTTTCAATTAGTATAACTGAAAAACATGCAGATATAGACCACCCTCCATTCTAATGAAACATAATTGTTTGCTTTTGTGTGTCATGGTGATAAAAGATTTTTTAGAAAGTGTTTGAAAGACCAGAAAAATCTTTCTCTTGGACCATAATGTCATGTTGAATGACCTCACTCTCTCCACTCCTCCCTCTACTGGTAATTTTGTAAGAGATCAGTTAATTGAAATGATGAAGTTTCATATACTTAGTTCTGCAGCGAAGTTGATTGTTTTTTCATTCATAAAGGTTGTAATGGGATAGCTTTTCTGCTCTGACCTCAACTACTTGAAGTATCTTCAGTAGAAAAGTATAACAGAAAATACAATGACCTTAATGAGAGATTTAATTTAAAGCCTGATAAATTAACATATAAATTACCTTTACAAATAATTGTTGAAACCTGGAATATACTCTGTAAAACTTCTGTTACATGGGGTAATGTTACTGTCACTGAAGATATCAAAAGTAACAAATTTTCTTGTGAAACACACTTATGATACATAGAATAAATATCATTTTTACTGGATAGTTCAGCTAGTGACATTAAAGATGCTAACATTACTGAGAATAAAGGTTGCTTATCAAAATATATTAATGAACAGAAATATCTGATAATTTTTATGTAATGAGTTGAATAATACTAAAAGAATTGAGAAGGAGTAGTTTTTTTTATTGCTGATAGAGAAAGCTTATAATTTTACTTGGCCAGTTGGTGCTTGATGAAATGGAACTTCGACAAACTTTTACATAATGGCCTAAACATTTAGATTTTTCTTTGTTCAAAATATTTTTTCACCTTTTCCAATTAATTTTTTATTGACATTTTTAGAATCAAAATGTTCTTAAAAGAAATAAAACAAAATTAAGAAAAACAATTTATTATCTAAAAAAAAACAATTTTGCCAAAAACTGTTTTTATAATTCTTGGTGAAATTCCAATGTGCTACAATGTGTGTGCCTTTTGAGTACGGGTTTTGGAAATATGGGATGCCATCACTGTGTTGAAGTTTACTCTGTGTAGTATAATGCAAGTAGGTGTTCTGATGCAATCATTTCTTTGTTTACAGGAACATGCTTTTGAATCGAGTCAAAAATACAAGGAAGGAAAGTATATCATTGAGCTGGCTCACATGATCAAGGAAAATGGATGGGACTGAGATTTGGTTTGACGTAGTGCGTCTTCATTTGAGAGTGAAACTTTGTCCTTGGACTAAGTTGAACTGGTCTCCTCTTCTGTTGACACACTGCGCCAATGAAGTTTCTGAAGTTTCTGTAGTTTCCTGACACATCAAGAAGTGGCTGTTCCTTCTATTTCATGCCACGTGATCTGATTTTTATAGTTGAAGAAGTTTGTTCAGAAGTATCGAAACTACCATCAAGTAGAAGGATTTCAACTGGACTTCACGAATAGCTTCAATTCAGTGTTACATATTCACAAATATATACATACATATATTAGTGATCCATGACAATGTATAAACTTTTCCTGTATGTTGAAAAGTGTTTGTGCTTCATACAAAACTTTTTCGCTGTGAACCATGTGTGCTATAATGTAAGGTTTGAAGCATTTCAGCTGTGACCATTCGTAATTTGTTATAATTTGCTTGGGAGTCGAGAATTTAGATGAGTGTTTATTGACATCCACTCTTGACATGTCTCTGATAATACTGGCACTATTCGTTTTCCTAAATGTTTCATAGACACCAGTGCTGAATTGCTCTAAGATTATTAGCTTCCAGGCTACTTGTTTTTTAATGTGTTTTTGTGTGGTTCAATTGCTGACTGCTGAAGGATGCTTTGAGTGGTGTTCTGTGAGAGTGAGATGGTGAGATTTGTTGTATGTTCATTTTTTTTTATGTGTACTTATTTTGTGCCAATTTTTATTATCTTGTATTTGACTGAAGTTTAAGAATCTTGAAGACCCATCACCATCAGCATTGGTGTTATGTTATTTGATTTTTATTTATCATGATTTTTAGTTCTTCATTTTGCTTTTTAGGTCAGCAGTTCAGCTTGTGCAGAACATTGCAAGTTATTTAAGAATCTATGTATGTTTATGGGAAATGGTCACTTCAACGATTCCTCTTCTCATCTTGCTTGTCTGTAGCGGTCAAACCCTGTCAGACTTGTTACTGCAAGCTTAGCTCGATGTGATAGATGATGGCTATACGTATTACTTTTTATGGAGTAGATGCTAATACATACATTAGAAATGATACTTGAAAATTTATCTGTTGCATTATTGCTCAGTACTTAAAACTTTTGTACTTTATTTTGGAATATCTTTTGTGGTGCCGTATCATTGGCTCTCTACTTCATAAAAAGTAAAGTGCCATCACAAATCTTTGGTAATCCAATCTAGTCTTTCATTCTGTGCATTCATTGTTATTCCCCTACTTATAGCTAGTGTTTTATACAGGTCACCTTCATTTCTTATGATGACAAGTTTTATTTTTAAAAAGTTGGAATTATTAATTTCACATAAGAAAAGAATATTTTATAAAAGGTAGTGTTTAGATAATACAGAGTATGTTGATTTTTTTAGCATAGCAAGGACATTACTTCTGAGTTATGTTATAAATAGCATGCTTTTAACAGAAACTTGAGTTCAGTATAATTTCATGTAAGCATTTTTTATAAATTTGTACTAAGATGTAATAAATTAATTGGAAATTAGAATGCCCAAAATATCCCTCTTTATTTTTTAGTATTTACTTTGTACCCATGGCTTCTCTTGGAAAATTTTTGTATTGTTAATCCTTCATTGATTTCTATGGATTATTACATACTTCACTCTTCTGCAATTTGGTGCCATTGCATTGCCTATACTCTCCATTATATTCACTGGTATATTTTCCATTACTGGGCTGAAAGACATACCAGTGACATATCTAATGAGTTTATTTCCCATTATGATGTTTAAAGCTTCTTGCATCTCACCTCCTACATAGCTAGTAGTAGGTAGAGGCAGATTTAACAGCAGCACATCGGGCATGTGCCCTAGACCCAGACTCCTGAATGACCTGTAAAACTCAAACATGATTCTTTTTCCTATCTACACTATGTTAAGTACATATGTGTTAACAATTAACTTTAAAACCTGATAATACAGTAATGTATTGTGGAACACTTTAATATAGTATTTGATTACCTAGCCCCACAAAAAAAATCCATCATATCAATTTTTAGTTATCGCTGAATTACCTCAGCAGGTTTTAATGAAAAAAATTGCAATTTTACAAGTAACATGGAGATGCCCTGGTTGCAAAAACAAGAAAGAAGCTAATATTTGTATTAGGATTCATTAAAATTTTAAATAAAATTGTCCAGGGTTCCCAACTGCAAAAGTTTAATGTTGGATGGAAACTCCGCACAAAGGTTAATAACTCGAGATCATCCTGTAACTTTGCCAGATGATAAATCAGAATATGCCAAGTAAAGTATCTTAGAGGCGGAAGAGACTGAATGCTCATTTTTTGATAAATTTAACATAAAATTAAGCATATTCAAAAATATAATGTATTGTGTCAATAAACTAGGGATAAACGAGGAATAAAATTATATGTATTGTGTCAATAAACGAGGGACAGGCTGAATTTCGTTTCCATCAGATTTTGCTTTCTCACTCCATGATCTGATTATTCATGGGTTATTTGCTTGGAAAATTATTTTTTATTGTTCTTTGCCACTTTACCCTCTAGGACGCATTACATGTAAATTGCCGGGTTTTTGTTGTTGTTTTTTTCATTAAAACCTAAGGTAATTCGGCGATAACAAAAAATTGACACGATGGATCTTTCTGGGGACATCGGCATCGTTCTCAGCATCAAAAAATACGTTAAATCCATATACGCGGGTGTCCGGTACATTGGTTTAATCGGCACCCATAGGGGCCGCCACCTACCTTATCCCGCTTCCCCCTTTGAGAAGAAAACATAGTGGCACGTATGTATGCTTCATGCCGCTATCGCTTTTCACCGCTCCCAGCGACCTCGCCGATCCCCCTCCTCCCCTTCGCCGAAGACTGCACACCTCACTTTCACTACTGGCATGGGAGGGGGACTTGAATGTGAACATACGTTCGATAGGATATAAACAGAGGTGCCCACCCCCCTGAATCCTATGAAGCAGACCCCCTCCTAAATTGGCGGGACTCCCCCCCACCAAAAAGAATTGCCTCTCCCCTTCGTTTTGACTTGCTTTAAAATCATATTCCAAATATTTAGAAATATTTTACAACTTTATCGTTCTTACTTACCCCAACTCCGTATTAAAACCAGTTGTAGAACCAATGCACACACTTTCTCATACACTTTTAAGACTCTTATCTATATAGTTCGCAAACTAACTTTATAAAGAAAAAAGCAACGATTTTCATGCATCTCATATTGATGTTGACAACAGCAGTTTAATCTTCTGCGTATAAAATAAAGGGAAAATGATTGCTGGAAAATTTATATTGTTTGGTACCATTTTTCTTGAAATTTTGTACAGAATCCAAAGTAAAACTCATTTCCTGTCCTTTACTCGCACGTTAAAAAATAGTTTGCTCTAAGAAATATCCAGTAGGCGAATCATTCCGACCGCGAAAGGTAAGGATGTTTGTGTGAGCAAAAGGTTATTTGTCAGACAGCAATTGAGAACGAAGAAGTGTCAGTCAATGAGGCCAACATTCCCATATTTTACAGGCCATACGCTATTATGCACGTCTTGTTAAAAAAAACTTTCGGTATCAGAGACACTAAAAACGAATATTTCCGTCAAAACCTTGCGATTTCTTTTTTGGTTCCGATACTGTCTCTAGACTACGTGTATGATAAACTAAAAAGAATGTTCATCACCTATATCGATTTTACTGATAAAGGATAAATTTAAATGAGATTATGGTACATAATTAGGATTTAATTTATATTTCAGCAGCTAAAAATTAGGAAAATAAAAGAATAGAGTTGGAATTTTTAAATTTTCAAAGAACCACACTCAGATTCCATTTATATTCAGATTCGTATGCGCTGCGATTTCGAGGTTTCTTATGTTTAATCGAATTATTTCACTGGATAAAGCACTTTAGATACATGTCTGCTACTTCACTTGTAAGATATACATCATAATTCTCTATCCTTATGACGTGCCCCACTTCCCCTATAGGTTTGTCGCAACATTTCTGGGATATTCTGTATAAAGCAATGAATTAGTTGATTTTAAAACGTAGGTGATGAATATCCTCAAGAAGAAATTTGTATAATTTGTAACGCGTATAGGTGTGTGTGACAGCAAATATTCGTGAACAAAATTTGTATTAAAGAGGCAAATACCAACGAACAGTTCGAGGAACGACAGTTTTTCTTAAGCCTCTCTTCTTACCTTTGACCACACGCTGTAACGCTTGACCAGAGCTTGACGCTTTATCAGACTACGGCTCAGAAGAACTACAACCGTTGCACATCACTTGAGATATTTTGATTATTACATTAATTTTTAAATATTTTGTGGCAAAATTCTATCCACTTGTCATATCTAAGAGTTTATGGCTGTCGTGTAGACACAAGCGGCGGCACCAGCGTTGCCAAGCGAGGGACGCGCCTTGCTCAAACTAGCAACTCGCTCCACATTCCATAGTGATGGTAGTAGCCGAACGTGCAACGATCGGGCTGATTAGTCGTTAATCGATTGGGAGAGGGAGTTACTCGAGACTGATAGGTCTAGCTAACGGAGTTGATTCGGGTCGTTTCTAGGACCGTGGAGGTCGAGCCAGCAGCGAGGGAGGAAGATAGTCGCTGGGTCCGTGGAGATCGAGCCAGCGACGAGAAGAAGGTGGTTGCTGATCGTGGAGGTCGAAAAGCAATCGAGAGGATGTAGTTGCTAGGACCGTGCTCGATCACCACGATCCTAGCAACTACCTTCCTTCCAGTCGCTAGCTCGATCTCCACGGTCCTAGCAACTACCTCCCTCGCTGCTGGCACGACCTCCACTGTCCTAGCAACCACCTTCCCTCGTCGCTGGCTCAACCTCCACGGACCCAGCAACTATCTTCCTCCCTCGCTGCTGGCTCGATCTCCACTGTCCTAGCAACTACCTTCCTCCCCCGCTGCTGGCTCGATCTCCACTGTCCTAGAAACCACCTTCCCTCTCGTCGCTGGCTCAACTTCCACGGACCCAGCAACTACCTTCCTCCCTCGCTGCTGACTCGACCTCCACTGTCCTAGCAACCACCTTCCCTCTCGTCGCTGGCTCAACCTCCACGGACCCAGCAACTATCTTCCTCCCTCGCTGCTGGCTCGATCTCCACTGTCCTAGCAACTACCTTCCTCCCTCGCTGCTGGCTCGATCTCCACTGTCCTAGCAACCACCTTCCCTCTCGTCGCTGGCTCAACCTCCACGGACCCAGCAACTATCTTCCTCCCTCGCTGCTGGCTCGATCTCCACTGTCCTAGCAACTACCTTCCTCCCTCGCTGCTGGCTCGATCTCCACTGTCCTAGCAACCACCTTCCCTCTCGTCGCTGGCTCAACCTCCACGGACCCAGCAACTATCTTCCTCCCTCGCTGCTGGCTCGATCTCCACTGTCCTAGCAACTACCTTCCTCCCTCGCTGCTGGCTCGATCTCCACTGTCCTAGCAACCACCTTCCCTCTCGTCGCTGGCTCAACCTCCACGGACCCAGCAACTATCTTCCTCCCTCGCTGCTGGCTCGATCTCCACTGTCCTAGCAACTACCTTCCTCCCTCGCTGCTGGCTCGATCTCCACTGTCCTAGCAACCACCTTCCCTCTCGTCGCTGGCTCAACCTCCACGGACCCAGCAACTATCTTCCTCCCTCGCTGCTGGCTCGATCTCCACTGTCCTAGCAACTACCTTCCTCCCTCGCTGCTGGCTCGATCTCCACTGTCCTAGCAACCACCTTCCCTCTCGTCGCTGGCTCAACCTCCACGGACCCAGCAACTATCTTCCTCCCTCGCTGCTGGCTCGATCTCCACTGTCCTAGCAACTACCTTCCTCCCTCGCTGCTGGCTCGATCTCCACTGTCCTAGCAACCACCTTCCCTCTCGTCGCTGGCTCAACCTCCACGGACCCAGCAACTATCTTCCTCCCTCGCTGCTGGCTCGATCTCCACTGTCCTAGCAACTACCTTCCTCCCTCGCTGCTGGCTCGATCTCCACTGTCCTAGCAACCACCTTCCCTCTCGTCGCTGGCTCAACCTCCACGGACCCAGCAACTATCTTCCTCCCTCGCTGCTGGCTCGATCTCCACTGTCCTAGCAACTACCTTCCTCCCTCGCTGCTGGCTCGATCTCCACTGTCCTAGCAACCACCTTCCCTCTCGTCGCTGGCTCAACCTCCACGGACCCAGCAACTATCTTCCTCCCTCGCTGCTGGCTCGATCTCCACTGTCCTAGCAACTACCTTCCTCCCTCGCTGCTGGCTCGATCTCCACTGTCCTAGCAACCACCTTCCCTCTCGTCGCTGGCTCAACCTCCACGGACCCAGCAACTATCTTCCTCCCTCGCTGCTGGCTCGATCTCCACTGTCCTGGCAACTACCTTCCTCCCTCGCTGCTGACTCGACCTCCACTGTCCTAGCAACCACCTTCCCTCTCGTCGCTGGCTCAACCTTCACGCATCCAGCAACTATCTTCCTCCCTCGCCGCTGGCTCCATCTCCACGGTCCTAGCAACTACCTTCCTCGCTGCTGACTCGATCTCCAAGGACCCAGTAACTATATGCCTCCCTCGCTGCTGGCTCGATCTCCACTGTTCTAGCAACTACCTTCCCTCTCGTCGCTGGCTCAACCTCCACGGACCCAGAAACTATCTTCCTCCCTCGCTGCTGGCTCGATCTCCACTGTCCTAGCAACTACCTTCCTCCCTCGCTGCTGGCTCGATCTCCACTGTC
>NNCF01126489.1:646-27811 GCA_002313205.1 Laupala kohalensis
ACAGATATATAATTCTCTTAATTGTTCAAAGTATGAATCTAAAGTATTGCACTACAGGGATTATAGTCGAATTGAGAAAAATCATTTTCTCGCCGACGCCTACTCTGCTCCGAGGCAAAACCTTTCACGAAGTTACAATCGACAGTAAAGTAAAAGTATTTAACAATATTTAACTGTTACTAGGATTTTCGATAAACATGCATCGTATAATGAAACCTGCAGACTCACAGATAACATCAAAGCCTTAATGAAAAACCGCTATGCAGCCTATTTGGTACAGAAGCGTATTAAGTCTGACGAAAGCAATTCAGAATATAGGAAACTAAGAAACCCTGTCACCCAAAAGATCCGGAACGCTAAATTAAGTAACTTTCGGAACTTGTTTCAAAGTAAGACAGATCAAAAATCTCTCTTGAAAAATATACAATCGAGTTTGTAAAGATAAAAGCTCTGATAAGAGACATATACCAAGCTTGAATTCTCAGAATAAATATTTCGCGAGCATGTCACCCAACATAAATAACACATTAAAAACTGAAACAATCACTTATTTAAAATTGCAAAACTTAAATGTGCAAAATATGACGTCATCTCAGATCGGATCAAGTATAACCATGTAATGAATTGGGAAGGAGTTACTATTTTAGATGTTGAGAAAATACACTACAAAAGATTAATATCGGAAATGTACATTATACGTTCAGTGAGAGTTCCGTCCTCTGAAAATATATTGCGTTCGTTCTCGGCTTTTACTTGATCTACAATGGACGAATACGTGAACCCATGCATGAAGGGGAAACGCGCTAAAAACTTCAGCGATTCAGAAATAAAAATTGTATACCAAGGACTTACCCTCGTTATCATATCATAGGAAACAAACGGACGGGGTTACCCATGCAGAACAAACGACCGCGTGGAGAAACATCTGTTCATTCAATATCTCGAGCGGGGTTGAGTCCCATGGTAAACAAAGTTCAAGCAATCAGAGAATTTCCCATTCCGAGAAATAAAAAGGAAATAGTCATTTTTAGGTCTTGCGGGATTCTGTAGGAAATTTATCAAGAATTTTTCGGGAATTACGAGTAGTCTCAGATCTGACAAAGAAAGCAGTAAAATTTGAGTGGTTACAACAGCATCAGGAGGCATTTGATTGTCTAAAAAATGCATTAACTCGACATCCAGTTTTGAGATATCCGATTTTTCCAGACCGTTTCCAGACCGACGCGTCGCCGGGTCTGGGTGGAGTGCTTGCGCAGAATTTGATGACTGAGAGCATTTAGTTGCTTGCGCGAGTAAGAAGCTCTCACCTCAGCAATCTAAGTTCAGTGCCACCGAGCTGGAATGTCTGGCGGACGTAGAAATGATAAAAAAATTACTTTATTTACTGGGTCGTGCTTTTATTCTGGTAACTGATTATAAAGCACTGAAGTGGTTATTAACCCAGTCAGAACCTAGTCCTAAATTGGCTAGATGGATTTTACATTTATCAGAATATACTTTTTCTGTATAATAACGACCGGGAGTGCAGATTCCGCATGCGGATGCACTTTCTCGAATGGACAGTAGAGTTTGGGCAATTTTTAGGGAAGAAAATGATTACGAGTTAGTATGGGATTGGGAGCGTATTAGAAGGGAGCAGAAGAATGGTAGGAATTTAGAAAAGCAATTTCAGTTAGCACGTGAAAATAAAGCAGGGTATTTTATTAATGAATATCAGATCCTATGTAAAATGCATATACCCCCACCGAAAGCTGTATATTCCATATGTGCACCAAAAAGTATGATTGAACACATATTGGAGAGATGTCATCAAACTCCTTTAGCAGGTCACAGAGGAGTTGCAGCAACGTTGAACTTAGTGAAACGATATTTTAATTGGAAAGGGATACATGGAGACGTGAAAAGGTACGTGGGGAATTGTTTGAAGTGTAAGGCTAGGAGAGGAGTTAAGATCTCCACCCATACAAAGCGTGGAAAGATGTGATGTGTTTGAAAAAATATCCTTAGATGAGGTAGCACCGTTAGCGATATCTGAAAAAGGAAACAGTTATATTCTAACGTGCCAAGATCATTTTACACGTTACCCGGAAGCTGTAGCCATCCCCAATCAAACAGCAGACGGTGGCGAGAGCTTTCGTAAAGCAGGTCGTGTGTAGGCACGGGGTACCGGAGATCTTGCTGACAGATAGAGGAACTAATTTTATGTCCAAACTAATGAAGAAATATGTAAACTACCCGGAGTAAGGCAGATCTACACTTCACCATACACCCCAGCCGCTAACGGGAGGATAGAGCGGGCGCATCAATCATTCCCCGCTGTTATCTCATATTACATAGAGCAGGGTCATAGTAATTGGGACGAGCATTTGCCGTTTGCTTTGTTCGTTTATACAAACTCCGTAAATCGAATGACAAATTTCAGTCCTCCTTTCTTGACGTACGGGAGGGAACTCACATTCCCTTGGGAAACGATACTTCCTCTCCCCACGAAAAGATATCGGGACGAGCAGACCTATGGTGATACAGTGATTAAAAATTTGCAGATAGCACACGAAGAGGCTGCGAGATTTGAAAGAGATATACCACAGCCAGAAAGGGAAAAAACAAATAAGAATAGATATCTTACCGATCTCCGAAGGTCAGCGGGTATTACTACGGAACCTCAAATTAGGAGCAGGGGAGACAAAAAAGTTCATGCCAAGATGGGAGGGCCCATGTTGTGAGAAAGGTAAAAACACCTGTCACGTTTGATATCGAGCACGTGTGTACGGAGCGCAAGAGACAGGCGCAACAATTTTTTGTCAAATATTTCGGCCACCTTGGGGAGACATGACGAGATGTTGTCGACTACTATAAAGATCTTAGAGACACTGCACGATACAGCGCAGGGTGACCATCGAGTCATTCAAGAACTGACTAATCTGTTCAGCGAAATGGGCGTTGTCGGGGGAAAATTCAAGAGGGTTATGTCGCACTGATGCAGCATATTTCTACATTAAAAACCGAGTTGCAGGGAACGATGGCCAAGATATCTATAGCTGAATTGAGAAAATTCTCCCCTTCAATTATCAGTCCTTCTTTACTTCTTTCCGTCCTGACTACCGCCACGGAGTCACTGTCGGAAGGGTAGAAATTTATTGGATTCCGTGGGGAGGAGCTACGAACGGTCTATGAGGTATCGCGGGCGCGCGTACTGAATAGTGCCGGGAGTACCTCCTTGCTACTGAGCCTGCCACTCGGCCGGGGTCAAAAGTTCAAGGTATTTGAAGCTCTGGCGTGGCCTACGGTGAGCGAGTCGGTAGGTCGTAATATAGTCAGGACACCTGATTCTTCGTATCTGGCTGTGTCGAAGGACATCAAGTTTTTATTCCTGGAAAGGGATGCGCTGGACAATTGTCGCGAGGCAGCGGTCACAGTGTGCCCGGATTCCAGGCCTATTTTTTCCTCCCTTACTCTGTCCTGTAGTATCGCGGCGTTCACAAACAACACGGAACGGATGGGAAAATATTGCGACATCGGCGTGGCGAAAACGCCTTACGAACGTTTTGCATCTGGAGAACCAGGGAAATGGTATTTTGCTGTCAGTGGAGAGATATGGCTGAACGTGTCTTGTAAGGGACAACACTCGAGGATTAAATTACAACGAGAAGGAAGTTTTCTTCTTCCGTTCGGTTGTATGGGTCAGTCCCCCACGCAAACTCTTTCCCCCGTTTATTCAAATATACAGTATTTTATACCATCATTGGTGCCGACAGTGCAACCCTGGAACTGGGAGGTTACTAATATTTCCACCCTCTCGAGAAAGGAAAATGGAGTGATTGACGTACTGCTAAACTCTATTAAAAGTAAAAACACTCACAGAGTACCGTCCATGCCTATGGAAGAGGTCAGAAGACATTTGTCAATGTGGGAACACTACCAAAACAGTGAAAACACATGGAAAATAACTGGAAGTAGTTATTTAATAATAGGGGTAGTGGTGTGTATAATGCTGGGCTGGATAAGGAAATGTATAAAAAATAAAAATAAATCACAAGAGACAATACCATTATCAGTTATTAATGTGGCTCTAGTTCCAGTACATACACCACTATTTCCGAATTTGTAAATAGTATAAGTAAATATTATGTATATTAGTTGTTTTGTTTCTTTCTAGTTATTGTTTTCATATATCTGTCAATGTAAATAAATAAAGAAGTAAACAAAAAGATAATGTAAATAAATAAGTTGTTAGAATAATATTATTGTTTGTTTTGGTAGTTGATAATATGATTAAGTAAAAATCAGAAAATATGGGTTGTTAGGGAGAGACTAAGAAGTATCAGAAACTTCTAATCAAGAAAAAAAAAATTTTTTTGTTTGTTAGATTTTAATACGCATGCGCAAAGTTGTAGAAGATTGGAATTGTTGTGTTTTGTTGTTGTTGGTTGCTTGATTGAATGTAATATTGTATGCTGAAAGTACATAACACAGTACCCGGCGTCTTCTCTTTTTTGGAAAAAGAGGGAATTGTGGTGAAGCGCACGTATGCACTTTCCTATCGAGGACAGACCTATTGAGTTAGTAGGGCACCGTGACGCGGACATCAGAAAGTATAAATGTCTCATAAGAAGAGACTCTCGCTCTTATTTGGACTCATTCTGGCTCATGTGGCCCAGCTAGTTATTTCATACCTTCGTCTCTGACGGGTCGGTTCCTTGCCGTCGCCTTCGTCACTACGACGTCATCACACGTCGCTCCATGACCCATGTCTGGCCGCCCCTCACGTCACCAGACTGCCACCGCTATGACCAGCCGGTTCGACTACTGAGTGAGAACTCGTTCATGATCTGCTCAACGACGTCAACCGATACTGCCTGCTACCGAGCCTCGTATCTTAGTGAGTATTAAACCGCTTACCCGTAAATGGCGTTTATCTGTAGGAGACTGACCAATTTCTCTCCTCTTTCCCCTCCCAACATTTCTATGTCGCTTCTTGCCAGCCCAGACGCCGCTCGCTGGAGCTGAATTAACGCAAGAACTCACGACATGGATTTGAGGAGATGCAGGAGTGCGATTTGGAGAAGCTGAATATCGAAGGTAAGAAAAAAGAACAAGAAGTACGTATTGAAAAAAGAAGAGAGAGGTATCGATGTGAATGAGCTATGGACGGAGCAGAAGGATAATATACTTGAAGCAGCTAATGAAGTTATTGGGAAAAAAGTAACAATCAAAATCAATAGAAAGGAATGGATTACATTGGACACGTTAACAAAAATGGATGAAAGAAGAAAATTTAAAAATATGAGAACTGAAGAGGGAAAAAAAGGATGTACAGGAGGCTCAATAATGAATTAAGAAGGGAAACTGAAAAAGCAAGGCAAGCGTGGTTGCTGGAAAGATGTGGAGAGATACAATCATTACAGAGAGAGGGAAAGCTGGGGGAAATGTACAGGAAGGTTAAGGACATAACATTTGAGAAAAAAGTAAGGCAGCAAAATTGGAGGTAGAGAATGAGGATGGTATGTTAGTTCCCAAAAACAGTAAAGTACTAAGCAGATGGAAAAGATATAGAGTTGTTGTACAAAGCAGATAAGAGACCAGAAGAGTTAGAGATTGGAAGCGAATGGGAAGTCGATGAAGAGGAGAGAGAGTATTGTGTACTTCAATGTGAAGTGGAAANGTCGTTGAAGAAGAGAGAGGGGTATTGTGTACCTCAATGTGAAGTGGAAAAAGAAATGAAGGAAATGAAAAACAGGAAAGCATGTGTAATAGACGGCATACCAGTGGAATAATGGAAAGGATTAGAGAAAGAGGGAATGCAAGAGATCAACCACCTTTGCAATATGATATATGAGAGGGGAATATGGCCAGATGATTTCCTAACAATAATGATACCACTGGAAAAGAAGAACACAAAGAAATGTACAGAATATCGCACAATAAGCCTGATTTCTCGTGCTGCCAAAATTCTGCAGAGAGGGTTAAATAGGAGTCTTCAAGGAAGAGTAGACAAACATATAGGAGAGGAACAATTTGACTTCAGGAAAGGGAAAGGGACTCGGGATGCAATAGCAGTATTAAGAACAATAGGAGTGAGAGATATGGAAAAAGGAAGGGATGTGTATGTGGTATTTATTGATTTGGAGAAGGCGCTTGACAGTGGTTTGGGATAAGTTGATGGAAAATTTGAAAAAATTGGGGGTTGAATGGAAGGAAAGACAATTGATTAGAAACTTGTACATGAGTTGGAAGTGATACAGCTGAAGAGAGCAGGATTGGTAGAGGTGTGAGAAAGCTGTTGCATCTCACCAACATTATTTAACATTTATCTGGAGATAATGAAAGAAGGAATAAATGATGCCCATGGTGTTAATGTAGGAGGAAGAAGAGTGCAGTGCATAAGATTTGCAGATGACATGGCACTACTGGCGGAAAGTGAAAAGATGAAGGAAACGCTGATAAAACTGAAGAAAGCATGCGAAATATATTGAATGAGAATTAATGTTAGGAAGACAAAAGGATGGGTAATTAGTAGAAAATTAAAAACGATGAGTTTGAGCTTAGAAGGGAACATTATAGAGCAAGTGAGATCATTAAGGTATCTTGGCTCCGTGGTGACAGAGGACACGAGGTGTACCAATGAAATCAAAGCAAGAATAGCGATGGCAAAAGAAGCCTTCAGTAGGAAAAGACGGACTCTGTGCAGTAAGCTTGATCTGAGTCTACGGAAAAGGTTGGTAAAGTGCTTTGTGTGGCTACATACGGAGCAGAGACGTGGACCTTAAGGAAGGAAGGTGAAAAAAGATTAGAAGCTCTAGAAATGTGGATTTGGAGAAGGATGGAGAACATAAGCTGGGCGGAGAGGATTAGAAACGAAGAGGTGCTGCAATGAGGAGAGACAAGAAATCTGCTAGTCGATAAGAAAACAGAAATGGCTTGGTCACTGGTCGAGAAGATGTCTATTGAAGGACGTTTTGGAGGGACAAATTAATGGGAGGATGGTGAGGGGGCGAAGAAGATACAAGATGGTGGACGACGTGAAGAGAGGACAATTATATGAGGAGATGAAGAGGCTGGCTCAGGATAGAGTGGCATGGAGGGCACAATGCTAAAACCTGCTGCAAAGAAGGACACCTTTTATTATTATAATAAACATAAACAGTGAAATATGAGTTATCTGATAAACTTAATCAAGGCAAAAGTGAAATCTCCTCATTGAAGAAAATAAATTAAGATAAAATTAATCAATCTATTAGTGCGGCAAATAATATCCGTCAGTCAAGTAGCAAATGCAAAAGTCACAGTCGAAAGTTGAAATGTGGTCGAAAGATGACCATCAATAAACATATGGTTGGCAAGACAACACAACTTAATTTAATTCTTTATAATGTTATTTGTTCAATCTTTCCCTGTCATCCTGCATGGAAGGAGGATAAGGTGACTCCCATTTGGAAGTCAGAAGACGATACTAAAATAGAGAACTATCACACAATTATTATATTTCTTTAATAAATTCATTTGCTAAGGTGTAAGAGCTTCTCTTGTATAAGCAATTGGTTTATGCAATCAAATCAAAAATATGCTCTGAGCAGCATGCTTTTTTACCTAAAAGATCTTCTGCAACAAATCTCATGAAGATTTTTTTTAGAAATCTCTTGTGGACTGGATGCCGAAGGGACAATGGGTGTAATATATACGGATTTTTCAAGAGTTTTGTAAAGTTAACCATGATACATTATTACATAAGTTATCATATTTAGTGTCTTAGAAACTGAATATATAAATTTTGTAAAAGAATTGGATAAGAAAATTAACAAAGTGAAGTGTAATTATGACAAAAGACAAAATGATTATAATAAAAACAATACTAAAAAGTTATGGGAATTTCTGAATGATAAGCTTGGTAAACAGAAAATATTGGGTTTTCATCGTGGAAGCCACGGTAGCGAACATCTAACCATACTATGGCTGAAGCTAGTACGGCTACGCCTGCTGTCGTTGGAGAGAAGGGAGATGCACCTGATGGTGCAAAGCGCCCTCAGTTTAAACGACGTGGCACTAAAACCTCAAAGCAGAAGCACCAGGATGCTTTCAGACAACGCAAGAATACACCACTCGTTACTGAATACAGACAAGATCTACGGGCAAAGTCCTTTGAAGAGATTGATGATGCAGTCAGTCGCATGAATGAGTTGCGAATTGGGGTTTCTCCCCAGACCACTACCGTTGGGATAACGACGCGAGGAATTGGATATATGACTTCTAAATATGAATCTATTAGTTATCTTTCTATAAAAATGAATGTTTGCTTGTCTGTAAGCATGTGCGTATGTCTCAAAACTATACTTAAAATCAAGTGGACAGATTTTGTTGCAAATGGAGAGGTACTAAAGAGATCACAAATGTTATCAGTTGACCATTTTATACACATGCACAGACTCAGGGGGGCAGGACATGCGAGTCACATGGACAAAGGTAGAGTACCATTGCAAGTAGCCTTTTCAGAACTGGTTGAGGACAGAAGAACACAAACCAAAATGCCGTTGGATGGATGTCCAAAAGGAAGATCTAAAGAAACTAGGAATAAAAACAGCTAACTGGAGAGATCTTGCCTCAAACAGAAACCAATGGAGAGATAACACCGTAAATAAGGTTAGAAATTTCCAGGAAACAACCATGAAAAAGAAAGACAGATAGGATAATACGCCATGAAGTAGAGGAAACATACACTTGGAAATGCCCACTATGTGACTTTCTGAGAATATGTAAATCCAGAGCTGGACTTATCAGTCACCAGAGGAATCTGACATGCACAGTAGCAATTGAGAAAATGGCAACAGCGGATCCGATGAATACCTAAAACATGCATGTGTGTATGTTTGTTTGTATGTATGTGCAAAATTAAGTGGCAAGAGAAGGTACAGAATGAAGAGGCACTAAAGCGCACAAAAATGATGACCATCATCAACATTATCCGCCAAAAAAGAATGAGAAGGATGAACAGGGCATCTTAGTCGAATGGACCTAAATTTGTGCGAACTACAAAGAATCAAATCAATAAAACTCTAAAAACTAAAAAGTTAACATTTGAGAAGCTTTCTACATTTATAACAGATATCGAAGGAATAATTAATATTCGTCCTCTGACTCCTATATCCAATGATCCTAATGATCTTTTATCCCTCACTCCAGGGATTTTTCTAATAGGATCTTCTATTAATTCTCTACCTTATTTGAATAAGAATCCACACGGTACCAAATTGGATAATTTTTATCAGAAAGTAGAGAGTATGCGTGTGGAATTTTGGAATAGGTGGACTAAAAAATATATTAATACTTTACAAACTAGAAGTGGCATCTAGACTTCCCTAATATTCAAGTCGGGGACTTGGTAATGGTTCGTCACGAACCTCACCCACCGTTTCAGTGGCCCCTAGTGCGTGTTATTAAAGTGTTTCCTGGATCCGATAACAAGATTAGAGTGGTTGAACTAAAAACTGCAAAAGGTTACATCAAAAGACCAATTGTGAAATTAACACCACTATTATCCAATGAACATCTGATTATTCAGACAGAGCCTCAAGATTGAGCATTCCCCTGGGGGGGGGTATATGTTGCGAACCATATTAGTTCGCAAAGCGGCTACCCTTGTAGGAAGCCGTGAAAGTACGTAAAGCTAACACTAGGAATTAGCTAGAAAAACTGGGAATTAGCTAGAATCACTAACGTTTTCCCTGATGCAAATAATGTAATTAGATCAGTGGAGATCAAAACCTCGTGGTGCATTTAAAAGAGCAGTACAATCTTTATGCCCACTCCCCAAGGCGCCACAGCCTTCAAATACACATACAGAACGTAGCCCGGCAGAACTCCAATGCCAAATGGTCGCCCCGGGAGCTCTGTTCAGACATTTTTGATAAGTTCTCATTAAACAAGTGAGTCGAATCTTTTAAGGCACTGTATTGAATCATTTACTAAGTGAATCATCTCTGGAGAACAATCTCTTTGGTCAATTTAAGTGATTTATCTTGATTGTTGATAAGCTAAGGAAATTTTCCTTTCAAGCCATAGGTTGATTCAAATATTTTGCCATATACTTAAAAAATAGAAGAATTATTCATCACCATATAATTTACTGAGTTAACCACAAGTTCCTTCGCCGACTACATTGGAGTGTTAATGCTGTATCACGCAAGAGTTAGGCGAAGCCAAAACTTCCTCGTCTCGTCACGAGACGTCACTCCTGATCGAGTTAGCAGAATGTCACATCGATTCATCGAATCAAATTGGCAACAGCGCACTAGTTTAAAACTATATAAACCACATGGCCTCTTCTCTTCTCCTACACGAGATTCAGTGGTAATACACGACTACTATGATCACTACTACTAATGAGAGGATAAACTTCTGATCTCGCCTCTCTTATCGTAGTTCGAACTCTTTACTGTCGGCGCCAATCCGACATATATTTTCTCCTCTTTAACCCTTCACAATAGGGATTATTACGTTCGAACACATCGCATCGCTACTTTTATTCTCGTCGCCAAGCCGACATTTTTCGCAAGATCGAGCGTATAATTGCACCTCAGAAGATACGTGCAACCAGAGATTTACTACTCATCAACTTTTTCTTTGTCAACACGTCAACCATCCGGATCAACTCTACAACAGCTTCAACCAACTGGTTTCCAGGATCTTCTCATGTCATCTCTAGGAAATCAATATTGTATTATTATTTCTCATCATATCATAGCATGTCATTAAATCATTTTAACGTTGTTAACAATTAACGTCCATCTCACTCTCTCAACTATCATCATTTTGGATTTTTCCGATCATTTTGTTCTTGTGCAGGTAAGATTGAACTTGTCTGTACAGGTATATTTGTGTATGAACGTGAACTGTTCATGCTTCAATGTAGTTATTTTCTATGTAATTCTGTATTAAATCAAAGTAATATACAACTAATATCAATCTTGTAAGCAGTGGGCATATAAATATAATTCAGCTTATGTAGTTCTAAAGACAAATTAATGTATATAGTTAAGTAGAATAAATGTTTTTGAGAACTTGACATGAGCTTTGTGAGATTTGAATAATTCACGGATTAATTATCAATTTAATCATCCATCTTAATAAATTATGAAATTTAAAGGAAAGAAAGAGCATAGAAATTTAAAAGAAAAGTTCGTTGGAGGTTGACGGAGGACCGCGGTCGCAGGCGACCGGTGGCCCAGGCTTCGTCGGCGTTCTTTAACTTCAAGTAAAATTTATGACGTTTTAGAAATCGCAAGCTAGCGAGGGGATGAGGGAAAGACCCGACCCGCCTTAATAAACCACAGCTGTACAGAGAGTAGAAACAAGTATGAACTTGCGTGAAAAAGCGTTAAAAGTAAAACGTCGTTGAGATAGTTCTAGAAATCAGTTGAAGCCCTTTAAAAATGTTCCAATGAGAGTCAAGGCGTAAGAAGGGGGAATCATTTCGGCATTGGGAGTTTTCAATCACGTGACATTCAAAATTTTGAAGATTTTTGGGAAAAAATAGGGATAGAGCCCATTTAAGGCAATGCAAACTAAATTTCGCTCTCACATACCAGTTTCTCGTGGCAGCCGATGCTTACGCGGCTCACAGCTCACATGTTATTTTTTCGTGGCAGATAGATGCTCACATCTCACATCGAAGTTTTTCATGCAGCTCACATCTCGCAGATTTTTGACACAGCTAAGTTTTTCGTCGTGTTCACATCGAAGTTTTCGTGGCCGCTCTGATGCTGCTCAGATCGCGCACAGATATTAGAGCTCACCTAGATTTTTTCGACAGCTCTTACATACAAGTGAGCTCGTGTAGCTGCTCATATAGATTTTTTCGGCGGCGCTTAGATGTGTTCAGCTAACATAGATTTTTTGGGCAGCGCCCAGACGTTTCTCAGGTCTTAGAGATTTTTCGTTCGCGAAGCTCAGATCTTGCAGATTTTTCGCGTAGATGTTGACGCTGCTGACGTTGCTCAGCGGAGTCTTTTGGTGAGAAGCTGACATCTCACAGACTGTTGATGTAGCTCATATTGCTTGCATCGCACCAGTTTTTTCGCCCGAGCTACTTTTGGGTGGTCATCCGGAAGGACGGGGTACTGCTGACGCTTTGCTGGAGGGACTGACCTCCGGGAGGACCCTACTCAGCGGCGGTAATTGGTCATCTTGAGAGGTATGATACGTCTGTTGGTAATTGTCTAAACCAGCACCGTATTGCGCTTGCGCGTTATGGAGGAAATGGCATGAATTACGAAAGAAAGGCACGAACTTTAGACTACCTTAGTGCCAAGACAGACTTTAGTTTTAATAGAATTATGCCATAAGTAAAGCCAGTGTTTTGTCATTGTGAAGAGAAAAAGGAGATTTAAGTTGGTAATTAAATAAGATTGTAATTAAATTCAGTGCTTTGATATCGCTTAAGATAAAGGGAGATTTTATTGTTAACTAAATAAGATTGTAATTAAACAGTGTATTTTATATCGCTTAAGAGAAAAGGAGATTCATTGGTTTATAAGATAAGATTTTAAATTCAGTGTATGTTAGTTTATGTGTTTTTCTGTGAGGGAATGATGTCACTTCGGCGTTAATGTGAATGTTTAAATGATAACGATTTGTATTTGTGTCTTTTGGGGGAATTTCTGCCTGAGGGATTTGTAGTGATGACGTCACTTCGGCGTTAATGTGAATGTTTAAATGATAACAATTTGTATTTGTGTCTTTTGGGGGAAATTTACTTAGGGGATGTTTTTAGTAATTAAAATAGTCTTTTCATTAATGGATTTATTTGTCTTGCGTTTTCCTTCAGTGGAACCATTGAATAGTCCTTCCCTTCTGATAAAAATCGAACCCCGTCAAGATTGTGGAACCCTGAGAGGAGCTAGCCGAGGTGCTTAAAATTTAAAATTCAATAAAATATTGTTCAATAATCATTTTAATTTCGTTCTGCCACAATTTGGCTTTTCCCAACGTGGGGCTATTATTCAATTTTTTTAAGGTTAAGACAGAAGTTTCGGAGGCCGTTACTCGTAGTTTAGAATTAGATATCCAGACACAAGTAGCCCTCCAAACTGGTAACTTAGAAAAGGTTGAATCAGTTCGGGAAGACGTCCAAGCGTTCGAAAAAGAACAAGTTAAAGAACTTGAATGTCAACTTGACCGAATTCGAACCCGGGTACTTCAGGCGGAGAGAGAGTCGCGAAAGGATCGAGGCTATTAGGGACGCAACACTCCATGAATTAGAGGAACAGTCAAAAAAATTACATGAGAGTAATATTTCAAACAATAGCCCCGTAATTATTCAATCCGTGGGTACGCCGTTAGAAAGCGACATAAAATTTGATGGAGCGGGCAAATTACAACCGCGTCGTTACTTGGAATTGTTAAAAGGGTATTTCGAAATGCACCCTATGCCAGAAAGAAATAAAATTAATATTGTGAAACAGTCACTTCGCGGTAGGGCAGCGTTTTGGTTCGAAACCTGCGGGGAAGGAACAGAAACTTTCCAAAACTTTGAGAAAATATTCCTCGAGCGTTATTGGTCGATGCAATTACAGATAGAAAATGAGCTACGCTTAATGAACAGAAGGTTCGACCCACGCGTGAACAAGTCGCTTCAGGCCTATGTGGAAGTCGCTGTAGCGGACTGGAGAATGGGAGGTTCGCGAAGGACATAACGCGAATTAATAGAAATAATTCGCTACCAATTACCTCCGCAAATTGAAAGCCGTCGCGGGAGTTGAAACGTTGGGAGGAATGATCGAGAAACTAGGAATTTGCGATACGACCGCCGAGCGGGACAGAGCGCTTAGGGGAGCAAGACCTCCACCGCATGTCAATGAGAGGGTGCCCGATAGGAATGAGTATGCGCCTCGCTATGGAGGGGGAAACATACGAGCTTGGAGCGGCAACGGTCGGGGCCCGCCCGAGAGGAGAAATGGTCAGGGCGCGCCGTCTCGAGGCTCGGGGCAGCAGGGCTCAGCGCAGGCACCTCGATTTGGAGGGGGTAACCAGCCGGAGCCGCGTGACTCGGAGTACCGCCCGCGTTATGAAGCACGTAACCCAGGCAGGAACCAGGGACCCTCACCCAGGAGGGGAAACTAAGTGGAGATGCCTGGCGGGGCGGACCGGTGCATTGTTTTGAGACGTCCATTATTGCTACTATAGTTTTAGAGTCGGATTTACTGGAAGGGAGTGAGGATGAAATAATTAGTAAAACGATTAGAACGTGTCCCGTAGTGAATGGAAGATGTTTAGGTCAAGATTTAAAAATGCTAATTGACACGGGGGCCGAAGTTAGCGCTATTAACGCAGATACTTTCCAACAACTAATTAAGATAAATCCAAACATCCCAGTTCTTCCAGTAAACCGCGTGAATTTAGTTACTGCAACGAAGGGAAAATCAGCCATCGTTAACAAGCAGGCTTTAATTGACTTTCAGATAGAAAATAAGACATATGAAATAGTTTGTTTAATTGTTAAGAACCTAGTATATCCGCTAATATGCGGGTGTGATTTTATTATTGAAAATAAGGCAAACATAAATTTAAGGGATAATGTAGTGTGTTTTGGGGATGTAGTTGTTAACTTGAGAGAGTCCGTTGAAGATAATAATGAGATTGTTAATGACCAGTTGATTAATGCAATAAATCTTGGTATGAGCCGAGGTGAAAGTGGATGAGTGCCGGGATCTCTCGGATGGACAGAGGAATGCACTAAAAGCTCTGTTAAGAAACAATTGGCTAGTATTCCAACCAAATTCGGAACCCATCAGGAATTTTGAATTCGAAATTCAAGTTACGGACGAGACTCCTTTCAAAAAAAGAGCGTATCCTGTACCGGTGGCTTATAGAAGCCAGGTTCAAGACAACTTGAACCAATTGGTTCGCGAGGGCGTGATAAAGAAGCAAAGCTCACCATTTTTAAACCGGATAGTAGTCGTCATCAAGGAAAAAAAGAAGTGAGAATATGCCTCGACGCAAGATAAATTAACGCTAGATCTGTTCCGGATAGGGAAGCTCCCATTAAAATCGATCAAGCTTTAACTCGGTTCAAAGGGACAAAATTTTTTTCAATAGTGGATTTGAGAGCTTCTTACCATCAAATGAAGATTAAGAAAGAACACCAGAAGTATACCGCTTTTTCCTTTGAAGGGATTACGTATGTTTTCCAAAGATGCCCTTTTAGCTTAAAGTCCAGTGGTGCAGGACTAATTAAATGCTTAGATAGAATCATAGGGAATAAATTCGAAAATAACATCACGAAATACGTCGACGATTTGTTAATTCACACAGAAGATTTCCTGTAGTTCTAGGAATTGATTCACCCCCTGTCATAAACTCCGAGAACAAATCTCATTCGTTTAACCAAATTAACTTCAACTCATTGATAAAAGAATTGAATATTGTAAGTTGGAATGATGTATTTAGCACTTATGATCCTGAAGCAGCTCTAAAAAATTTCATTAGAATTTTTCAGGAAATATTATTCAAGTCAAGCTCTACAAAACAAATTTCCTTCAACTCACATAACAGACCTATTAAACCTTGGATAACAAAATGTATTGTCTTATCCATAAGATACAAAGAAAAACTATTTCGTAAAATGAAAACTACTAACCACTATAGAAAATCCCTTGGTCTTCCTCTTGACCAATTTCTAATCAATCAATTCAATAACTACAGGAATCTATTAAATAAAATGATAAAATCTGCAAAAATCAATTATTTTGCGCACCAATTCAATAAATTTTCCCATGACCTATCATAAACCTGGAGTCTAATCAATCAGTTAGGTGACAGACCCATAAGAAAGAAAATTTCAATCTCAAATATCAAAGTTAATGGTGTCAATTGATAATTCACATGATATTGCACTCCACTTCAATGAATACTTCAGTTCTATCGGTAGTTCCCTTGTTGCTAAAAATTGTGATAATACTACAACTCAAAACTCACCCAAGGTATCAAATAATTCTAATCTCATTGAGCACCTTCCCAAATTAACTAGAACGGACATAGAGATTATTGATGCTCTTAAAAATAGTAACTCATGTGGACACGATAACATCTGTCAAAATGTTGAAATTCTCCAAATTATTCATAGCTGATCCTCTTGCCCATTTATTTAACTCATGCATTTCCCTATTCAGTTGAAAAAGTCAGTGATTATACCAATTTTCAAGAAAGGTGACTGTCAGGTTACAATTCAATTGTAGACCTATATCTCTTTTATCTAACCTATCCAAAATATTTGAAAAATATATCAATAGAAAACTACTACAGTATTTAAAATCTAAAAATATAACTTCTCCAAACCAGTACGACTTTCAGAGTAGTAAAAGCTGTGATAATGCCCTTCTGCATGCAACATCACTCATCTACAACTATCTTGACACCTCTAAAAAACCTCTAGGTATCTTTCTTGACTTACAAAAAGCTTTTGATATCGTCAACCATGAAATTTTGTAGGCGAAACTTGAGAGAATAGGCATAAAAGGGAAACTACATGAACTTTTTGTGAACTACTTACAAAATAGAATTCAAGTACCTAAGGTAGGAAATTCTTACAGTGGAGACCTGAACATTACATGTGGAGTGCCTCAAGGATCTATCCTGGGTCCCACCTTATTCCTAATTTACATTAATGATTTATGCAAGTTGAATCTTGATGGTTATTTGATATCTTTTGCAGACGGCACCCTCCTGATATTTGCTAAAAACACATGGGATGAATCCTTTACTTGTACTAACTACTGGCTCTCTAAAGTGTATGATTGGCTGTACTCAAATAAACTTATCTTAAATATTGATAAAACATGCTACATAGCTTTTGGGATACAAAATAGAAATAAGCCAAACAAGGATCTAATTATCAGTGTAAATAATGTAGCTATCATTAATAAGGACTGTGTATCTTATCTTGGACTCACAATTGACGAAAACCTTAGATGGGTTAAACACTTAGAAATACTTGCCAATAAACTAAAAAAACTATATCATATTTTTTATAAACTGTGATGTGTCCTAGACAATGTACTTTTAAGAAAAGTTTACTTTGCTATTTTTCAGTCTCAACTACAATACGGTATTATTGGATAGGGTGGTGAACTAAATACACACCTAGTGCCTATTGAGACAATTCAAAAACAAATCATAAAAATTATCCTCAAAATGCCCTTGTATAGTTAGTTCCACACAAGAAGCCTTCAAAAATTTCAATGTACTAAATGTAAGATTACTATTTGTCTGTAGACTCCTGCAACTAAAAAGAGATGATAGCATGAATGTGCAAGCAAAATATGACGTAAGAAGAAAGTTCATTTCTGATTACAAAAATAAAATGAATGGGCAGAGGTATTTTTACAATATAATAAGACGAATTGTACCCTGTAACGTTGAATCTTTACAGAAAAAACCATATGGTAAACATAAGTTGAAAAAGCTCCTAACTGACAATCAATCTAAGTTAAAGTCCTTTTTCAGAATTATTAAAATCTAGAGAAATATTTAATAATTAAATTTTTTCAGACTGGTACTATGGACGTTTCATTCTGATGTTTCTATAGTTGATTGTACAGGTATGTAAGAATTAATCTTGCAATTCCTGGTAATAATAATTTTCATGATAAGGTATATTCATCGAATCTAATTCAATGTTAAATGTAGGTAATATAATGTACAGTAGGTAAATGATATCATTTGTCTCTTATTATCAGTTTTCAGATCGATCACATGATATTAATTTCTCATAAAAATCTTTTCTGCTTATAATATTTTTAAAAGATAGCTTATGGAATTACTTATTATATTGTCTGGTATCCTTATTGCATGTATTCATAATTGTATTTTTCTTTGTACGTATTCTAAAATTGTTTGATAAGTATTTGCATATGTTTGGTGCAATATCACAATTAATTTTAGCCATTATTAATATTATGAATGTATATGCACTAAATATCCCACACATAAGCTTTGTTTTAGTGAGGCTTACAATCATGTACCACATACATCACAATTTTTTTGTAATTCTTATTATTGATTATGTATCTGAATTTGTGATTATTATTTACAAACAAATGATTGTAACCATATGGAATCATGAATGAAAAGTTACTCCAAGCATATATAAGAACTTGGCTGAAAAAGTGATAACTACTTATGAAATCCTTATTACAAAATCAAATTGCTAACATGACATTATTCTCGAATAGATTCATGTTCAAATGTCAATAAAATTTTCCGTTATCACATGAGAGATATTCTTGAGCACTAAGAAAGGCACATTGTCATGAAATACAAATTGTATTCATTAAAATCGGAATGATAGCACTAGAAACATGATCATGAGTTCAAAGAAGAGACGTAGGAAGGGCAATGGGGGTGGTGCGAGCCTCAGCTCCAATGACGCACCCTAAAGGTACGTTTCCACGAGCAATAAAGTTTGCCACATTTATGTCGAGAGAATTTGCTCAGGCGTTTACACGAGCCGCAATTCTCTTACAAGTTGCTCTCAGAAAGCATGAGCGACATCACTTTCTGGTTGATCTCGGACACACTTGCCGGAAATATGTCGAACGTGTTTACACTGGCAACTGTCTATGTCGCTAGAGTTGGCGCTGTTGGTGAGTCCCGCGTAGACAGCACATTGCCAGTATATCGAATTGTTTGAGAGGTTAGCTTAGCTGTTTGGGTGCTAAACGTTGTTAGTTAAAATGTCGCGTGGTGACGTGCGTGCGGCAGCGTTTGTGGTGGCGCTTATTGTGAAGAAAAAGCAAATGAATATGTGGGTGAGGGACTGAGTGTTGGCCAGAAATGAACTCGGAGCCCACGACACTTTAATACGTGAGCTGAAGGATGGAGACCCCAAACAACTCTACAATTTTCTGAGAATGTCGAAAGAAATGTTTGACCAGCTTCTTGCAATGGTTGGTCCGAAAATACAGAAGCAAGACACCAATATGCGCAGAGCAATTTCTGCCAGTGAACGTCTTTGTATGACACTCGGATATTTAGCCACAGTAGGTAGTAATAAATTACTTGTAACCATATACAAATAAACTTAATTGTATACACTTATTTACACGACTACAATGCTTTGATTGTGATTAATAAGTGAGGAACAGTAAGCTACAAGTATTTCGATATGAGGTTATGTGAGAACAACTGGATTGATTAAAATCCTTTTGATGTCGAAATATCAGGATATTAAAATGAAAATTTTCATCCTATTTCAGGTGATTCTTACCATTCTCTAATGTACCTTTTTCGGATACCAGTGTGCACCATTTCCAAAATTGTACCTGAATGCTGCGAAGCAATCTACATCTCATTGAATGATGTATTTTTGCAGGTAAGATCTTACCGTAAAANAATATGCGCAGAGCAATTTCTGCCATAGAACGTCTTTGTGTGATACTCGGATATTTAGCAACAGGTAGGTAGTAATAAATCACTTGTAACCATATACAAATAAACTTAATTGTATACACTTATTTACACGATTACAATGCTTTGATTGTGATTAATAAGTGAGGAACAGTAAGCTACAAGTATTTCGATATGAGGTTATGTGAGAACTGGATTGATTAAAATCCTTTTGATGTCGAAATAGCAGGATATTAAAATGAAAATTTTCATCCTATTTCAGTTGATTCGTACCATTCACCGATGTACCTTTTTCAGATACCAGTGTGCACCATTTCCAAAATTGTACCTGAATGCTGCGAAGCAATCTACATCTCATTGAAAGATGAATTTTTGAAGGTAAGATTTTACCGTAAAATATTTTTGAATCAAAGCCATTAAACAAGTGTTTATAAGCAGTTATGTAGATAGAAGCAAGCAGTTGGAAGGTAGAAGATGTTCATATGGTCAATTTTAGTGGGGCTTACAACATGTACCATATACATCATAATTTTTTTGTAATTCTTATTATGGATTATGTATCTGAATTTGTGATTGGTATTTACAAACAAATGATTGTAACCATATGGAATCATGAATGAAAAGTTACTCCATGCATATATAAGAACTTGGCTGAAAAAGTGATTACTTATGAAATCCTTATTATAAAATCAAATTGCTCACAAGACATTATTCTCGAATAGATTCATGTTCAAATGTCAATAAAATTTACCGTTATCACATGAGAGACATTCTGGAGCACTAAGAAAGGCACATTGTCATGAAATACAAATTTTATTCATTAAACTCGGAATGATAGCTCTAGGAACATGATCAAGAGTTCAAAGACAAGACGTAGGAAGGACAATGGGGGTGGTGCGAGCCTCAGCTCCAATGACGCACCCTAAAGGTACGTTTCCACGAGCAATAAAGTTTGCCACATTTATGTCGAGAGAATTTGCTCAGGCGTTTGTACGAGCCGCAATTCTCTTACAAGTTGCTCTCAGAAAGCATGAGCGACATCACTTTCTGGTTGATCTCGGACACACTTGCCGGAAATATGTCGAACGTGTTTACACTGGCAACTGTCTATGTCGCTAGAGTTGGCGCTGTTGGTGAGTCCCGCGTAGACAGCACATTGCCAGTATATCGAATTGTTTGAGAGGTTAGCTTAGCTGTTTGGGTGCTAAACGTTGTTAGTTAAAATGTCGCGTGGTGACGTGCGTGCGGCAGCGTTTGTGGTGGCGCTTATTGTGAAGAAAAAGCAAATGAATATGTGGGTGAGGGACTGAGTGTTGGCCAGAAATGAACTCGGAGCCCACGACACTTTAATACGTGAGCTGAAGGATGGAGACCCCAAACAACTCTACAATTTTCTGAGAATGTCGAAAGAAATGTTTGACCAGCTTCTTGCAATGGTTGGTCCGAAAATACAGAAGCAAGACACCAATATGCGCAGAGCAATTTCTGCCAGTGAACGTCNACAGGACACCAATATGCGCAGAGCAATTTCTGCCATAGAACGTCTTTGTGTGATACTCGGATATTTAACAGGTAGGTAGTAATAAATCACTTGTAACCATATACAAATAAACTTAATTGTATACACTTATTTACACGACTACAATGCTTTGATTGTGATTAATAAGTGAGGAACAGTAAGCTACAAGTATTTCGATATGAGGTTATGTGAGAACAACTGGATTGATTAAAATCCTTTTGATGTCGAAATATCAGGATATTAAAATGAAAATGTTCATCCTATTTCAGGTGATTCTTACCATTCTCTAATGTACCTTTTTCGGATACCAGTGTGCACCATTTCCCAAATTGTACCTGAATGCTGCGAAGCAATCTACATCTCATTGAATGATGTATTTTTGCAGGTAAGATTTTACCGTAAAATATTTTTGAATCAATGCCATTAAACAAGTGTTTATAAGCAGTTATGTAGATAGAAGCAAGCAGTTGGAAGATAGATGTTCATATGGTCAATCTGATCATGAACGATAAGCTACTTTTTTAATTTTTTGTACGGCTTTAGGGCAGGGTCATTAGAGCCCTTACTTTATAATATTCACATAGACGTCTTGTTCATATGGAATGGAGTGTTACTTATTTAATATGGGACTGGCTTTCACAGAAGCCAATCCCATATCGGCCCTACCTGCCCCAGTTGATTATTGTTTTTCTGTTGTGTCTGAACATTATGAATCTAACAAAAAATGCAATTGCTAACAATCGTTATATCTTTTGAAACATTCTTACACTAAGCGAGAACCGAGCGAGGTCGAACGAAGCAGTGGGAGCTACGCGCTTCGGGTGCCAGGGCCTGACCACCAGCACTGGGACGGAGGCAGTGGGCCAGTCTCAGCAGCGAGCGCCACCTGAGCAGAGTGGAGGGGGACCACCGCCACGAGTCTTTGAAAGAAGGGGCGACTAAGCTACCTAGCGCACACGGAGGAAAGGTCCATGTTACCATTGTAGTATAAAAGTTGTTATTAATAGAATATATACTGTATTGAGACATCTCAGATATTTGGCTTCAAATGCGCGCGAGTGACGTCGCGAGCCAATAGTAATTTATTCCGCCCTGGTGATCAGAGCGTATGGCTGCGGGATGTGAACCCTACCCCCAACTCTTCATAAAGCTTACCTCACGAAAGAAACAAGTGGAAAAATTCTCATTCATTCAAATCGCTCACTTATACTCACTCAGTCAGTCAAGTACGAGAGAAAGGAACTCTCCTAGAAGTACGCGGGTTGAGAAATTCTGGTTTTCGGTCTGTTAAGAGAACAGCTTGTTGAATGAAGAACTTTCTTTCGAGTGATATGATATAGATTTCATCATTCTTTTGTGATTCCTGAGGGTCGGTTGTGTCGGGGCGTCACTAGCGTGAGAGGTTTCCGGGGAGAACCGAGCATCCTGGTGCGAGGTCGGCGCTTCAACATCGAGACTAGAAGATACGAGAAGACTAGAATCGAGGATGTTGGTAAAGAATAAGAATATTTAATTTGTATGGTAATCATTGGTCTATGTAAGGGTTGTGTTGCCAATATAGTATTTGTGTTTTTATAATAAATTGTTTGTTGTCCCAAAAGACTGTTTCCAAAAGATCCTTTTTGATTTATTTAAGCTTGTAAGTGTAAGAATAATCAATCGATGGGTTAGATCGGGGCACAGTATATATCGTAGAACTAAGAGAACATTTATCGAGCCGTGAGGGCGAAGCGGAGAACGGAGCGGTTGCCCAGTACTTATGACGCGAACAGTGATTTCGTGACTTGGAAGCAAACACTGCACAAAACAGGGTGTCATTATCGGAACGTCTAATAACTTACTGCAACACGTGGCCGAGGCAACCCGTGTCGTGCGGGTTGCATTCACCTCGTGGCGTGTAGGCGTTGCCTGCTTTTCTTGCTGCATCTTATGATGTAGTAAGTGCAGTGGGTGCGCCTTTGCGTTGCGGGTGTTTTAGTTTTTGAGTTATTTACATTTTTTTTCATTCACCTTAATATCGCTACAAAATTGATCCGTCGGTTATCGACGGCTTTCTTCGGGTCGTACCCGTGGAAGCGCCGACGAGTACGGGCAGTGTGGACTGCGTTCAACCAGAGAAGCCATCTACCACTGCGGCGGCGAAGGGGTCGCCGGCCAAACGACACCTGACAGCAGTGAGAGCGCTGCGTAAGCAGCTGCTGACCATCAGACGCCAGCGTTTGCAGAGCAACGCAACGTCTTCACTAATGGCGTCGTCCGAGAGCTGTGACCTCTCCTCGACTGTACAACTTCCGGGGGTGTCTGGTCCATCGACCAAGCCTGCTGCCAACAGTCTCCTGTCGCTGCCCGGTGAGTCGAACGATTTGTTACCTACTAAGTCTGCACCGAAGTGTACTACTCGGGTTGTTCCGGCACGTCGTCCCCATGATAAGATGGAGTGCGAGGAGGGGTTTTCTCAGGCGAAGAAAATCTTTCGCCCTAAGCCTGTTCAGGAAAGTAGGTTTTTAACATTGAAAAACCGGTTCGCGCCCATTAGCGCACCGCTTGCCACCGCCGAAACGACTACGAGTGATGAGAGCGTATCTGTTAGTGAGAAAAATGCCTCTGTAGGGCCCACGGCCGCTGCTTCCGTTTCCGCTGCCAATACATCCGCGGCAACGACTGTGAGTGTAGGAAGAGTTGACTCCACTCCTGCTCCTTCCTCCAAAACTCTAATTACTCCTGCCACCATCACCGAATCTCGGAATCAGGGCTACNGCGGCGGCGAAGTGGTCGCCGGCCAAACGACACCTGACAGCAGTGAGAGCGCTGCGTAAGCAGCTGCTGACCATCAGACGCCAGCGTTTGCAGAGCAACGCAACGTCTTCACTAATGGCGTCCTCCGAGAGCTGTGACCTCTCCTCAACAGTCCAACTTTCGGGGGTGTCTGGCCCATCGACCAAACCTGCTGCCACCAGTTTCCTGTCGCTGCCCGGTGAGTCCATGGAGAATCTATTAAGCTCAAAATCTGCGCCCAAGTGTACTACTCGGGTAATTTCGGCACCACGTCCCCATGATAAGATGGAGTGCGAGGAGGGGTTTTCTCAGGCGAAGAAAATCTTTCGCCCTAAGCCCGTGCAAGAACGTAGGCTTTTAACTCTACAAAACCGGTTCGCGCCCATTAGCGCGTCCATTACCACCGCTGAAACGGCTAGTGACGAGAGTAAAGCTGTGAGTGATACAAACGTCTCTGTAGGGCCCACGGTTGCTGCTTCCGTTCCCGCCGCCAGTACAGCCATTTCACAGTCAACAACTGAAGGTGGAGGGAAAGTTGTTCCCACTCCTGCTCCTTCCTCCAATACACCGACCACTCCTGCCACTATCACCGAGTCCCGGAAACAAAGCTATTCCGGCAACGGCCGCCGGGGTGGAGACATCTACGTGGAAAAGGTCGTCGACACTCGTGAGCTGCTGCATGTTCTGCAGTCAGCCTCAAAATCACGACTAACGGGACGTAACACACGACAGCACTTTATAGTGCACGTACCCGACTATGCTGACAACCAAGCGGTTGTCGGCAAATTGCGGGTTATCCAAAGTGAGGATCCCAACACGTCCTTTTTCTTTCATCGGGTCACCGAGGAAAGGCGCCATCGCTTGGTGATTCGAGGCCTTCAACCAAATGAGGACCTCGAGTCACTTCGCTGCGACATTGAAAGCCAGGGGGTGAAGGTATTTCACCTCACTGAGCTTCAAAAGAAGATAGGGGGGCAAAACGAACGTGTTCATCTCGGTCTCTACGTGGTGGAGATTGAACACGCAGCAGTCCAAATGTTTAAGAATAATATCCGGTATCTGGGCAATGTTCGCGTCTCAGCAGAAGAGTGTCACCGGCGTGAATGGATTGCCCACTGCTCCCGTTGCCAGGCGTGGGGCCACAAACGCAATCATTGCGGGCGGGATGTGGTATGCCCACTCTGTACGGGTCCTCACACCTTGGCCAACTGCACTCCTCGGCCAACCAAGCTGACGTGCAATAATTGCGCAGGCGACCACTGCGCCTCTTGGTCTGGCTGCCCAGCCTTTCTTGCACTCAAGCAACGCCGAGCGGAGCAGCTTGCTCGCGCTCGAGAACAGCGAGAAACGGCGCAGGCAACACGTAGGGTAAATGCCGCAGCACGCCCCACTACAGCAGCTTCTCCAAGGCCAATGTCGGTATCTTTCGCTGACATTGTCCAAGGCTCCCCTCTTCTTCCATCTCCTCAGACTTCAACTGTATCAGCTTCCTCCTTGTTCGGCGGGATCACCGCTGGGGACGTTCAAACTCTATCTGAAATGTTCTCAGTACTGCATAAATATGATCTGCGTGCTATTCTTGACGCTGCTAAACAAGTACTTCCCATACTATCCGCCCCTGGCCCGTTTTTCCCCAACGCACTTACTGCCTTACAAGTTCTGTCCCAATTCTTCTAAATGGCTCCCCAATCTATCACCTCTTTTGCGTCGTGGAACTGCCACGGCATCTCCATCTTTAAGACCGCTGAAATCCGGCAATTTCTCTCTGACTTCTCTATCCATGTCCTTCTCCTTCAGGAGACATGGCTTACTCCCTCTCTTAGATTTTCACTCCCGGGCTATCATATCTATCGTGAAGACAGACCCTACGTTATACCCAATCTTAATCCCCACGGCGGTACAGCCATCGCTATTCGTAAAACTATTCCTCATACTCGTCTTCCAACTCCTCCTCTTACTTCTCTTGAAGCCACGGTCTTGGAAATTGGCACACCAAGGGGCCCAGTCATTCTGGTGTCTGCGTACCGGAGGCCTAAAAAGATTCTCGACAATGCGGACCTTGACTCTCTCCAGGGTCTGGGTAACTGCATCGTCATCGCCGGAGATCTCAACTGCAAGCACACCGACTGGAGTTGCACAGTTTGTAACGCCGGAGGTAGGAAGCTGGCAATCTACCTAGCTCAACACCCCAATCTCATCCTCCCTCCTTCCTCTGGACATACGCATCTAGTTGACAATGTCGCCCACGACATCCTTGACATTGTCCTTCACTCCTCCAATATCCAAATTACCACTCCACACCCCCGGTTCGAGCTAACCTCGGACCATCTCCCCATAGTTTTCTCCTCATACCTCGGCCCTTTCCTTCACGATTTCCAACCTCCGCCGACTATGAAGACGGACTGGAGAGGGTACACCTCCCGGCTTAGCCGGAAGGTGGATTCCCATCTCCCACTTACCTCACCCGACGACATTGACCATGCCATCTCGCACGTTACAAACCATATACTGACGAGTTTCCGACAACACACAACCTTTACACCTATCACTGCCTCTCACCCTGACACTCCCCCAGACATTCTTGCTCTGGTGCGGGAACGTCGCCGTGCACAACGGCAATTCTACCGCACCAGGAATCCTGCTGACAAGGCCCACTTCCTTCACATGAGACGAACACTACGAGATAGACTCCGTGACTTACATGCTCAGCAATGGCAAGACTTTCTTTCCCGGGCCAACGTCACCTCTTCCGACGACATGTGGAAGATCCAGAGGACCCTCCGACACCCTTCCACTGCCATCACCCCTCTCCTCATTCCTGGCACGCCCACTCCCACCTACGACCCGGCCAGGAAAGTTGAGATCTTCGGCGATGTCTTAGAAGCCCGTTTCTCGCCTCCAATCATTAAGCCTCACTCCTCTCCCTTGACCACCCTTCTGCCCCAGTTTTCTCCCATCACCCCAGACGATGAGTGGACCTTAAGAGTCTGGGAGGTGAAGGCCGCACTGAAGAGCGTCAACACCAAGAAGGTGGGTGGCTCCGATGAGCTCCGTGGTATCTATCTTCGCCATCGTCCTCACAACGCTGTCCTCCTTCTCTCTAATATATTCAACTCTTGCCTCTCTCTTGGTTACTTTCCTCTCTCATGGAAACATGCCACTATCGTTCTTATTCCCAAGCCAGGGAAAAATCTTCGGGACCCTAACAACTATCGTCCCATCAGCCTTCTTTCTCTTCTAGGCAAACTCTTCGAGCGCCTTGTCCTCACCAAACTTACTCCTCTCCTTGAATCCTCTCATGCTATTCGTCCCACCCAGTTCGGATTCCGGCGCAACANTCGGCGCAACAAGTCTGCAGCTTTGCAGACATTGCGACTAACACACGAACTAGCACCCATCCTTTCTCGAAGAATTGCCATTCCTGCTATCTTCTTCGACTTTTCTTTCGCCTTTGACACGATCCATCATGATCTACT
>NNCF01126490.1:0-24067 GCA_002313205.1 Laupala kohalensis
TGGTCGTGTTTAAATGAACCACAAGTCATACATACCTAGCGCTAATTTATGATCCTGTTCTTCTCTGTTGTGGTCACAATTACCTTTGTTGGCTCCATTTCCTGGAGATAATTAGCTCTCTCTCTTGTGTGTGATGGAGACAGTCCCATAACATGGGTGTGGATGTTTCCCATCCCAAAACACAGCTACTTTCCGTTTCCATTATACTTTGCTCCTTCTCTAAGGCACCACATATAATTTTTTTTCTAAATTACGTATTACAAATACAATATCTTGAAATTAAATACTTCAAAGAACTTTGTTCCCAGTTAAGCGTACACTTAGCGATTAAACATAAAATAATTGTTGAAAAAATTTACAATTTGAGACTATTTTGAGGACAAGGGCATTGTCCAATTGAATACAAAATATGCTAAATATTCCTCTTTTTTTAAAATAATTTACACAAATAAAAGAGCCCGACAGTGCCGCAATGTTATAGGATGATGCATGAGAAGGACGTTCAAACATTAAATGAATCACACTTAATGAAACTTTGCGATCATCGTCCACCAAGATGACTCTTCTACTTCCTTGTATTTTTGTCTGAGGAATACGATGTGCTCAGTCAAACCGGATAAAATAGACGGGAGCAATTTATTTTATTATCAATTTGTTTTACAATTCCGTAAAATTAAAATTAAGATCACAAAGGAGGGTTAAATGCTTTCGGAAAAGAGAGAGAAAACGAAGAAGACGAGAGAGAGAAAACGAAGAAGACGAGAGAGAGAAAACGAAGAAGACGAGAGAGAGAAAACGAAGAAGACGAGAGAGAGAAAACGAAGAAGACGAGAGAGAGAAAACGAAGAAGACGAGAGAGAGAAAACGAAGAAGACGAGAGAGAGAAAACGAAGAAGACGAGAGAGAGAAAACGAAGAAGACGAGAGAGAGAAAACGAAGAAGACGAGAGAGAGAAAACGAAGAAGACGAGAGAGAGAAAACGAAGAAGACGAGAGAGAGAAAACGAAGAAGACGAGAGAGAGAAAACGAAGAAGAGGAGAGAGAGAAAACGAAAAAGAGGAGAGAGAGAAAACGAAAAAGAGGAGAGAGAGAAAACGAAAAAGAGGAGAGAGAGAAAACGAAAAAGAACAGAGAGAAAACGAAAAAGAACAGAGAGAGAAAACGAAAAAGAACAGAGAGAGAAAACGAAAAAGAACAGAGAGAGAAAAAACGAAAAAGAACAGAGAGAGAAAAAACGAAAAAGAACAGAGAGAGAGAAAACGAAAAAGAGGAGAGAAAGAAAACGAAAAAGAGGAGAGAAAGAAAACGAAAAAGAGGAGAGAGAGAAAACGAAAAAGAGGAGAGAGAGAAAACGAAAAAGAGGAGAGAAAATAGAAGAAAACGAAAAAAAAGAGATATAATTGAATGAGGAGAAAAAAGAACAAGAAGACAAAAAAGAAAAAGGAAGAAGTAGGAAAAGAAGAGTAAAAAAGAAGTAGAGAAAAAAGCAAAAAGGAGTATTAATGACATCACCAGATACATAAAAATCTACTTAGGAAAAACTGAAAAAAAAGAAAGATAATAAACACAATTGCCTAAAAGGTGTGTACATGTAGAAATATACTATTATGAATATAATATTCATAAAACATTATGAATATATTATATTATTAGTGAATTTGTTTTTGCTGGGATAAAACAGGTTTCTCGCTGGTCGTGTTTAAATAAACCACATGTGTTAGCGTCGATCGTCACACTTCCAGTATCTTTAATTCCAAAACGAAATTACTCAAGAATACCAGCATTATACGTCTCTTTCTCCCTTTGCAATAATTGTCGTCACTGTGTGCAACAGGATAACAGTGTAATAAAGTTTTGTTATCTTAAAGTAAAGAAATAAGTTGCTACAAAAAGGTTCAATTTTGACTACAGCTCGAAAATGGTTTGTTATTGTTAACAAATTAAGTGCTAAAGAATTTGAAATTTCCAGTTGTAGAACATATTCATTTCTTGAGCTCATTATAAATGTATCTACCGTTTGAATATTAAAACAAAAAATAAACACTACTTGCTGACTTCATTCGACTCCGAATGGTTTTCGGTTCGGATTGTAACCGCCAACCCCAACCTATGAGACATAGTCCTTCTTCAAATAGAATACAATGAACAAAAGTTCGGATTATATGTAAATCATACACCTCAATATTCAATACCTCTCAACAATTATGTATACGTTTATTAAGACAATAAAACATTCTCCCCCTCCCTTGCATATTTATTTATGAAGTAGTCGTGTAAGTGAAAACAGAATAATTAAAATCCCATATTAGAAGGAACAGTCCAGTTCGAAAACTTAAATTTCGCAATAACACTCATATTCATCGTCATTGCCCGAAAATAACTTTAACGAAAAGACCCACATTATTCAGATATAATATTCAATAATTCCCTTCTAAAAATATAAACGTTATAAATAAATCCATTCTCTTCAAATACTGGGTAAAGAGCTGTCGAATGTGTTATTTTTTCTATACTATTAAAGAATTTACTACTTTTATCAAATTGAGACTTTGAATCTCCATACAAATAACGTTTTCCATTGAACGCCACTGTTATAGTACTATAGAAACTCATACCTATGAAATTCCTTTCGTCATGCATGTTGCTTTTTAGCATTTTTATTCAAAACTGTTCATTTCTAACATTACACAACGTGGGCACTATAATGTACGATGCCGGTCAGGTATTTTTAGGTTTTCCTTCTTGTAAAGGTAGACTTTTCATTGGAGTGACTGTCATTGATATTTTTATGTCAAATATTACGAGCACATAATTATTACGGTTCCATTTGGAAGAAAAAGAATTTAACAGCATGTACTTCCTTAATAATTTCTTTTATACACATTACATTCGCCACTGCCCCTGGGCCCTTGATTGGAATTAATGGGATGGTCCTTTGCTTCTTTCTGGAGTGTAACTTAGTTTATAATCCCCCCACGTGGTCACAAGAAATTTGTAGTTTGTTTCGTGTTTTCTTTTTTTTCTTTTTGACGATAAAGTTAACTTTATTTATTCAATTGAAATCAGTTTAATTACCATGCAGCAGAGGTCTAGTTACTGAGCTTAGAGTGCACAAATTTGAAACATTTCAAATATAAACGCCGTGAATGCTGTAACAAGCCCAATGCACAAAATTATAAAAGGTTCTTGTAAATGTTGCAGAGACAGATTTTTAAAATTAAATTCATTTAATGTAGCATTTGAAATCTTCTTGGAATTTGCTAGCAACTTCATAAATATTAAATAATCCTTAGACATTTTTTCAGTAATACCAGCTTCTACCAAGTTCTGCACCGCCTTGTCGACTTTGCGACTTAGTGGCCAACCTTTTCTTACAGGGAAAGAGATATACGAAGGAGTGAGAAAGCACTCTTCCGCGATGCGATAATTCATATTCAATTTGCCATAGTACCACATCATCATCATTAAATAGATATTTGAATCCAAAATGACCAAATCTTCCCTTCCATGAATTCGGGAGATCCAGTCTCTACCGCGAGATTCATGTAATTTATACCACAATTGATTTATGGTATCATTAGCTTCATCGGGCGGAACATAAATGTCACAGAATTCAGATGCTCCGAATATTTCGTTAGCAAAAGAGTTTATTTGCTCGAGTGTATCTATTTCAGCACCTTTCTCTGGTGTAGTCAAGAAACTTGTGAAGCAGCCTGTAAATGCGTTGATCATTATCAAACTGAAAAAACTCAACCATATCAGCAAACACCTTTCTCGTTTGTCAAAAGAACCGTTGATAAAGGAGTCAACGATTTTTAAAACTGTTGTGGAAACAGAAAAACGGAATATATAAATATGAGCCAAAGCGTATACCATTAAACTAACAGCATTTGCAATCCAAATATTTGTGGAAAAGGAACTAGCGATACTTCTGAAGATTGGTGATGCGCCAGGAACCAGAAAGCACAAATCCTGCAATGCATGGGGGTACAAATATTCCACCGCATCTTGTGGTTCGGCGATACGATATATACCTTCACCGGAAATGTCAAATTGGTCTGTGGCAAAAATCGATTGAATTTCTTGGATATTGCATGGCCCCAATGCACAATTAGCATATTCCATTGATATGCGGCTTTCGCTGTTGTTGAACTGCTTCGCGAGAATCAACATGATATTTCCGTCACGCCCAAACGACGTCCATACATTTCTTTGACGACCGTTGAGAGATAAACGGGTCATATGAGGCATTCCAAAACGTATCTGAAACAAAGAGTAACATATCATAACAGTCAGTTCATGCAAAATGAAACAACACAGCGCTGATTAAAATTCACTTGTGGTAATGTAGATCTCACCTACACTCTTCCCTCATTCGCGCAGATACGGTAAATTAAAATGAAAAAATGGGATGGAAAGAAAAAAGTAGACAAGAGTTTTTAGAATGTTGAAATACAGGGTGTAGAGAAGAACTAGAGGTGTAGAGAAGCACCATCATGTAGATTTAAAAGGCACATCCACAAAGTAAGTTCCGTCCGAAATTCTTGCCGCGGCATCTTTGCAAAAGAAGTTCAAACAATGCGCGGTAGTTGCTATGATGAAGATGACGACATTATAAAATCGCTTTTTGTTGTTTAGTCTTTGCAGTAGTTGGTGAGAATGGCGGCGAAGTTGATTGAGAATCCCGGCGCGTACGAGATTGGAGCAGTAATTCGTTTTCTGAATGCGAAAAACAATGAGTCATTCGACATTCATCGACAGATTTCTGAGGTTTACTGTGAAAATGCGATGAGTGCTTCCATGGAAGGGAGATAGGTCCCAAAGTTCATTGAAGGACGTAATCAAGTGCATGACTAAGAACCATGTGGGCGTCCATCTTTGGTTACTGAAATATTGGTTCGTGCAGTTGAAACACTCGTTAAGGAAAACCGTCGTCTTACAATATTTGGCCTTTCTCCGTGCGCAAATTGTAAGATCACATCTTCATGAAATTGTTTCTGAAAACATAATTTGGAAAAGTGATATTACTATGAAATGACATACACTGTTCTTTCAGTGTTTAAAATGAGACTATCTGCATGGAACTAAGTCGAAACGTTGGACAAAATTTGTTGAGCGTTGGCGTGCTTACACAGTAAATTATTGTCATCATCAAAAAGAATCATTTTACAATCTGATGTGGATGATATGTCGTTCACATACAATAAAAAGAGTATAGGGCCGAGAATTAATCCTTGGGGTACTCCGCAATTAAGTGGCTTTTTTTCTGAAAGACAACGCTCAAGTACTTTATTTATAGTATAG
This sequence comes from Laupala kohalensis, assembly GCA_002313205.1. NCBI lineage: Eukaryota > Metazoa > Arthropoda > Insecta > Orthoptera > Trigonidiidae > Laupala > Laupala kohalensis. The sequence continues at coordinate 5,305 of NNCF01126490.1, forward strand.
GATATTTCGACCTGTTGATATCTATCTTTTAAATAAGAAGTTAGACATTGATGTGGAAGTCCACGAATGCCTAATGAATGCAATTTGGAAAGGAGAATTTCGTGATCGATGACTGTGTATGGGGGCGGCAGGAGGAATAGATGAGGACGTGCGAGATGAGGAAGCAGTAGATGAAAGAACGGGGAAAGGAGAAGAAATGGGTGTCGAGATAGGAAGAGGAGATGGTGATGAGGTAGGAGCAGAAGGAGGAGATGAGGTAGGAGGAGGAGGAGAAGAGGTAGGTGCAGGAGGAGGTGTAGGAGTGGGTAGTGGGGCACGTGGATGATGTGAGGTCAGATGTGAAGCTAGAAGGGAACCGAAGTGCTGTTTCCCAGACGGTCTCAGGTGTAAACCGTGCTGGGTAAAGTCCTTGGCTGACAGGTGTGGTTGCAAATCAAAAAATGTGATTTTTGTGTCTGCCAGGTGATGTTTAGGGAGATGTTTGCCACGTTAATTTCGTGGTTTATTTGTGGAACGTTGAAGCGTGGAGGCAGGCTAGAGAGCACAATGTTCGTGTGCAAGGAGGCCATTTTTAGTTTTTGTAGATGTTCAGACGCGTTGAAATGACCACCCAAGTTAATATCGTTCTGCCCACCTACGATGATTACTGTGTCTCGCTCTGTGAGTTTTTTAGTGTTAAGTGTCTAGTTCTCGAATAACTTCAGTCAAACGAGCGTTTGGCTTAAAGAAACCGGATAATGAGAACTGGCTAGGAAGCAATCCACGCAATACGCAGGACATCTGAAGACCGTGCGAATCAGCTAGTATGAGCACGTTTGATTTCTGCGTGAAAGTGTTGGTTTCATCTCTGGATAGCACTACTTTACGTGATTTTGGGCGGCTGTGCTTACCAGTGCGTGGTGTGTGAACAGGTCTGGGTACTGGACGGGAGGGAATGAAACGAGTAGGTAAGGGAGGAAACAGGGACATGTCATCTAACACACTAAACCTATTCNCTAACTGGATGGTAACAGTTGGAAGGACGTCGAGAATTTCTAACTGTAGTCCAACCGCCGAACGTTTTCTTATTGACCTCTTCCAGCGCACTTATTCGTGTGTCAATATATTGTACCAAGTCATTGTAAGCCTTGTGAAGTTATCTATGAATGAGTTGAGGAATGCGATAGTGTCCATTGTTGTGAGATAGTTAGAAACTTAACGACAAAAGAAAATGAGAATACACGAAAAATGACAACAAACACTGAATGAAGGATGCTAGTATAATAATATATTTATTACTACGGAAGTTACAAATGAGGTAATAAAAAAATTAAATATACAAACAAACCGACGACAAAAATGATAGAAATAATTATTTAGAGCAACCACTGGAGATTAATTAATTCAACAATAACGACCGTATATTGTGTTAAAATGTAAATAAATACGAAAGAATCAAGAATAACGAATTGTAAAATAATGTAATAATTCTATGAATTATGACGACGATAACTTGGGTGCAACAATGGGGCAGGGTTTAAATAAGTAAATAAACAAACCGACAACTAAAATCACAGAAATAATTTAGGATGACAACTGCAGATAAATTAATTCCACAATAACTAAGGCAATATTATGTTAAATTGTAATGAAAAACTATAAAAAAGTCACGAAAACAAATGGTAAAATATTGGAACAATTCTATTTACGAGGACGAAACTTGAGCAGTGCAACAATAGAGTACGTTATTTGTAAGTTAATAATGATGTAATAGTATACGCACAAGAAAATCTAAATACAGCAAAATAATTAATTTTTTATGCACCGAAACATTAAATTTATGATTCCGTTTGTACTTACGTAAACCTTATCACACCCTTGAATGAAGCACAGAATGAAAACAATACGAAATTATGTTTGGTCCGTTGAGTTTGAAAGCCTTGGGAAATATTTTAAGTGTTTTTTCACTTAACACTCACACAGAACAAAGAATTTTACACTACAATGAAAGTTGGGATCTAAATACAACTACTGATCTCAAAAACCTCGAAAAAATAATTAGAAAGATTAAACTGAAAAATAGAGAGAGCTCATTTACAACCGCAGCTAACGCCAAGAGCAGGCTAGCCAAAATTCAACCCCAAATTCATGCAGAACATTTTTAAGAGAATTAAATATATCTCCTATGCATATACATTTAATAAGTAGTAGAGTATTTTAGGACAGAACTATTAAAAATAGTTTACGAACACAACACTCGTAACAAGGCGTGCAAACAACACTTTGCTAAAGAAACCCTTCTCATTCGGGAATAACTTTGTATAATTATCTTCCCCCCCAAAAAAAAGAAATATAAACAAATCCAATCTCTTTAAAGTTCACGTTGAAAGCTTTTTAATGTACTATTGTTCATAATACGAAAGAATTAACACGTTTTAATAAATAAAAATTAAAGTTTCAATTTCCTAATAAATATTGTTTTCCACATGACTTCGGTTGACGTAAGTGATTTTAATATCTCTAATACTTTATCACGTCATTGTCATCGTAATCTAGATATTGATTAAATTCCTCTTTCATGCATGATGATTTTACAGCCTTTGTTTATTAATAGTTTATTTCTAACTGTAGGCAACCTTGGCACACTTGTGCACATTGTCTCTGTATCTCCATTGCGACCCGGGTTTTACTCCGGGATTTTCCAGTGACGGGATTGTCATTAATATTTTGTTTTATTAATCTCTAATTATTGCTGCATTATTATCTGCACATCATTTTGAATAATAAATAGAAAACGGAAAATATTTATTAAATAATTGCTTTTGTAAATATTACATACGCCACTACCCAAGGGCCCCTGATCAAAATTGATGGGATGGTCCCTTGCTTGTCTATAAAAAAATATTGTCTATAGTTCCCCACGTGGTCATACGCAGTTCGCTACTGCTTTGATTTAACAGAATATTTATAAAATTACTTATTCATAAATTGTCACTACAAAGACGTCAAAACAAGAGTACGTCAACAAAATAACAAGAATATAATACGCGATGTGCAAGTAAAATTACTTTCGAGTTGAGGATGTTCGCTTCCGAACATCTTTTGCTCCAATGTAATTTGCGAACGCTAAAACAGATGACATTGTTTACATTCTTGCTACAAATTTAGGAACTACGTTCATACACATTACTTCGAACATATGTTAAATATACATCATCTAAGGTCAAGTAAAAATTGCGACGCACAGAAACTCGAACCCGGGGCCTCCCCGCCGAAGACGACGTTAACTTACCCTCCCCAATTAAAAACTTGAAAGTTGTAAATTAAATATGGCACTTAACGTAAGACACGTAAGTACGTGGAAACGTGGACATTCGCTCCCAGAATAGGGAGCTAATTCTAAGTATGGGGTGTGAGACATATCCACAGAAAAAAGGCAACTGAATACACTTCCGGAGTCGAGGCGGGTGGTACACCGGAAGCTAACTTCATGACACGGACACGTAGTCTTGGATTCGAGTCCCGATTAAAGGTTTTTCNCCATTGTTTACATTCTTGCTACAAATTTAGGAACAACGTTCATACACATTACTTCGAACATATGTTAAATATCCATCATCTACGGCCAAGTGGAAATTGCGACGCACAGAAACTCGAACCCGGGGCCTCCCCGCCGAAGACGACGTTAACTTACCCTCCCCAATTAAAAACTTGAAAGTTGTAAATTAAATATGGCACTTAACGTAAGACACGTAAGTACGTGGAAACGTGGACATTCGCTCCCAGAATAGGGAGCTAATTCTAAGTATGGGGTGTGAGACATATCCACAGAAAAAAGGCAACTGAATACACTTCCGGAGTCGAGGCGGGTGGTACACCGGAAGCTAACTTCATGACACGGACACGTAGTCTTGGATTCGAGTCCCGATTAAAGGTTTTTCTTTTTGCCATAGACCATCTTCTCCAAAAAGGTATTTAAAATTATGAATGAAAAATGTGTGGAATATTTTCATACGTTAAATTCCAGATGGAGAACTAAAATAGAAACGGGGTAGTCACCATATTTGTAGATTTTGGTGGTCGAGACGTGGTTGCTACAGTTGAGTTCCACAGAGTTTCCTTTGGTAGAAGAAGACGCTCTGAAGACTTCGTTACTAACATGAAGCAAAGAAATATGCTCCACAGTGCCAGTGCCATGGTGTCTAATTGACAGGTATTTCCAACGTCAGTTGTTTAGTTCTATAAATGGTATTTTTATTTACGGGTTAAAGTAGCTCTTTTTTATGTGAGTCACAAATGAAACATATTTTCAAGGTTTAATACAGCTAAAAATATTTCAAAAATATTCAACTCATCCACAACATAATAATTGAATGACATGCCATTTATTAATCCTTACCTTTGAACAGCGATATGGTCAGGATTTGTATCACTTTCATACGAAGAATATATCTGGATATATAGAAATATATCTTGATATATGTAAAGTACGCAAATATTTAATATTTAAAAACAAAATATCCTATTATGTTTTCAATTGCACGTATTTTTTTTGGTCTCAAATAAGACATTCACAATTTGCACGCAGATCAGTGAACGTTTCTTCGCATAAAATATATTGAGAAACGACTATTTTCATACTCATGCCATATTACAAATCTGTTTTCTTTCTCTCTCGATTTTTAAAGAAGGAGTGGCAAACGTATAATGTGNTTCTCTCTCTATTTTTAAAGAAGGGGTGGCAAACGTATAATGTGAATTATTTCCTCACATTAGGAAATACAATAATTATTTTATCACTTCGTCCATCAACGTTGTGGCGTTGCTACCAACAAAGGCGCTGTCAGAAGAAAAAACACTTGCAATATTCTTTTGTGACAACGGGAAACATTAAGAAAAAATTGTTACATGGTATTTTAAAGCAAACTACCACATTTATACTCTTCTGTAGTTACGTAGAGATACTAAAAATCAAGGAAACCTTTATTTGCGGTTTAATTTCAATTATTTTACAATAACTCTCTTTGCCGTATATAAAAAATTACATTTTCCAATAAAAAATTTCGTCTTCTATATCAATCATTAAAAGGTTATATTTATCAATACTGGTACGAAATTTAACTTGGATAGCCGTCTCTTATTACTAAGAAAATGAGATTCGTTTATTGTTAAAGAGTTAGTTTATTGTTGAAAATTTAACATTGTTAAAGTTTAAAATAACCAGTCTAGTGATACATTGTCTACTAATTAATCTAATTAAAAAACAAATCAAAGGCTTACTACGTTTCGTGGATGAAGCTTATAAGATAAGATTCTAAATCCTCCATCAAAACGTAAGAACTTTTTCTCAGGATCTAAAAAATGCGCGCGGGAACTTAAAAATGCCAATATTTTGGTACTTTCCGGATTCTGATGCATACAACGCAGATAAAATTCGTTGCGATCGGTCTCACATTTTGACTGACAGGGCCCAGATACATACCCTTTCGAACCGTTATAAAACCATCAACTTCGAATTGTTCCTTCTGCAGGTACAGGAGTTTTTATTTAGTTCAAAATAGTATTTTTTGTCTTTTATCCCATATCGGAGAAAATGTTTGCATGATTCGAAAATCAAACAAAAAATAGCTTCTCCTGCAAAATTACATCTAGGTTATCTTTATGCAATTTCCCTCATGAACAAAGAATGCAATACAAACTGACTATATCGTCGTCATTCTGGGCCTGCGTCAGTACACTTCATTCGAATCATAATGTCCTTGTAATTATAGCTAATATGCATATGAAAGTACTCGAATAGAAGAGGTAAACGCTTTTTTTATAATAACTATATGCAGGAAGTAGTAAAAAATACTACAGATATTGAAAAAAACCTGTGGAACTGGATGAAACTTGACTAATTCAGATAGTCAATTGGAGTATTTTTTAAAACTAAAATTAATACACTTTAAAGTTTAATTCTTGAACCTTGTGGAAATTTTGTCAGAATTACCTACATTAAAGCTATATTCAATTCTCATATTGCAATCATGTTCAAAAGCCTTGTCGTTATGTTTATCTTCTGACGACGCCTTCAATCCAAGTCAAAACGTTGTGAGCACCTCACCAAATATTTATATTATTCGCCCCTCAAAGGTTGTAAGTCTTTAATTGTGTATTCATCTAAAATAACCCATGTAAAATTATTGAATATTTCAAAATTTAAATCAGTAAAGGTTCCTTTAGTTAGTCAAACACACGAAAGTTCATTATAAACCTAGTATAGTCTACGCGGGCTAGGCAGTGTACAGAAGACAAATAGAAGCATAAGTTTCATTTCATGCATTTCTTGTTTATTATATTCCAGTATGAGATAAGATGTTCCTCATGCATGTTCTCCCCATGCATGAATATTAACAAATTAAAATTTTTATCTAAGAGGAATGAACTTTTATATAACTATGAATATATTTTACCTTGAAAACTGTCAAAAAGTACTATTATGTTTTCTTGTAGTACGTAATAAGAAGTTAATTTACATTGTGTAAACAACAAAACCAATTCACATATTTCTCCCGCGTACCTTCACGAGGAGAAGAAACGTGATAACTTTCAGTCGGAAGAAAATAGCATCGAGCACGAAAGCGAACCCGGGAACACCTACTTTGACCGCAAGTTCCATAACTGTTCTCCATTTGCGTAGTGGTTGACAACCCTGCTATCGAAGCAGTATTCCCGGGTTCGATCCCCGTCTTGTCGCCATTTTTACCTGATCGAAACTAACAATAATACCAATGAACGCAAATCAATCATGATCGCCAAACATGATAGTATTTCTTTCAATTTCAGTTTGTTTCCTCTGTAACAAATCCAAGGATGGGCGTAAAAGTAGTCGCCCAACGAAAAAATTGTTTGTTTTTTTTAAATTTAATTTACTTAATTAAAAACAACAATTATTTTCGCACAGCATATGCGAATTAGGAATATCCGAACCTAGTGAGAATTTGACGGTCATGGCGCGTATCACCTAATCCATGTCACGTTGGCACTTGATCGAAAATAGATCGAAAGATTGGCTTTGCGGTATTTGTGTAGCGTATTCGTTCTATTCGGCTAAATACTTCACGAACTCAGAAATATCACAATTATTCCATCTTCACATGGTCTAAACAAGCAAATAACACAATGCCGCATATGCTTTAATATACCAACGATGAACGCGGTGAATTGAAATAATTCAAGAAATATTTATCTCTCTTTCGTTTCGTCAATCCATATAAGTTTTTCAGTCCATATTAAAGAAGTTGTAGAATAAGAAAAGTCAAAATGTAGGATACAGAACCAGATGATTAACGAGTCGCGATCGCGTGCGCTCTACAGAGCAAAACCATAGAAATATACTATCAAGGTAGTATATAGTAACTTATTTTTTTTGCCTACCACGTATGGGACATACGCAGTTGGCAACGAGGTTCATTTATTACTATTTCTATGAACGGAACATGGCAAACCAAGGATGGGCGGTACACGCAAATATTTGCCTTATTTGTGTTTTTTGGTGTGCGACTAAAAACCGGCAACAGGACGGATACGGGTGAACGCGTATTTCCCACAATAGAGCAAATAGCTCCTCTACAATTAGCTGTGTAGGCAAATATAGAAATACGCAACGCTATATGATGCACCGGAATAAATCATGTTCCCGCAACGTTGTGTCGGCCGATGTTCATTGCAGTGCCTTTTAACACTGGTGATTTCCACTTCCTGACGACGCACTGTGGGAATCTCCCGCACTCAGCACTGACGAATAGAGTCGCACTGACTCTAATTACTCATTGAGGTAAAAGCATACTGACCATGTACCAATATTTCACAGTTAGGAATAGGAACACAGGATAGCCTTGAGCATGAATAGATCGTCCGTTCCAACAATGCGCAAGACAAATTTCGGACCAGACGTACTACCACAATCACAGAAGGAACGATGTCAGAACAAACTAACGGCTTAAGAAGAGACTTGCACTCCAATTTAGAGCTGCATAATTGTTTTCTTTATTTTTATTTTATTTGTTCCAAAACATAACAATTTGAATTATAATGAGGAAAAAATATTAATTATTTCCTGTCTATTAGTTATAGTACAAAATACACACACTATTAAGGAACTCGCTTGAAATCCATAATAGCAAGCAAAAGTATGGGCAGACAGCGCAAGGGTTTCTTAATTCAAGCATATCACCGCGGAAAAACTTTAATATCTTTTTTAAAATATCCGGTGATTAAAGTGATGTAAAAATTACTACGGGAAATTTACTACAAATCAAAGTCAACATTTATCGTTTTCGTGATAAAGAAGTTGTTCTTTTATTTGAAAATCATAAATCATTTGTACATATGACGCAATGTATTTCACAATAAATAATTATTGCAATTATTACATTTATTTGGCCAGTGTGCCCCCCCCCAGGGGACTTGCATCTAGTAAGCACGTGATTGGCGAACACGGGGCCCCGAGCTGAGTCCGGCATTACTTCCACTTACTTGTGGAAGGTTCCTTCCTTTCTCTTTTCTGACCCTTCTTGGTCATCTCTTGTTCTTTTCGATGCCGACGCTAGTAGGTTGCGAGGGCTAGTGTATCTTTCATTTTCCTCGTTGTAATATTTTAATGTAATGATATGTTTTGATATGTTGAAGTTCAGGAGGGTTTTTAGAGGGTACAGTTGAGTCATTCGGCAAGTCCCACACACGGGGAGAGTCATATTGACTCATCTTAGTGCGTAGCTGCATTTTCCCTACCTGTACTGAATTTTAGGGCTCTAATGACCTCGATGTCGACGAGCCATAAAGCTCCACAAAAAAATGGCCACTTGAAATCTCAACAAGCACATGTTACTCTGTTTATTTATCCCAATTTCAGATATTTTAGTGATTTAACTCTACAACCGAATAGAACTATCTTCAGTTAATGGAAGATTTATGACGGAAGTTTATAATGACGTCAGTTGTTTTACAAATTAACTTAAAAGTTAAAATTTGAAATAAAATGTTAACTCGATGATTACCAGTTGATGCATTTCTGCTTCGCAAATAATAGCGCAATTAAGAATAAACTTTATCAACAGTCAGTCAAAGAGTATCACTGACCAAATTAGTCGCTACAGAATTTTTCAGTGCTTATCTTGAGAAAGGAACATATTTGTTGGTATTCTGTAGCTATTATAACACGTAACTATTTGTTTCTTAATTTAGAAGTGTGCTGAAACGTCAAATCCGCGTCCGCCTTAGGAACCTTCTTTGGAATTGATGGGATGTTCCCTTGCTTTCTTCCGAAAAGTAAATGAGTTCATTGTCCTCCACGTGCTCATACGCAGTTTTTAACTATTTTTTTACAATAATTTATATCTGAAGCTAGAGACACGCTTGCGTTTGCGGGCTGAGCGATTCTTTCGCCGATCTGTGTTATCTTGTGGGAAAAGACACACCTAGCGGGCGCGGAGCGGAGATCTCCGCTGCTCATCTTCTGCTGATGGTCACAAGTGTTAATAGATGGGTATATTGAGAGTAGCTAGGAAGGTAATTTCTTTCACGGTGCTTCCCTTGAATATCATTTCCTTCAAGTTCTACGAGCTTATTATTATTTCTATCGATGTTCACATTAATTATTGCAACACTGAGTTATAATATCACTGAGTATTTATTCTATTGCTTCCTCACTTCTTTATTTAAAACTTTTCGCGTCCTTTTTAGTGCAGTTCGTTTTTCTGTAGCTTTCTTATTTTCGCGTTTTATTAATTTTGTGAAGTAATTGTAAATCTTTGTGTCATATTGTGAATTTGCAATGTGTTGTGTTTTTTATTATCAATGTATTTGAAACGAACTAAACTCGACTTCCTATAAATCTAATAGAAACTAGTCGAGTAGGAAGTTTCAAATTTTGTATGTACAATTCGCTTTTAAGTACAGTTGTCAAAATTATATATTTACAATTTTTGAATATAAATGAAAGATTGTCCTACAGTTGGCCTTATTTAAAGTGTAAATTAAAAATTTATATTACTACTTAAAAATAACTGTTTCAAAAGAAAAAAAATTGAGTCAATCATGTTAAGTATTTTGGAAGGTAGTTATTTATCAATAATTAATTATTGATAAATTACATGATAAGAGTACATTTTAAAAGGGAATTACGGCACCGTCGTGGCCACGGTGTCAGTGTGATTACTCGTCACCAAGTCATCCCGGGTTCTACACCCGGGCGGGGCAAGATAAAATTTGTAGCTTTTCATTTCCATGTCTCAGTTCAAATAGCTGCGGCGAACAACCGTAGTACTAATCTGGTTACAGCAATCTGGATGCTGTCTAGACGCTGTTCCTCCTATCCCAAATTCACGATGTAGCTAGTGAGTAAACTCACAAACTGAGCCTTACTAGCACTCGTTACCGTGGTCCTTAGTTGGCCTAAACGAGAATACAAACGAAAGGGAAATTATGTATTCTACTATTAACTAACGTCTATTGTAATAATTAATTCATTACTTTTAATTACAACTTATTCGAAAAAATATTAAAAGGATAGGATCATAAAAAATTTGCACCCGAGTAGGTAGGGTTTTGAAGGGACGCAGCTGTACGACAACAGGGAAAGTGGAGTGGGAAGACTGGTTCGTCCGAGCGCAGACCCGGGGGTTTCTTTTGAATAAGGTCATAAAAGTATCAGTCTGGACATCCTACGCAGTTAGTTCGCGTGGAGCGAAGGCTAGAGAAAAGGAAATTGAACAGATGTGAGAGATGATTAACCAGATACGTTACTGACATGTACCTCGAAAAGGCAAGTGGAAAGTTACTTTAGAAATGCGTGGGGATGGTTAGGGTTATCTTGAGAGAGAGCCCAGAACCACGGGTGAGGTCATGGAGAAAAACAGTAAGAAAGGAAGATGCGTCGTGGGGCGCTCTCAGCGGACGGACTCCATTAGGAAGAATGTTGATTGACACAGGACATAGTGGTAAACAAGTAGGTCTGACTGTCGAGTAACAAAGCTCATGAGTTCACAATGGAAAATGATTGACGATAGGCAGCATTAATGAGGGGAGCAGAAAAACATCTGCGTCAAAGATCTGGTTCTTTTTAGGAGGAAGAGAAGTGTCAATGACGGGGGACAGAGGCATTGAAATAAAGTGTCACTGACAAGAACAAAGAGTGCACCTTTCTCGTATTAAATATAACCCTGCGAAAAAATGACGGCCACGGGGCTGCGTATTGGCGCAGAAAGGGGCTCTAATGGAAAAACACTAAGTAGTATGAAAATCAAGCATTGCTACTCGTCACGAACGAATAAACGTCATTCTAAATTAGCCAACCAAAAACACTTTACGTGGAGTGGAAAAAGGAAACTATTGGCCAAAGAAAGCCATGACGTCAAGAAGGGTGGGGCTTTCTCGCTAAGTTTTTTTGGGTTTAGTGGGGATATGATTATTTAATCAGGGGAGCAGGGTCGCTCCAGAGGAGAGATTACTTAGAGCAACACGGAGATAGACTACTTAGATAGACATGATTAGATATCTTAGAGCATCAGTTTCAACTTAGAAAATATTTTTCAAGACGCTGATTAGTTATTCATAATTTATTCTTAGTGTAATATTCATGCCTTAGAGCATTATTGATTATTCAGAGATTTTTCATCTTCATCATTAGGTGAGTTAAATGAACTTGTTTCTCTTGAGATAATTCGATGATCATTAGTCGACCGGTATTATTTCAAATGTCATCCGATTTCCGACTTAAGTTTTCGGTTCGTGTGACTTCAACATTTCGAGAAAAGTAAATGTCTATGAACTTTAATTAAGGCCATTAACTCGTCGTCAAGTTGAGCTGGAAATAACTTCAATGGTATATCGTAACGCTACGCTGAGGGTCGACTGGTTCTGGTAGCAGCGAAGGCGATTGGCACCTGCGGGGCGGAGAAGTGAATGGCCTGGTAGTATTCGGGGTCATTCATCCCGAAGGAACTCGCTAAGCCCACGTCGTTTTGACAACTGGTGGTCCAGCTTCAGATTCAAATTGTAAGGAAATAGCATGACGGGCTGCGTCCAGTGCATCTGGTATAGCGTCAAGTGGCAGTGAACTGACTTGTGCGTGTGCAACGATACCAAAGACTCTTGTGGCGCTTGTCAATGTTCAATTAACTATAATCAAGGACAATCAGTATTGCTGATGATTTACATTTTTAATGTAATCATGTTTAAATTCAATCTAGGCTGGAGCTAATAATTAACCAGCACTATAAGTAAAACCAACTGTTATGGATTATAATGCGAGTGATTTTGGGGGGAATATGTTGGGAATGTATGTGCATGAGAAGCATAGGGCACAATTTTATTGTATTCCATGTTGAGAATGATTAAACAATTTTATCGAAGAGCGTTTTCTTTGAGCAAGAAATTATGTGTATTTCACGACAATTAAATGGGTCGAACCCCGACCTCCAAATTTTAATCCAAGATTAAATGGAGTGCTTCCTGTCGAGTTGCTGAGTGGGCAAGGAAATCTTGTTCAATATAATATTTCGTGTTTAACACGAGTCCGGTCCCTTAGTTCGCTAAATGGAACTACTCACCAGACTGTGGTCGCACTACTCGTTATATGAGATCGTACCTTTAAAATGTGGACGTACACTTTTTATTTCTGTTGGGACATTCCTGTGCGTCTACAGCGACAACTCGGGACCCAGAGTATGATCCCGAGAGCGCCCACCAGGTGTTCCGTGTGGGAGACTGCCGACTCAGTCGGTCACCCAACCCGCCCAAGCTGGGCTGGGATTATGGGCTACAGGTGACCTCCCAGTAAGCGTACTGGTAGACGGGGACACGTCTAGCTGTCGCATCCCTACTACTTTATGCACAGGCAGAAGCCGAGCAGCGATCCTGCTCACCGATCGGAAGTGAACGCCAAGCCAATGGAATTCGGAGCTTCCTTCCCGTGCCACGGGTGGGGAAACCACTACCCGGCAGAGACCAACCCATTTAAGGGGCGTCAGATTGCCCATAACCTGAGAGCTCAATGCCCCTACCCTGTATACTTGGTTTAAAGTGCTGAGTGACTCCCGAGACCAAGATCGTGGCCACCAAAGGTCGTGACTTGCTCTCTACCACTTCGTGCAATACCCAGCATCCGATCTGTTACTCGATAGACGAAATTAGGTACAGGGGGGTGGGACTCGTCCGTTCGTCCAGTGGTCCACCGAACGGCTGCTAACTTAATCCAGGTAGACCCAATTAGGGGGGGTGTTGGGTCTACCCTTCAGACACTAAGCTGTGCTCGAGGGCAAGCCCTCTCCCTATGTGTCGGAATTTAGAAGTCTTACTGGATCCCAAGCCGTTGATGGGTAACTCGAGGCGCAACAAGTTTGCCTCTTCCACGTGTCCAAGACATCCGTTCCATTTGTTCAGGGTATCTAGGATCTGGGCGGGGTACGTGTCCCAGTAGTAGTACACTCAAGGTGGTGGGACACAGTGTACCCCCGTTATCAGAAAGGTTTCCCCCTCTATGGCGGGTCCGTCAAGGCCCCTTGCGGGGTTCTCTGCTCGTTGTTAGACAGGTTTCCCCGTCAGCCTGGGTATCCCCAACGAGTGATGACTGATGTCCCTGGCGGGAACATCTCCCCCCTCCACTCTCGGACCGATGCGTTGCCCGTGAGGTCGGGATTGGGTACGGCACCCGAGAGACCACCCAGCCACCCAAACTTCTCTTTTATTTTTGTTACAATTGGCTTTCCGACCGTGAGTCAGATTACTATGACACCCCCGGTCTTTTTGATTTGTTACAATTGGTGTCCCAAAGTGGCGAAGATTACCTTGTCACCCTTTCTTTATTTGGTTACAATTGACGTATCAACGTGAGCAGCTTACCATGTCCCCCATCTTTTATTTTGTTACAATATATGATAAATAAATTTGTTATTAAAATTCACAACGTAACGACACGTTTGGGTCGTCGTTTGGTGGTAACACATTGTAACAATAAACATGAACGTAGCAACGTACTTTAGTAAGCACAATATCATCGTAATCGACCCTGAAAAGGTCGAAATTCTCTATTTCTTCTGTAAGTAAAGTTCACTATTACTGTATATTGGCATTCTTGTATAGTAGGTCTATTTCTAGTATTTAAAAAATAAGATAACAGTCACTGGTCAGTTAACTGCACATACAACAATAAAAATTACTTTCAACATTTTCATTGCTAAAAGCTATGCGTTATACATTAAAAGCATTGTGTTGGTAGCGAACATGGATGCTCTGTACAAGACATGCGCGAAGCATGCCAGATTTCGTCCTGTAGTGACCTAGTTCCTTCATCCCCCACTCACGTTCCCCCATTACTGCCCCCTGAAGCCCACTCCCCTCGAAAATAGCAGGTTTGACTTAGCACTTAGGTCGATAAGACCCTGTCCACTGTTGACTGTTGTGCACACGTAACCTTTCGTTCGAACGAAGGTGCATAATACCCCCCCCCCGGATTCGTAGTCTAGAAGAAGAAGAGTACCCTTCGGTAACCCACGCGTAACCCTTTGTTCAAACGAAGGTGCATTATAACCCTCCGATAACCCACCGATTCGCAGTCGGGAAGGAAAAACGTAGCTTTGGGTAACCCACGCGTAACCTATAACCTTCTATAACCCTTCCTGCGTTTCCTTCACCTTTGCGTCTCCCTTCGTTTAACATGGCTTGGCATATCTCCAAATGAAGGCATCAACGTACGTTTCCGTAACCTTTCATTTTCATCAGGACATAACCTCAAACACAGGCCAGAATCCGCCACTAGTGTACCACTAACATCATACGCAAACAGAGGCGTTGTAACGTACTACGCTAGGAGCGTTAGTGTACCACTAACATCTGAGCATGCGCAGAAGTAGCTTGCATGTGGATAGCGTATACGATTGCTCGCAGGTACGCCATAAAAAACTCCCTATGCTTGTAAATGACCTGTAAGGTATGAAAATCTTAACGTCATTGCGTTTATATTTCAATTTGCTATGTTCTAGTAGTATTTTTTCGCTATGTTAAGTGGGTGCTTTTGCCACTATATAAAAAAACATAAGCCTCCGAAAGGTTTTCCATACAAGCCCACGGTAATTTACAGTTAAATAATTCAAAAATTTGCGCCGTAAGGATGTAAAGATTCATCGCTACAGGATAGAGAATGGTTCAAACTATCATTTGAAACTTTTTCGGGAGTACTTAAGCCTAGTCGCTCTGACGGATAAAATATCTTTAAATAACTTACTTTTTTTTAGTTTCTCACAAACAAAAATTATGAAGATATTGTTTCTAATCCTGTTTTGCAAATTTTTAAATTAATTCCAACCAACAAAACCCAGAAAAAAGTTTTAATTCCTATTGGTATATGTATAACTACGCCATTAATTTCTATCAAAACACATTATACCTCGTAAGCCCAAGATGGAGACAGATTAATAACAAAAAAAAACTTCATTCACATTCTTTGGAGACACGTGCATCGTTAAGCTTAGTCCGAAAAAATAAGCATTTTAAAAATAAATCCTGACTCTCTACTTTTACGAGTCGAACAAACAGTTTTACTCCCATTTGTTAAATGTCTTAAGTTTAGGACATATTTTGAGTAAAAAGATTAGGTAGTAGCGAGAATAAAAATGCGTTATTATTTTAAAAAAAACAGAGATGGTGTATAGTAGCCAACGTCACAAGCAATACATTATTCAATATTGTCTCTCAGTAACAGCAAAAATAAAACGAAACGCGGAGACATTTTCGCCGAAACAATCGGACCTCAAAAACGAACAAAACATGTTATTGAGGTTGAAAAAGAAATTGAGAATCCAACATTTTTTCGCAATATTTTCTAACACGAGTTTTTGAACGATGTAGCACTCTATTGAGATAAAACCGTATCGCAGACCCGGAAGAGTGAAGAAAATGTATCCTTACTAATGTTATTAATAACGCAAGTAAATACTAAACTTCGAGTGTCGTACCAATTGAATGTTCCGTTTGATTTTTATCAAACTAATGCATACTTGGAGATATAAACGTAAATAGGAAAGAAATGTATTCTAAGAAACGTATCATTGTTTTGCACATCAAAATTCATAATAAATTAAATACAACATATCAATATACAAGTAAACAAAAATAAAATACACTCATTATCAATAGTAATAAAAATGAAAGTGATTGCTTCAGGGGTATTACAACACGCAAGGAAAAAAGTCCCCACCTGCGTAACAAATATTTATTAAAAATATATACATAAATGTATAACGGCTGATTAAAATTGCTGCATAGGTTTTTAGTTGCGGGATTGCAAATATCTAGAAATACGAAGGTCATACTTTGAATCCACGAATCTTTGATCCCTGACAAGATAAATCTTCGTGTACTACACCGTTTTCCTATTATTCAAACGTATAGTGCGTAGTTCGATTTTATTATTATTTTTATTATTACTCAACAACAATATCTAGATCACAAAAAACATGCGTCCGATTTGATTTTTGTTCTACCTTTGCTTTTTTTAAAATAATAACTTTTAGAAATTCAGTCCTTATCCTCGCCCGGGAAACCTGCTTAAACTTAAATATATTGATTATTCGTATTTAATATTTATTTGTCAATTTGGGTACAGAAAACAGAACCACGAGCCAATTTATGGCGACATTTCTGTTATCAACCTCATTTCAACGCTTCGGTACAGTACATCACACGTGCAATGCCTTTTTAGATACTCTAGCGTTAAGGAAGTATCACTCTGACTGAAATACAAAGCACGTAAATTTCCACTTCATTTACACTTCTATTTTATTTGTTTCTACAATAATCCACATTGAATGTGCGTATGATTTGTACGAAGGTTCATTGTCTGAAACTTCTTACTTTTATCGTATTAATGAATCAACTCACCATTCTGACCACATCCCTCCAAGCATCCACAGGTGGCTGGCTCCCAGACATCGTGGAATGTTGTATGAAACATATTTGGTATATCCTTCTGAAATTAATAGCGAAACACAGCGAAGGCTATCACAAACCCATTCGGACGTGCGAAAGTCAGTTGCACACGCGATTCACGACGTTCCCGTGTTTTGAAATAAAACACAAACCAAGAAAATACATGATGGTCGCATGGACATTCATTCTCTCGTTCGCGCACACGGACTGTCAAGGAATCGAGCAATGAATGCGAGTCAGGAGACAACAGAATCGTGATAGGTAGTGCACGCATAATGAACCATTCACTCTTTCTCAGAGAAGACACAGAAAAAGCCAAGACAAGGCAGCTTTCTCGAGACCAAATGTTAGAGGGCCAAAGCCCGCTGTCCACCGCACCCGCCAATCAATTACTTCTGACGTAGCAATAGGTCTAGTTCCTCAATGAAAAAAAAAATTAATCGAATTTTAAACATATTTCTTTTACAACTGTTTCAACTGGCGGGTGGATGACCGGCCATGTTGCGTATTGTCACACAAATGCGTCATCAAAGTCCTGTTGTTTTCATTATTAAAATAAGAATTAGCGTGTCTTATACAGAATGCTGGGTCCAAAGATCGCGGATAAAAATAATATGTTATCGGAATGCATCGTTTCATATCTCGAACTGCTCCCCCTTCACCGCCATCGGGCCTGGTATTTTGAAAATAACTGATAAAATATACAAGGCATATGAAAGTTATCAAATACACAATATCATTTACTAAAAAAAAAATACTTCCTAATAAATTAAAACTTTCTGCCCGTGTGTCGTTTTCATTGTTGTATAATATTCATAGAAGAGAAATAACAAATGTTCTCTCTACACAAAATTATTTATTATTTAAAAGAGACACATTCCAATAAAGACCAATTGCCCAAACACAGACTATTTACTATCTCACCTACTGGTTCAACTGAAATCTGAGACCCAACAGATATATCCTGTCAGTTTCAACCATCCAAGAAAATATAATCTCTGTAGCACCTTGGGGAAGGTGTTCTTGAATTGCTGAGAATTTTATTTTATTTTAATGCAGTATCTGTAAATGGGATATGTAGCGTGCTATTGAAGCTTATCTACATGGAGCAATAGGAGGTAGGAGTTCGGTGGTAGAGTTGTTGTTAGTAGGTGGGTCGGTTGCTGGGTTTACCAACAACTTGGTCCACGTGGAGGCTTTAGAAGTAGGGCTCGCTTTTTAGTAGTCACAGTTATATGAACTGGGACATTAATGTGAAAAGCTACAAATTCTTTCTGGTCCCACCGGGAATTGAACCTGGAAGGTTTCGGTGGAGCAAGCACACTTACCCCTTAGCCACTGGAGCCGTGAGCAGAATTCACTTCTATTCTATCATAAAATTGATAGCTCTTATTCTAACTTACTTTTAACTTATTTTTGTATCCAAGTATTTGTCTTACAAGTGTATTCATTTCTTTGTCCTGGTACCTTCATAGTCCACACATGTAATTATTAATTGCAGAAGGAAATATGTATTGTATGGTTTGACAACAGAGTATATATAAATGCATACACCACATTAGAAAAAAGGAATTTGTCAGTGGGATATTTGGCTAGCTTTTTTCCTGGCAAAATAACAACTTTTCCCCCCAAGTATGTATGATAATAAATTTATTGTCAAAAAACAGTACAAACTGCGTATGACCACGTGGAGGAAAAAAAAACTAATTTACTCTCCGGAAGCAAGCAAGGGACCATCCCATCAATTCCGATCAAGGGCCCTAAGGCAGAGGCGGATTCAAAAAATTCAGCAAAAATTCCTAGATAAGATAAAAAG
>NNCF01126490.1:24190-58795 GCA_002313205.1 Laupala kohalensis
TATAAACTTGTTTGTCCAGGACAAACCACATATGACAATGATATAGATCTGATCTAGATATAGAAGACCACAGCAAGATGACTGAAATGTTGTCTACCAAGACATGGTTTTTCCTAGATAAACAAGTTAATACACAAAATGTTGGTTTTCAAAATTGGTATATTAGCTCATATTCTAAGTAATGTAAAATAGTTCAAAATATGTTTAAATTGATTTAATAAATAAAACTGTAATCATTGGGAACATATTAATGGTGTATTTATTTCGTACTTAAACTATACAGCTAGGTAATCACAGCTGAGAAACAAAGTTACAAACATAGAGACACTCACAAAAAACACACATTAGCAACTAAAATCACAGCAGATAACTGTTGCCATCTGATCAAAATTAAAATTTCTATTTCAAAAGGGATTGTCAATATTAATACATTTTCAAAATAAATAAAGAATGAAGAAATTTTCCAAGCTGTGACACGTCAACATTTTCACTTCTTGAAGATGATTATTCACATTAATTTTGATTGTGTTGAAGAAATAATAATACATTATAGAAGCATGTTACTTTAATGACTCAAGTTACTTAATCTAACATACAATAACTTTAATAATATTAAAAAAATGTAGTTTTATATTTCATTGAATCTTTGACTAACATTATAACTTATGTATTCATACATAACTTATTATTACCCCCATATGCTACTATTTCACATTTGACGATGTCATGACTCGTATCTCTACATGAAGATTTTGTAAAAATGTACAAAATTGCCTTCCTGTTTTCCCTCATCTATTAATTTTGAAGAGGAATGTATGTTTTATATGACCACAATAAATAACTTAAAAATAAAGACAAAGTTGGATGTGGCAGATTGTACACGAAATCACACACATACACTCAAATTAAGAAGTTCACTTTCCTTTCTGATTTTTCACTGTTTCTTACCTTTCAAGACAACAATGTTATTATTTAAATGGCAGTGATATGGAGCAAGATGATAAGAAGTGGAGTCTCAAAAATCCAGTCAAGTCTTCACTGAAACTGATGGAATAATTCGTAGTGATTGGTAACATGTGAATACCGCAAAAGCTCAACGTACAATATTTGGCACCGATAAGATTTTGTGCATTAACAATCAAATGACGCAAAAAAGGTAGTCTGTCACAGCCTGGTGTGATAATGCTTGGGAAGCAGGACAGATTGAGGGGTGACTTGGTTGTCCCGCCTCAAACAAGCAAAACAGAAGCTCTGTATTGCAGAGATAAGGAGGGTGCACTCACAGTATCTGCCGCAACTTTAACTACCTACGGTCATACAAATAATAAAATATTTATAAACAAATTGACGGACTTAAGGACAAAAAGTCAATTTACACTGGATTTTTTTGAGCAGTTACATCAGTCCGTATCCATCTTCTTTCATTTATTGACAATACCAAAATGTTCATCCGACCACACAATAAATTCAAATTATTGCAAGCTTTTATATATGAGAGGGACCACAATATTTTCAGCAGCACAAAGGTGGCTCCATTCTTCATCTTCCTCTTGTTTTTTTCTTGTTTTTTTTTTCAGATCCAGCTCTTTTTCCAACGTCTTCAAGTCCTCTGATTAAATAGCTACTCCATACACTTTCATTTAGTGAACATTAGAGAAATTGAAAAACATAATACTGAAGTGCAAATTCTTGTTTGCAGTACATTTCGTATTTGGTAGAGGCATCAAACAATTGCCAAAATAATTAATATTTTATATATATATATTATATTATACTTAAACTCTAAGATGGCCATTTACTAAAAGTCTTGATTAGTTACAACATAAAATCACGTCTTATACTAACGAGAGGCCATGTACACAGTAACAGCCTGCCAAATGACATGCATACCAACCTAATACACAAAAATCAAATCACTCATCTTTCATTACATTACAATAAACAAATTAAAATACACAGTCTCTTTTGACACAATTGTCACAGTACTGAACTTAAACATAATGGTAATTATACAGCTAGAGTTTAAAAGGTGACCAATGTAGAGCAAATGGATGTACTGTATATTTCTTAAAATTATCTACTAAAACTACAAATTGATACACGAGTGCGACACATTAATGTAACTTTTTGTTGGTTTACTGTGTTTATAATCTACGTCTTTCACTTGGCACTAGTCCATGTTAAATAAGGCAGGAAATAAACATTACATAGGCTAATGTTTCTCTTACATTATTTACTTCTGTATACAACTGGCACGCCGAACACACTCATTCGTAAAACTGTTCACACACGTTTCAAAACACACAATTTCTCATTTTTCTTATCATGGACTGACTCGTGGCATGATAACGACATATCCATTCAGAAACAATCACACAACAAGCAACCAGGAACAAGTGTGAATGATACACAAGCGCGATCAAACAGAAACATCTTTAAGGTAAAACAAACCACGACAATGGATTCTGCGCCCTTGGAGGGAAGATGAGCACTAAGGGCCCCGTGGAATGGATTAATGTGGTGAAACAAGTGATGAACTGTTCAAAAATGACTTCACTTACGTGCAAAAAATGCTTAAAAATATTATAACACAATATGGACACTCTATTTACATTACAAATCTAGGGTAAGTGATGATTTTACTCATGAGTATTTGAATAGTTTAATGCTTACACTATGCCAACTATATACAGAGGTTATCATCAGCTGTGGAGGACAGCCAGATGGTCGGTCAGGTGGGGGGCTGAAGAGGGCGGTGTGCTCATCCCTCATTCAAGAACACAGTCGCATATGACACATGACTCGGCCACAAACATGGCCAAGAACAAGTACAGTCTTTTTGAAAGTTTCTTTCTTAAGATTTAAACCCCAGTTTTAAGGCCCAGAAAAATGTATAGGTGTCCTACCTAGAAAAAGACCTTGTTCTTAGCTGCAACAATAGCAATTGCTTTCTTCTGGAAAAATTTGTTTAGTTACATAATTGAAAAACAATATCTACTACTCTGCATTATGCTTTCTTGCTTGGTCGTTGATTAGGTTAACCAACCCTCAACATATATTATAAATCTATTTTAAAACTATCAACATGAAAAATAGTCCAGCATACGACTGCAGTTCAGTGAGAAGGCAATTTTCCTGGTTTGATAACCTATACTTGAATATGATGGATGACAGTGTGAAGAAAGATTTGGGGAGTTTAATGTGGTAAAAGTGACATTGTATGCAGATGGAAACACTGGCCTTTTGGTAAATAAGGGTCTGTCTATGATGATACTTCAAGCCACTCTGTCCATGGGCTTAGGTGGAGAACCAATGGCCATAATAGACCAGACATGAAACGGGGTGCTGTTGCTGGGGCACAAAGCAGCTAGCTCACTGCTCTTCTTCCTCGCTTTCCTCAGCCTCTTGGCCGTACATGTCCGCCAACTTGTCAAACCGAGGACCCCATGCTCCCAAGTAATCGAAATCTTGCTCATTGTCATCTGTACCTGGAGAACAAAACAACATTCACACATTTGCATATTTTGAAAACAAATTTAAAATACAATACAACCAGGATACATTCAACATTTACTCTTCGTAAAATATTGTGTTATTCAGATTATATGTTATTTACCAGAAGCTAGAGAAGACAAAGAGCCAGCAGTGCTGCCACCTCCTTCATAGGCATAGTTACGTAAATCGTCAAATGGTGGAGCATTGGGATCAGCATCTGCACGTTTCTTATGCTCTTCGATAAAGACTCCAACATTGGGTTCAGGACCTAAGGGTGGAACTGAAACACAGACGATGCTAGCTACAACCATCTCCACACTTAAATAGATTTTCATACTCTTTCCAATACATATTTTATTATCCTTCCAGTTCATAAAAATTTAAGTCTCATGTACCCTACAAATTATTTTCCCTAAAAGCCATTTTCATAAAAACCTTTGTTACAGGTAGTCTTTGAGAGCATTAGCATATCTAGAATATACGGTAATTTGTGAAGACCAAAAGCTTGAGGTAAATTCAGAAAAATTAGATTCTTTATTTCCAACACCTTTAAATTATTTCAAAGACAATACACAATATAAACAAAAAAGGCACTTACAAGGTAGTTTGGCAGGCATATCTGGGAGAGGTCCTCCCACTGGAATCTGTAAAGGAGTGATGTCAAAGGCCGTCATGTCATCCTCACCACCTCCTTCATCGTCGTAATTAATAATGTTTTCACGAACATCATCGTCAGGACCAGGGTATTTAATATGAGCCTCTCTTCTTCGGTTGTATACCACAAAGACGAGAACCAAAACTAAAAGCACAGAATGATTTGTAAATTTCAACATTACCATAACAGAAATATCCAATGTTCGCCCAACTCAACTTTCCAATTATACTTCTCAACTACAGGAATATAGTACTATTGTAAACAATTATGAAGAAGCCTACTTTGAGTACAATCCATACAAAAACACAAATAGGTACAAAGACACCAGACATCATTATGACATTATTAGCAGTTTGCAATGCTTTTTTGAAAATAAATTTATATTTATCTATATTTATTTAAATTTTGAGAAAAGGCTGTTTCTGGATGATTATGATACTTTTCTTACACAATTCTTGTAAAATTGGAAAGTGAAAATATTTACAACATTATATAAAAGTACAATATTGCACAAACATACTGCAGATTACATTTACTAATAATGGAGTTAAGAGATCACCACTTTTGTGTGACATTTGTCAACATGCATCAAGTTAATAAAGTGAATTAATTTCATGACAAGTGCAGACATAAACAATTTCATTTACATGTTTTATAACAAAAACATTCTCTTTCTTACATTGAACCAATAATAAAAACAAAAATAAAAAGTGAAACATACAGATTGATAACTATTAAGATTTGCCTTTGATTATATTTCTGTACTACAACGTTCTTACACATATATCAACAACAAAGCAATGAACTTCAAAATGTTTTTCAATACACAATGTGTAGTGCATACTTGTATGTATTTAGGAAAAACAACTAAAGTGCCTCATTTTCTTCCATGGTCATGAACAATATATTGTTTGGTATTTTAAACAATTTTTTTTCATTTATGTATCTTATAAACCAAAGAAATTATATACTCACTCTAAATTTTTATGTCTTCTTTCCAGAAATATATAGTTTGACATTTTTAATTCATGTTAATCATGAACAAAAAGTATTAAAAAATGGTTGAAGCTCACACTAGATACATAATGTACGAATATTGTAACCATTTGCAGCAGACCATAAGGAAGAAAAGAAACTTATTTTCTGTTTGGATGCAAGCAAGTCTAACTGGTCAATTCAATGACAATACTACAGGAGAACCAGGACCGGGATGGGGCCTCAAAGATAATGTTCATAGATCTGGATACACTAAATACAACTCCACTTAAGTAAATACAGAAAATGTAATTAAAAGCATGCATTAAAAATAGTTAACATTTTAAAAATTCTTTTGAGGGGAGAAATTAAAAAAAAATACTTTTCTAAAAAAATAAAAAGTACATGCAAGAAATGTTACATATTCAATTAAATTGAGAACTAACATTGAAAGAACAAGAGCGGCTTCACTTACCACTTCAGTGTTTTACTGAATTACCCTAGCAAAATCAACTGAGAGCTATACAGAATAATGAAAGATGAAAATTCAATGTAATAAGAATTTCTTTCTATGTCAAATTATTTCTCGTTCGTTAGACCAATAAAAGAATGCAAGGAAGCAATTTCAAAATGAGAGAGAAGAAATGAAAGAATTTATCTTTTAACTAAAACAAAAAAGTACAGAAGTAAGAGAGATATATTTTGAGAAATATTTTTTTTCCCATTGTGATGTTTTTTCCATTATTTCTCCATGCAACAATATTACTTAATGTTTTGGATCATGGAATAATACTGCCAACTTGAAGTTAGTTCAAGCACTACATCATTACATCGATCCTCAGGACTTATTCAATATTAGCATAATTAATACACATTTTCTATACCTTAAATACCTCATTAAATTCATGATGCATTTCTTAAATCATTGATTGTTTTTCAGGAGATAAGATATCAATATTTTGAAGATTTTAAAATGTGAATATGAGTGAATAGTAACTATTAATGAAGAGGAGGAATGTGAATTTTAAATTAATATTTTGTTTCCTTTCAAAATCAAAACTGAAAATCACTGAAAAGGTCATAAACTTACTGAGCAAGAGGATCAGACAAACAATGATGGCTATGATAAAATCTCGAGACGGCTGGATGATGCCCGATTCCAAGAGTTCAAGTTCACAATTGAGGCCAGTAAATCTAGGAGGACAATGGCACACATAACGTCGAGTGTCACTGTAATCTTGGCAACGACCTCCATTAACACAGGGTCTCCACTTGCATTCGTCTTCATTGATACATTCCACACCCCGGACTCGGAAACCTTCCGGGCAGCTGAAGCCCGTAAGAAATCAGGTTAATTAATTGAAGCCATGAATGAATACACACACCACTCTCAATCAGATGCTGGGCGTCTGTCATTGCTATTTACAATACAACATAAAACAAATTATAAATCATACAATATGGCAGCTACTCTGAAAACAAAAGCTTGGTTGGTGAAGCAGGGTAGTGCAATCGGGCTTCCCATGCTCGTTAACATGCACTCTGAGACACCGAGAATAGAAGACCCAACTCCTTACTGAGGATGATAAGTAGGCAAACAAGGATGGCTGCCAAAGCACCCATGCTCAGCTTCAGAGTCTGTCCTTCCTGAACCAATTCACAGTTCTCTCCCCAGAACCCGTCGGGGCACACACACTGATAACGCAAGCGAGGGTCTTGGTTGATGCACTGGCCTCCGTTCAGACAAGGGCGGTCCAAGCACTCGTTCTTATCCATGCAGCTCTTCTGGTCGGGCGTCAGAATGCGACCTTCTCCACATCTGTATGTACACGGAAGTCACACCCATATCCACCAAAATGATATAAAGCACAAATAGTTCACAAAAGATCTTTTCGAAGAGAAAATGTGAATGTGAAATACTATTGGATATTTGCGGTCCTCAAAATACTATACGTATAAAAGAATTGATAAAATTGCTCTTCACAGCAACGAATTATCCTCAGTAAATGATTATTCACACTCATTTAACATAACAGTACCATTAAAATGCACTAGAGAATATGAAAGAAGCATAGTTTAACACTTGCACAGTGCATAGTAAATTCCAAAGCATTGACATTTGAATACCCTCTCAAAGAATAATTAAACAAATAAATAAAATAATAAGAAGTGGGAGATTTACATAATTTATTAGCCTGGAATGATGATATGTTTATGTAATAAATCAATATTTTATTCTACATATTTGAAAACAGTTGTATATTTGATGAGAAACCAGTACCAGGGTAAATAAATGAGTAAAACTGATGAGAATATCCCAAATTTAAAATAGACAAATCTTGTTACAGTGAAATTTTTTGGCTAAAAAAATTTCTTTTCTTCATTCATTATTTTCATAAAATTATATTATAAAATAATTTTTATTGGAAATTGTTATAGTTAAAAGCAGATTTAAATTGTTTATTTGTATTATTCATATGGATAAAACATTTCTGTAACAAGAAGTTAAACTCCCTTTCAAGGAAAGAAAACCAGTACACAGAATAAATTTTGATCAATGTTCTTTCATGAAGCATCAGAATTTCCTTTTACAGTAAGTAACATGGTAAACCCAACTACGTAATTACTAGCATCAGCATTTCCTCATCTTTGTCAAATGCAATACAACAAGTGTTAGATCTTTCAGAAGGTATAATTGGATCAAAAAATTCAAAATTTGCTTTAGACTTCTCACAAAAGAGATCTCATACATTTGCTCAAAATCTATTTGGCTGTTTGTTACATTATTTAGATGAAACATGCATATAAGTTAAGGAGAAAAGTCAACAAGACAATATTATATTGCAAGCAAAATAAAAATTAAAGCAAAAATGACTGCTGTAGACTTAAAACCATATGATGAATATTAAATCACCATATTACATCCAACACCTGCTTATCTCTGACAGCTCAATTGGCTGTGTAATTTATAATTTGGTAAGTTCGAATCTAGACTACCCATAACCAAGATCAAAGTTAGTTTGGTTTTTAGGTTCATAAGCAGATTTGAAGCAAAAGAGAGTTGAAACATTAACCATTTCCTTGAAAATTTGAGCAGATAAAATGAATAGAACATAATGCATGGAGTTAGAAGTATGAGATACATATGAAATATATTAAGGTTAAATGCATATAAATACACTTTAAAAAAAAAAAAAACAATTTCAATAACAAAAACCAAATGGAAAATTAAGATTAGTACAACTCAAATTCTCTTCTCTTCAACAAATTTCTCTGTCAAAGGACAATTTGTTTAGATATTATATCTATGAACAGATTTCTGGTAAATTTATACAAAATCCTTGAAAATCAGAAGAAATTATTTCCTACTTACGTGCATTCATATTCATTCCACAAGTCGACACACTCAAAAGGATCTGGACAAATGACGTTGGCACAAGGGTTGTTTGAAGGGCAATTTCTCTCCAGATTTCTCGCCATAGTCGCTTGACCCCATTGAGTGCCATTCATAGCAGGAGGCAATGGTAAATGCTTGCCCTCCAGTCTAATATCATCCAGACATCCTGGAACGAATGCTTCAGATTAGGTCTATACTTAATGTTCAATTTAGCATAAAACATTTTCTCTATTTAATGCTCCTGTAGCACATTTTTCAAGATTCTCAGGAAAAGTTGCGCAAATAGAGGTTAAATCTTAAGTGAGGAGATTGGATGTTGTCCATAGATGATATTTAACATTACTGTACATTTTAATCAATATGAGATGTACTCTTTAGTGCTTTATTAATAATAGATATATTTCATAATTGTTATTTATGCTACTGAATGAGCAGGTTTGTATTGTCACAATACAGTATTACAGTCTAGTTGAATTGTTTTAGAAAATTGTAACATGTTCACCCTTTTGGTAATCTGCATAGACTTCAAATGTTCGAACACCAGTATACTCTGCTTTTCCTCCAGCGTAAACGCCTTCTTGTTTATCCACTAGTAGCCATTGGTGGCCTTCGTAGTTAAATGTTTCATTGTATCGTCTTCCTTCTCCACCATCCAGTTCCAATATTGCAGCAGAACCATACCTAGAAACCTAGAAGAACAAGTCACATTATTGGCTGTTTCTTGGAGGAGAAAGAAACTAACTATGCAAGGGACGTCTCATCACCTTTGCTGTATGCCATTGACCATTGTCCACAGTCACAGCACTAAGCCAAAGATCCTTTTCTTCAGTCCGCAAACTATTTAAGTTGTACCGGAAATGCAAACGACTGTCTTTTATCTGGAAATTAAAAGTTCATTATATAACAGTAGAACCCACAGATCACAGGACTGGTTTAATTAAAGAAATAATCGTACCTCCAGGATACCGTATTCCCTATTGTGTTGGTCAGATACTCTGAAAAGTTCTCCGTGTTCTTCTCGAGTTCTGAACCGTAACTGCATTTGCGTTGAGAATCGATCAGGTTCGAACGACAGAGCGTATTTGACATAACTCTGAGGTTTGAAGGTCGTGGGTGTTGTGGGAGTGAAGCAGGAAGGTCCGGTCCAACCAGGTTTACATTGACATCTCGCTTCAGAGAAGCTACCCACACATTGACCGTGTTCCCAACACCGTAGCGTCGATTCCTGAGTATTACACACTTCCTCAGTTTGAGGGCAACCAGCCACACTATGTCTGTACAGTCCAGGCGAAGCCAAGTCATACAACTGGAAGGAGAAACAATTAAATAGACACATGAAAGAATTTTTTCTTAATCACATTCATTCTAACTCAGTAATGAATTACATACACTTTGGCAAAAATAGGAGTTAATAGGTGGGTGTGAATATTGCAGGACAATAATAATATTGCTACTACCGCTAATAAAATATATTCTCACCTTGCTATTGTGAAAGACATTTTTAATGCACCCGTCAAAACCTTTCCCATTTGGCATTGTGTGCCAATGGAAATGAGTTTGATCAAAAGGTTCCACATAAAGACCTCCAAGTTGAAGAGGTGCATTCACATTGAGAAACTCATTGAAAGGAGGCACAGTCCCACTCGCCATACAACTTTCGTCATCGAATTCAGGAGGAGAACCATCTTCCAACTCCGAGATATCAGCTGACTTGCAAAAGTCAACCACCAACTTAACATTCTGAAAGGAAAATAAGTAAAAGATTTAATTGAGTTCTGTAGTAAGAAACTTAATGTTTTACCCACAAAAGAATGATGTATTACTTCTGTATCCCAGAACACATCTAGCCGATGCCACTCCCCATCGTTCAAAGTTTTCTTGGTTTTTACTCTCAATTCTAAAGTTCCTGAACCAAAATCTACCAGTAGCCTAGGCATTCCATTCTCCAGTTCAAGAGAAATAAAATCTGAAAACATAAGGATATGTAGTTTGCTGGAATTTCTTTCCCTGCAAATCCAGCTACAAAGAGAAGTTAAATTTAATACCTGATACTAAAGTTTCGTCAGTCTCTGGAGGCACGATAGGACCATTGTACAGTAACATACCATCAAGTTTCCGTGTAATGAACTCCAGACTAAGATGTGAGTTGTCACACATATCTAGTGGAGCATACCACGCAAACCCGTTACCTCGGAAGCTTCGTGACGTTTGTTGGCAACGAGGGCCATTGTAACCACTGGGACACGAACAACTGAAAATAGTCATGAACATGCACTTCATCAATTCCATTTATCAACTTTTTTACATTAAAAAACTTACATTTTTACATATACTCTCTACACTTAAATATACAAATTTACATTTACTCTCAACTCTCATTAAATTTTCAGCAGGCACAGATGATATACCCGAATTTATTGTTAAATTTTTGTCCCACGCTACATCAAATACACTGATAAATATTTTTAATAGTTCTTTATCGAAAGGGGTGTATCCTAACATATTTAAGAGTTAAAGTGAAACCTTTACACAAGAAAGGAAACAAACTTAATATTGAAAATTACCGACCAATATCTCTACTACCCATTTTCTCAAAAATCCTAGAAAAATTGTTCTATAAGCATCTTCTAGATTTTTATCAAAAAATAACATTCTCTCTGACGATCAACACGGTTCTAGGAAATCCATTTCCACTACAAGCGCCACATTTCTTTCTTAAACGATGTTACCATGTCTCGTGACCGTGAAGAAAATCCTCAGGGTGTTTTTCTTGACATATGCAAAGTATTCAATGTCATCGATCACGAAATTCTCCTTTCCAAATTGCATTCTTTAGGCATTCATGGACTTCCATATTAATGGTTAACTTCTTATTTAAAAGATAGATTATCAACAGGTCGAAATATCCTATACTAAAACTAAAATACTTCAGCGTTGTCTTTCAGAAACAAAGCCACTTACTTGCGGAGTACCCCAAGGATCAATTCTCGGCCCTATACTCTTTTTATTGTATGTGCACGACATGTCATCATCCATATCAGATTGCAAAATGGTTCTTTTTGCTGATGACACAAATTTACTAGGTACACACGCCAATGCTCAAAACGTTTTGTCTAACCTTTCGGCTTGGTTCCATGCAAATCGTCTCATTTTAAACACTGACAAAACAGTGTCTATGTCATTTCACAATAGTACCACAAAATCTTTACCTCAGGTTTCTCTCTCTTTAAAAGGAACTCAATTAAAAACTGTTACAAATACAAAATTCTTAGGTCTCCATATTCAAGACAACCTCAAATGGAATTGTCACGTTGACAATCTTAATTCCCAATTAAGCAAATTGTGTTACGCATTCCGAAACTTAGTTAACGCAGATAGTCCACATATTTCCCATTGCGCATATTTTGCAAACATTTACTCCCATTTACGTTATGGCATTACCTTCTGGGGTAATTCCATTCAGAGCATTCAAACTTTCAGAATTCAGAAGAGGGTATTTCAGATAATTTGTAAATCTCACCCTCGAAACTCTTGTAAACCTATATTCAAGGAATTAAATATCTTAACACTTCCCTGCATTTATATTTATGAAACGGTCGTGTTTGTTAAGACCGAATTACTGAAGNTGTTAAGACCGAATTTCTGAAATGCCACCCTTGCTTCATACGAAACAGTCTTGTTCACAAACACAATACTCGCAATAATAATAATAATATTCACCGCACTAGAGTGTCAACCACTCTTTGCCAAAAAGGACTATATCATTCAGGAATCATTCTATATAATTCCCTGTCCAAAAATATAAAAAGATATTATGAAATTGAACCTCTTCAAATCAGCGGTTAAAAACTACCTTCTGCACCAGTACTTCCACAATGTAAAAGAATTTATTGATTTTAATAAAAGTTAAATCTGCCTTGTCCTTTATCATGCCATTGCTGTAGTACATTTAAAATAACTTATAACAATTTCAAAAACTATTTTCTTTCATGATTGTTGTGTCTTATGAGTCATATTAATTTAGTTTTAAGTGTACTCAACTTTGGCACGGTTGAGTATATTAATTCTGTAGCCCCATCCTGGCCCAGGTTTTTCTCCAGATTTCCTTTAGGTAGAGGCAGATTTCTTATACAGGTTCTCTAGGTTTTGTCTAGGGGTGTGTTTATTGTAACAAAGTGAATTTAGTGTTATTTCAATTCTTACGATTTGGAAACACTATACTCAGAATAATCTATAGCTCAATAATAATTTGTACATGTAAATAAATTTTTTGTGTTAAATTACAAACTTATTGACATTCTATTAGTATTATAACTCGTAGTTAACTTTTTATCTTATCTAGAAATTTTTGCTTAAATTTTTGATCCACCTCTGCCTTTGGGCCCGTGATCGGAATTGATGGGATGGGTCCTTGCTTGCTTCTGGAGAATAAATTAGTTTATTGTCCTCCACATGGTCATATGCAGTTTGTACTGCTTTTTTGACAATAAATTTATCTATCATTAATCCAGTGATAACCGTTTTATTTAGTATTGTTTCCTCAACTATACTCAAATATTGAGCAACATCTTACCTAACACCATAACGATCTTCTATACAACGACCACCATTGTGGCAAGGACTAGTACGACACGATTCACTCTTGCTGAAGTTGCGAGCTCCGCAAGTGCATTCAGCAATAACATCCACACGCACTCCCACAAGAGATGTTTTATTGGCATTAACCATATAAGGTAGGTTACTAATATCTAAAGTATTTGTACAACTTTCTTCACATATTTGTTTTTCATATAAACATTCATCTATGCCCACCATAGTAATATTAATGCCAACTTCCTTTTCAATCTGTAAAGAGAATTAATAATCAGCAACATTCAAGTACTAAAATTCTCAAAGTAAGATTAATTCAGAAGTTAAAATGAAGAATTTAATAATTCAATGTGTATATATGATAATTGAAAGTTATACAAAAGAATACTCACATCTTCTCTATGCATCAGAACAATACCATTTAGACGTACAGGTTTGTGATAAGGTGAGCCATGGGCTGAAAAGCGCACATCAGTCACAGGGGGATGTTTGCGACGGAGTTGCACACTGAACACATCAATATTTTCACGTTCTGTATTTAAAAGGTCTGCAAGTTTGTCCCGGAAACGTTCTGCTTTACTACGATGAACATTATGTGTCTATAAAAAAATGTAAATATGGATGAGAAACTTGTTACAGTATAAAACAAAAAAGAATAATTAAAGAAGAGAAAGGAAAAAAAAACAAACATTTATAACAATAAAGCATTACATACTTTGTAATCCCAAACTCTAATAAAATCTTCATCCGTTACACCAGCAATTCGTACTGAACCAGAATTTATGACTGCTTCATGAGGTATTTCCCTAACTGTTACTGTCACATTCGCTAACACATCAGTCTGAGTATGTTTTCGATCATAAACTTTAAATTTTAAGTTATACCTGGAAGTAAGGAACACATCATTATAGAAACATTTGCTGTGTTTTATAACATACCTTCATTATACATACAACTGAAATTTTTCTATGCTAAATAATGAACGACTACAAAATATACACTTTTAATGGACAACAATCACAAACCTTCCATCTGGGGTACCATGTTTCATTATTATCATCCCAGAATCTTCATTCAACTTGAAATGTGGGTGCTCTACTTGTTCCCAGTAAAACTTTTTATCTGGAAGATCCCAATCATCTAAATCATAAACGTAGACTCGACCAATTTCCGTATCAGGTGCCTGTCCCTAAAAAACAAAAGAAAAAGAAAATCCTTTTTATCAAACTAGATATACGTATGAGGTTGTCTAAGGGGAAAAATTGTGAGAAAAAGAAGTAACTCTTTCAGGAAAAAAAATTACCATGTAATTATATACAAATATATCTTTAGCTCCAGGTTGCATTTTGTTGTCGTTCACATCTCCAATCACGACGGTCAAAGTGCTAGTGCCAGACATGGCAGGATTACCAGAATCCTTGATTACAATAGGAATGAGGTACTCCTTCTGCTGTTCGCGATCAAACGTTCTCAGTGATGTCACAACGGCCATCCCGTCACCATTAGCACCCTCTGGCAAAAGATAAGCAAGGCAACAGGAATGAAAAAAAGGACATAAAGAAACAGAGTTCAGAAACACAGACAAAAAATGAGGAATTTGAGACATACTCTGATCGTGTTCTACTTTAAAGGAAGCTCTGATGGTGTCGTCGGCATTTGGATCCATGCGGAACGTGAAAGGAGGACCGTTGCTCTTGGAGCGATCATCATCATCCGTAGCCAAAATTTCTACAACCTTACGAGGAGCAACATGCTCTGGAAGCACAGGTCTGTATTCCTTCAAGAACGTAGGCGCATTATCATTGATGTCTTGAACAATAACTGTAAGTGTGGCTGTTGCAGTTTTCGGTGGCACACCATCATCAATTGCAAGTACTTTGACCTAAGAAAATTTAAAACATATGATTTAGTATAAACATCAAGTCATATTTTTTTAAAAGTGCAGGAAAAAGCTTCATCACTTGTGAAGTACCTGATGTCTAGGTGTTTCTTCTCTATCCAAGTTGCGTTGAATAGACACCGTGCCTTCTTGACTGATAGAAAATTGTCTTCTTCGATCACTCGATCTATCAATCGCATACTTGACTTTACTCTTACCACCCTGGTCAGGGTCAGTGGCCTTAAATGTTTCCAATGATTTTCCAACTTCTGCATTTTCATACACAGATACTTCAATATTAGGTCTTTCAAACTGGGGTTTATTATCATTAATGTCACGTAGTTTTACAACTACCCAAGAATAGGCAACATGGTATTTGTCATTGTCATTATCTTCACCCTTAAGAGAACAACAGGACAAACATTAAAATGATTTCAAAGTTAATGGAAGGTAGAGAAAATTTAGGAGCTGCTTCTTACCTTATCATTAACTTGGATACGGAATCTGAACCCATTGCTCTGTAGTTGGTCTTCATAATCAAGAGGTTGCACAATTTTTAACGATCCAGTTCCATCATTATTCCGTACCATCGTAAATTTGTCAGCACCATATCCACTATTTTCAATAACCTATGCATAGATGTTTGATAAGTGCAGGTACTAAGTGAGAGCACGAAAGGAGGTAAATTAATAACAAAATAACATTATACCTTATACTGGAATTTATTCGTTTCATCTTCGTCATGTACTGTTACTGTCAAAATAGGAGTTTCTGGAAGATTCGAACCATCCGTTTCATCTACCTCAGTAAACCATTCGTCTTTCGTGAACTGAGGTGGCATGTCATTAATATCTTTTACTCTTATGGAAGCTGTCCCCGTTCCTAAAATATTCATTAAAGAAATTACCAAAATATCCTTTTTCTTCTTGTATTCCAAGTGTTATGATAATCACAATCTCAAAAATGAAAATATTTACTAAAATAAAGAATACAGAATAGCATTACATTTCACAATTGTCTCTAATTGATTAGTATTTTGGGCAAAATTTTTCAGTTATCAAACATTTATTGTGAAACACATTGCGATATAAATTAATATAATACAATTGTGGCTCTAACATTAATACAATGTGGGGCAATATTTTCTTTCTTTGAGTTCAGATGTATGTTCAGACATAATAACATTTCACAAAGGATTTAATTGCAAAATATGGTTGAACTATCAATTTATGTTACACAGTTTTTTGTATTTGAAATTCAAATGTTGTCAAGTTTTATAGGTGACAGGAATTTTTTAAAAAATTAAAAATTATTGGTGAGAAAAATTGCTAAATGGCGAAAGTTTGATTCTTTTCCGTAAGTGAACCCTGATTCAACAAAAAACCAAACCAAGAAATCTATGAGTTCCAGAAACAAGCTGTATTTCTCAACGGAAGTCATATCAGTAAGAGAAGTTATAGATGCTTTTATTACTAAGTACCTTTTAAATTTCAAAATTTAGAACGACCTTGTAAGTAGACAATTATTTTTATTAATACTCATGAAATTTTGACAGCTGCTTTTTGTTATCATTTGATGATTGTAGAACATAAACAAA
The DNA here is from genome assembly GCA_002313205.1 of Laupala kohalensis. NCBI lineage: Eukaryota > Metazoa > Arthropoda > Insecta > Orthoptera > Trigonidiidae > Laupala > Laupala kohalensis. The sequence goes on from NNCF01126490.1 coordinate 40,779, forward strand.
TACATTTTATTTCGGTACAAAGTAAAAACAAGTTAACTCCATGTCCAAGCAAGTTAGTGTGCTTCTATAGATTTAAAATTGATGCACTTATTGTATTATTATAATATCACATGACGAGAGAACCGAGCCAAGTACCTTTCAACCCCCCTCCGTCCATCGCAACCACTTGTATCGAGTAGTCGGGTGTTCTTTCTCGATCCAGACAGCAAACAGCGGTTTTGATGACGCCTGTCTCGGACTCGATCTCAAAAATCGGCGATCCAGTCTCCTCCTCTATCACGTTCTTCTCAATGGAGTAGATGAGGCGAGCGTTGCTGCCTTCGCTCGGGTCGTCGTAATCCACCGCTGTCATGGTCATCACTACCATTCCTACAGAAACGATTACACACATTTCAATATAATATGTAAAACAATAATTTATTGTCAAACGAGCAGTTAAATATTTGTCCCTGGCCGTCGCAATTTCCCCTGGCCGTAGGTACGGGGAAACCGGGTAAAAATGCTCCCAGGGTAGGAAGCGGCCTGTGGTAACTTATCTCCTGTAAGGGAATGTGACCCAGGTTCACGGGAACAGACCTGGTGGATGTTGTGTGTGAGTTTTGGGAGAAGAGGTGGGTGGTGCAGTGAACAGCACACCTGCGGTCATAGCAGAAAGTCCCAGGTTCAAGTCTCGATCCGTCGCAATTTTCACCTGGCCGTTGACGATGCAAACACTCCTCCACGAGTAGGTACTCGGAAGTTGTGAGTTAAAAGCAGTTCGCATGAGCACGTGGAGGACAATACTCGACGGAAGCAAGCAAGGAACCGCATAGATATCCCACCAATATTGATCATGAAAATTACGAAAAAATTGCTAATTGATGATATTACTAAATATTCGAGATCTATGATGCTGCTACTCCTTGATCCGAAAGTGGTGGGTCTGTATAAGAAAACCGGAGAAAACCCGGGCCAGGATGGGGTTAGAGAGATAATGTCCACAGCCGTCCCATACTACATTACAAATAAAAATAAACTGTTACGAATAACAAAAAGAAATAACAATGTTCACTCGGTAGAACAACTGGCTTCAGACCATAGTCTGTGCTTCAGACATTCCAATATTTCAATTCCACGACTCTCCAAAAATACTGTCCCTTTCTAGCGAGTTTAATTATTTTTGTAATCCAATTTTTTTTCGCCAGTATCACACATGTTTCAAAAGAATGAAACTATACATATTAAACTTGTATCTTATTCTATTACGTTGTAAAATCATAACTAACTTAATGGAACAACAATTTTTTTTTAATTCTGAAATTGCAAGGCTTTCGAGGAGAAAGATAGTATTTTTTATTCATTTTTACCACTTTCAATTAAAATATAACTTTCGAGAATACCAAATAGCAGATTTCGAGGTAACTTTATGAAGAAATCATATTTTTAATACCACTGATTGATAAGAGATTGAAGGAAAAACATAGACGACCTACCTGCAGTGCCGTTTTCGGTGACGTTGCCGAAGTACACGCCTTGAGGGAAGATGGGCGCATTGTCGTTGATGTCCTTGAGGTTGACCTGGACGTCCGCGTATCCCACGAGACCCTCGCCGCCTTCGTCTTGAGCGAACACGGTGAACCGCCATTGAGGGCGGCCGTTGGGTTGATCCCGGTCCAAGGGCTACCAACAAACAAAGTCCCTCAATTATACTCAAGTTATCGAGGGCACTAAAAAAACAAAGATATCGGACTCGAGTGGTGTTTCAAGGCAGCCACCACCAATATTTTAGAACAAAAACCCCGACACTCGTTAAGACTTGGACTGTCTCAGACTGTCGTTTGATATTAAAATCATCGTTTGGTAGCACTTACACATACCTAACGGGTGTTCCAACGCTATGGAAACAACAAAGAAACAACCGTGAAATGAATTTCGTTGAAAGTAGATTAATAAATTAAGATTTTTTGATAATTTACTCAATGTATTTCATAAATAGGAATGTTAATTTTGTGTTACTCTGTAAAGGATAAAAAAAAGTATTTTAAGGACAGGTTCTCCTAGAGTTATTTCGTCAAGTTTGGTGGTAGTGAATACAACGTATAAGAAGAGAATATCACTAAGCAGAGTAGTGTACGATACAGGGGGGAATCAATTGAGTAGGTTGGTAGTTCTCCCAAATCTGGTAACTTTTCAGATGGCAGCTACACTATAGCACTAAACTAGTCTAGGTTGAAACAGAATACTCGTAGACTGGGTTGGAGCACGCTATACAGCTCATCTCAGCAGACTAGGAGGGGTGGAAGGTGTTTGGGACGCGTTGGATTTACCAACAAGGTACCACTGTGATCATCTTATCAAAGATACACAGTGCCGCATTTAGAATTCAAACGTCCCTAAACACTTCGAATCCTTGTGTGCGCGCCCCCCCTCCTCCCTCTACTCAACTTCCATCAACATTCTAGTCGCCCTTTAAAACTATTCCGAGGAAGCCGCAAAGGAACATTTACTGCGTGCGTCAAGTACAATGATAAGTGAGAAAAACGAAAATCATTGTAAATGGGTATGGATAAAGTAAAAATGATTTTATGCTTATCAGCATCTTAAATGCTCCTAACCCGCGAACAAATACTGAAAATGATTTCTTGCAAATGCAAAAATATGTTCCTGATGAAGCCAATTTTCTTCCAGAAGACGATATAGCCAACCCCGTGCTCGACTTGTTGGATGACAAAGCTTCGGGGGAGACAAATGAGACGGAGTTGAAGATCCCAATGCCTGTATTTTTATCAACCTTCGATGGCAGCATTGACACGCCACCCAGATCAGACAGTTTCAAAAAAGCGACTAAAATAATAAAATTACGAAATAAAGAAATTTCACTTATTAATTACACAAACGAAAGCAACATACTTTAATTGTATCATTACATCGTTCAATTCAATTGAAAAATCTCTTCACGCTAATCATAACATATTGAATAATGGAATGATACTGTATATGAGAGCATGGACTCAAATTCTTGTGTCTGAAGATAACATTGTATAAATGGTTTAAAATTAAATTTGAAAAATGAAAAGAAAATGAGTTGAATGATCAACGCTATCAAATTCTACCTTTCTATTTAGCCACTTGAACTGCACGCAGCACTGTTTTTATTTTAGAGAAATGGATGAGGAATCACTTTGTAGTATTTTCCGTCTACGTTTATTTTTGTAAATCTGTTTCTGCGGTGAACCGATGTGGAAACGTGTACTGTAAGACAAGAAGGAGGGGGGGGGGGGCGCAGAACAAAATGCGTGTTTTACGGCCAAACGCGATGCGTTCTAGCTGTGTTAATATGTAAGGTAACGAAAAATTGATAAAAATTAAGTTTTAACTTGTTTGTCCGGGACAAACCGCATCTTAGTAGGATAAAACTACCAACGTTTCTGCCACCTGCTGTGGCCTTATTCAGGGCAATGTCAGAGCTGTACAGAACGAAGACGCTGTCGTACTCTGCGTGATGGCCGAAACGTTGGTAGTTTTATCTACTAAAACGCGGTTTGTCTCGGACAAACAAGTTCATACTGACTCCGGCCGCGGAAGTCTAAGTTTACAAAAATTAAGTTGTTTGTTTTTTTTTGTCTATTTTCATTTAGTGAACATATGTATACTTTTGCTTTAAACCATACAGAAAACTGTATCGTTTGACAAAAATTCATTTCTGGTCCTTTTCTTCGATTCTTACAAAATGATGAGTTCAGTGGGAGATATATCTTAGCTCAAAGTTAAAATTCGGTTTCAGATACCAAATACGTATGAAACAGTCACAACACAAACCTTCCAGATAAAACCTCTTTTGGTTCCCAATTGCCAGTATACTACTAATATTAAAAGTAGACTGGAAAACTAATTAATGTCCCAGTTCATGTAGCTGAAAAGCAAATAATTCCTTCCTCTATCCACCTGCTCCTAGTATCAACAATTCTAACTATTACTAACCACTTCTACTAACCCCTCCACGTGGGCCAAGTTGTTGGTAAACCCATCTAAGCGGTCCATCTACTAACCATAGCCTTCCACCTAACTCCTATGTAACTTTTAAATGCACGTTTACATATTTCACATAACAATTATTTTTTCCGTATTTGCTGAATTGTCCCTCTATCAGATAGCAATAGTTAGAGCAATATAGCAATAGACACAGGGGGATTTAGTCATAGGCCCAGAAGCGCAAGATTTAGGAGGCGTCTCCTCCACCAAATATCGCAATATTTCTAATATAATAATATCATTATAAACCTGTTTAAAATTTTTACGTTTTTCAAAAATCTTATTACTCCAAATGATATACAGATACGATTATACTACTTTGGACCATATAATAATATATATGAATAATAATTAATGCAAATAATAAGATAATAACAAAATTTATGTATTTAAAATCTGCTCTAAAAGAGCACTCTTTAATTCTGCTAGACTCTCAAAACCTATAAATCCACCTCTGGCAATAGAGTACACAACTGAACCACGTTGGAGTCCAGTTAAGATTTGATTAGCAACGAGAAGAGTTCGGCATTGACGGACCCCAATGAGTTCGTTGAAGAATTACATATACATCTGTTAACAAACAAAATCAAAAGGGGAAGACAAAGCAAATAAGGAGATCGAAATTTATCTCAGCTTCCTTTTCGCGTTGAGGAAACAATCCAACACTCTGAAGCCTGCCACTAAGTATTTTGGCACAGTGGTTTTAACGATATATCTTTCCCTCTGTGTGCACGAAGCCTTTGAAATCAAGCGTCGGTGACACTATTTGAGACTCGGAAGGGCGCCTGGTTTTGTCTCCGACGAGAAGATAAAAGCACAAGGAAGGAAGGAAGGAAGGATAAGGCCAGGACCCGGACGTTGAACCTATCACAAGCAAATATTGGCGGCGAGGCAGGGCGAGGTGGGCGGCGGAGTCGCGCGCCATCTATCATGGCAGCAAGCCTTTGTGCTCTTGCGACAAAAGGGACCTTCATCAGACGCTCCGAATCACAAGATTTATTCGCAATAATCATCCCGCGCGGTGAAAGCGCATTAACGCGTTTCGGAGAATGCATTACCACAAGGAAGGAGAACGCATGAAACGACGAGGTACGCACGCTCAGTAATGTAACGAGCCCCAGCGGTGGCGCTGGTGGTAGTGTTGTCGCTCATCACCAAGTCATCCCGGTGGGGCCAGAATAAATTTGTATCACCTTCTCACAGTTCCAGTTCATATAGCTCTGACTACTCCTTCCTCTATCCAGCTCCTCCTAGTATCAATAACTAACCCCTCCACGTGGGTCAAGTTGTTGGTAAACCCAGCTAACCGGCCCACCTACAAACAATAACCTTCCACCCAACTCCTACCTCCTATCGCTCCAAGTAGATAAGCTGCAATAGCACTTAGCTACATTCTCCCTTTTACAAATACAACAAGATAAAAGTACAGTAACGAAACCTAATGAGAGCCGGGACGCGGTTCTTTTTCGACGCCTCCTACATTCAAATATTTTACATTTAAATCTCATAGAAAAATTTATAAGCTCAATATTTTATTCAGAAATCTCTTAAATTGCGGTGAACCTCACTGCCAGTTAACAGATTATTTATGTTATGTTGAATGAAAATGGGAGTCGGGACCGCGATTCGAACTCGGGATTTCAGCCTTAATCACATCAGCAGCGCGTTGTTGAACTCGATCCCGCCTCCCATTTTCATTCTACATAATTAATCAATATTGCACTTTATTTAATGCATTGGAGGTGTATTACATAACTCAAGCTTTTATTTATTTATAAAAATTATGTTGGTGGCCGTTTGGAGGCCCCTCTCAGGTGCAGGCCCGGAGCGGACCGCTCCCCCCTGCCCCAGGTACGCTACTGCGCAGAACAGTTGCACTACAACCCATCAGGGGAAGAAAGGGGTCCACAAGGTTCATACTTTAAATCCATTTACTTTTGAAGTGGAAGCTGATATATTACGAACCAAAAGATACTTACGCTCGCAATATTAAATACAAATCTGTATAGAGTCACTTTAAAATGTGCAAATAATTATGACAGTCGACTATTTGGATGAAAGCTTTTCTTCGAGAACAATTTTGACATTTTACGGTATCGAGAAACCCTTCGTCGACGGACAGCGGTGGTTTAGTGATTGCGTCTTCGCTTCGACGATCTCGCTGAAGGGTAGAGCGTGGGTTCAAAGCCTGCTAGGTCGAACTAGGTCAGGTTTTCCGCTGGGGATTCCCTCATCTATTCCAGACAAATGTAGGTTCGGTACCATACGTTCCCTGGAAACGCAACATCTCTCCTTCCCAATTCCCTTACCTAAGTCCGACGGTTAGGTGGAAGAGCAGGCCTCAAGGCCTGAACCTCGCCAAAAGGCATTAAATAAATAATATAAAAACATTTCTTTTCGGAACAAGAAAAGAAATGAATTGAACCATGTACTATCCAACATATTTCAATAATTTTTATTTCATAAAAAAAAATGGTTTTCATGCTATACATTTTCAAAGTACGAACTGCGTCGAGAAACGTCAAAAACACTCTTTTTTTCGAGCTACAATAAAAACTAGCCAGCCGTAATAAAAATATTACTCTTTATATTGATCAATCAGAATATAAGCTAAATTTTGATCTAACTTTAATGTGGGTCTTCACGGTCTCTTTGTATTACTATTGATAGCACAGAATGCAGAAGGTCCTGCGCTCAGCCGAGGAGTACATAGGCGACAATTAAGACATTCGTGCCCTTCAAGTAAGGGCACAGTTGAGGATACGGGGTCAAAATAAGAGAAAGAAAGAAAAGAATAGACATACATGTCATATGAATTTCCCGGGTGTTGTACAATAAACTCACTCGCGAATCTAACATGTTTATCAATTTGTAATATCTGATCGAAAGAATGATATATTAAACGTCGTTTGTTTGTTGTTCATAGTTTTAATGTTATAAAACTTTTCCGACTGCATAGCAGCCATCGTCAGTAACATACACTGAGTATTGAGGAAAAGTTTTTGGCAAGTGTCAAAATGGCTGCTATGCAGTCGAAAAAGCTTTATAACATTAAAACTATGAGCAACAAACAAACGACGTTTAATATATCATTCTTTGATAATGTTGCTAATGCTCCACAATTACAAAAAAATCTTATCGGAAATGACCAATGTCGGTGATATTACTCTAGCATTTTGTCAAATTAGTGCTTGCAGTCCACGCTGGTTGATAAATATCTTGGCAAGCTCCACGAAACTTTGTTAAGGGTTCGCGTCACGTCTCCTCGCACTTATTGCGGAGATGAGGAAGACGTATCTACTTCGCCCTATAATAGATCAAGACTTGCTCTGCCCCCCTACCACCAAAAAGCCTGGTTCATTGTCTGAACACCTGCTCAGATATTGGAGAAGGGTATTCTCTCCCAGGTTTAATAACATTTTTAGTGAAGGATAATTCTCTCGCATATTTTGACGCATTGCAGATACATTGTCATGAATGTTCAATGATTCTCGCGAATATATTCAAATATTAATGTGCGCTTGTCACATCCTCCTGTATGTTGCGATTCTTGTTGGGACACGTAGAAATCCTAATGGACAGATGACCGAGTGTCAGATTATTACGAATGATATATCAGCTACAAGCCAAGTGCCGGAGTAATGCTCACATATTGACAACATGTCCTTGTATACTGATCTCTTAATACAGAACCGAATATTACGACATTAAACGTTCGCGCAATAAAATATCCAGACAGGTGGGACAAAGAATGAACAACAATAGCATGAATGGAAAATAAATACAAATCCGACAATTCTTTGTGTGCCGTGTTATTGAAATTGTCAAATATAATTGAATTTAAAATTAATGGATTAATCAAGTAACTTAAAAACAATTTTAATTAGAACCTCCTTGTATCTTTGCTATTACATTTCTTCCTCGTAATCCTTCACACGATAAAAATCACATTTAAAAAGGGAATTAAAAATTACTAAAGATAATTATTTTGAATTCAATTCATTCTTATTTTATTTTAGATAATTCAAAATTTCCACTATGGTTGAAGGGAATGATCCACAACGAATTCTCACGTCTCGGTCTCTAGTTTTGTACCAAGCTTTCTACCAACATCACGCCAGTTATATATCCATTAGTAATTTATTGTCAAAAGTTACAAACTGCCACTGACGACGTTGAAGAAAATAAAGTAATTTACTGCGACTAATATACAAGTTGTTACTTGTTAAGTTAAATTTCCTCTTAAAGCAAAGAAACCTGATTTCGAGACATTGTGACTGAGTTGCTTCGAATAACTAAGATCTCTTTCTCTTCGCCTTCCGAAAGACCTTCACCAGAGTGCAACTGTGAGCTAATTTTCATAGAAGGCGACTGTATCAGATTCGATTTCCCTTTTGAAGAGTCCAAAAGAGAAGGATCGACGGTGTGCAGATTAAAATTCCTTGAAGTGCGATGCAGTCATCGATGGAGTAAGAGAGACGAATGAATGTCGGGTGGGGCCATGCACTCTTTTAACAGTGCCTCATTGCTCAAGTTATTCGAATTCAGGATCAGATAATGAAACTCGTACAGGTAGGGAAAATGCAGTTACGCACTAAGGAGAGCCAACCTGACTCTCCCCGCGTGTGGGACTCGCCGAATGACTCAGTCATACCCCACTAAAAACCCTCCTGAATTACAACACAAAACACGAATATCAATACATCTCAAAACATAACACACATCATTACAAAAATAAAAAAGGAAAAAAGAGGAGAATGAAAGATACCCTAGCGTCGGGATCGAAAAGAACAAAGAAGTGACAAAGGAAGGTCAGAAAAGAGAAACGAAGGAGCCTCGCACAAGTAAGTGAAAGTAATGCCAGACTCACAGTATTATATATCTGTGTGTGTAAGAAATGAGGTCAGGATTCCCACGAAAGAATGGAATGCAAAAAAAAACAACATCTAAGTCCTCCTTAAATAATGACAGTCTTCTGTTCTTTCGTTTTGATGCAGAGTGAATCACTTTGCAGGAAGAACTCATTCATTGAGTTTCATTCAAAGCGAACTTCATTGAATTATGTTAACGAAATAGAAAAATAGAACGTAATCTTTATATTTAATTATGTCCACAATATTTTTAAAAAAGTATTTGGAGCGTTTTCTCGCCAATGGTTTTCTTAAGAAGGGGTAAAATAAAACAAAAAGAACGAATCAACAAAATGAAATATACGAACTACTTTTCTGAATAATACAAAAAAAAAGAACCGGAAATGTTTCTTATAATTGAAAAATTACCGGAAAATAATTGGCTTCATATTCAAGCATTTTAAACCAGCAAACTGTCAATATCTGCGTAATCCACGTAATTATTCATTTGGCGATCATCTTAGACGACTTATCTCCGTTCTACGCCAACTCCTCTGTTTCCACCCCATTAAATATCCTCAGTTTTCCCTCGTATTTCTTCCCCGTCCGTGTCCACTACTTCCCTCTCTGTTGCTCATTATTCACGTTCCGCAACCACGAACGAATCTTTCATCTGGAACCAACTGGCTCAAACTCCTTCAACCCGTTCACTATTCATGCAACGATAACATCCACCGCCGCGAACTAGAGTCCTTAGGAAAAGAGAAACGTGAACGACGGAAAAGTAATGCCGAATTTCTCATCATTCCCAAAAATTCCATGTGTCGTTCAAAGCACTGCAACTTTGGTACGGATCACGCGAATAACAGCGCTATCCCATTGGGTGTTACTGACCATCTGGTTTCTCTTTCTCTTCTACTGCAAAAAAGAGGGAGTCTTGCGACACAAACAGAGGGCTATGAGAAATTAAGCAGTCGCTGGCGGTTCTCTTTTCTCGAGGACTCTACCGCGACCGAGTTATAACAAACGACCACGTTGTTTCGTCATTAAATACTCTTTCCCTTCTCCAGAATAGTTCCAGACGACCCCAACGGACAGTTACTTTTCGTCGAAGCAGTTCAGCACACACCCGACCATTTATCGTGACGAGCAGAACACAACTGGGGCGAGAGAAAAAAAAATTGTCAGCCATATTTCATCCCTCGGACAGCGTAGGCGTGGGTAGAGAGGGAGGGGTTGGTGAGGGAGAGAGGAGTGACAAGCCGCGACAAGGCCACTTTGGCAGCGGGAAGCAGTAATCTGGAAATGATGCATTTGTCGACTTCACAGAGGAGAACGGGTCAAGAACGGCTCTAATGCATAGGGTTTATGTAAAATATAAAGTAAACATTTAACGAGCGAAATCAGCTCAACACGTGCAGGATTGAAGTGACGCAGAGGCCGACGAGGCTCTCGCTTTAAGCGGCTAGGATTACGTTCTCTTCCATTTTCACAGGACTGTGTTCAAATATAAAATAAATAACCAAGTAAGGAGAATAAAAACGGTTATAAGATGAATAAGAAATAAATACCCAAAAAACGTTATGGTAATAATTTTGAAAACATGTGTCTTCTGCTTTTGACTCGTGCTCGTTAATTCAACGCATTGAAGCTGAATATTAAATATAATAAAATTCACTTATCTCTCTAAATATTTATTATTCGCTTCCATACCATAATCATTCGACTTCGGAATTTATAGATCGTACGAGAGCATAACATATATTAAATATTTATTTATTTTGTGCCTTTTGGCAAAATGAGGTTGAGGCTATGAGGCACTGAGGCTCTTCCATCTAACCGTTGGACATGGGTAAGGGAATTGGGAAGGAGAGATGTTGGGTTGATAGCATATATGATAGACACACACGCCTTTGCACGCAAATATCAAGAACACTTGTCGCCGTTTTCAATACTGACTATGAGTGAAATTAGATGAAGTAAAACCTATTTTAAATTACTCTGCCTCACTAACTAGAAATACCATAATTGTATCGAACATAATCGCGAAAATAAGGGTCTAAAGTTTATTTATCAAGAGTCAGGATCCAGTGTATTACTTCATTATTTACCTTACAGTTTTCATGTCCAGGTTTCGTAATAAACGCTTTTTGTATTATGCTATACATAAATACAGAAATGACTCGCAGTGTATGTATGCCTAGGACGCAACCTAAAAAATGCACCTACAAAAGTAATGCTTACTTTAATGTGTTGAATATAATACATTTTAAACTTTGTGTCCGTGCAACTTACAGATCCCATTTCCCAGTAAATGGTAAAAATACGTTTTGAGAAAAATATAGGTCCCTTCAGAAATAATGTGAAAAATCGCATTTACATGTACATTTGAGCAAGAATTATCATTACGAGTCTGATAATAAATGAAATTTATTTTCATTCCTCGAATAGAATGTTCCAGAAATTAGAATTAAACTGGCTTGTATAATAAAAACTGTTCGAAAAAGATAGTGCTCTACCATGTTAGTTTGCCTTAAAACTAAAGTAACAAATAAAAAACCTTTCTAAAACCAAACTTTTATTTACGTCATGTACTAAAACGAATGAAATAAGTTCAGGGTTTTATTAAGTTAATGCAATGCCAATTGCTAATACACTCATACATATTTCACAGTAGTGGATCCTAATAAGAATAAACGTACTAACTATTTTTAACGGTGAAAATGATTTATTCTTTTATATTGAATCGTCTTCAAAAAGCTTTGTCGCGCCAAATGTAAAGGAAAAACATACTTGGGCAAGTACTTACTTACCACACAATCACTGCCCCTTGAAATTAATTGATATCTACTTTCATGAAAATTTCCTTCACTGTTCGTAACGTTAAGATAAAAAAGGCATCGATTATGCAATTCGTTTTTGCTCATTTGTATGAAGAGACGGATTGCATTTCATGGGACGCTTCCTCCGCGAGTTATCTCAAAGTAAAATCGCAATTTTAAAAAAACTAAAAAAAGAAACGGAAATCGTAGTATTGTATTGTCATCGGGTTAATATCTGTGTGCCAAATTTCAGCTCAATCGGTTGAAAATTCTGTTGCAAGATTTGACCAAAAAATACTAACTTAAGAGTCATAATAAACGCTCGTAATTAGTCACTGCCCCAATCTCTCGCGTTCTTGTGCACCCCTTTCAGTGTTGTTTGAGAGACAGGCGCTGGATGCAGTGTTTAAAGAGGAGGAGGAGAAGAAGAAGAAGAAGTGACAACAAAGTTGGGGGTGGGGGGTGGACAGGAGGAGTCGCTGCGTCACCGATAATTACGCGGCGTCGCATTGATATCGACGCGGCCGCAAAAGAGACACAAGCAACACCACCAAGGATCCTTACTTATTTTCATTAGGTGAAGAAACGAAAGCGTAATTAGCAGGGGTAGGATTTTTAGGCGCGCTTCTCTTTTCTTAGGGTGAAACTTTGTCTCCGTGTGAGAAAGGAAGCATTTTTTTTTTTTTACCTTTTCCCCCTCTTTGGTTTCTTTATCCCTTTTTCTTTCAGCCGAACCAGAACTACCCTTCCCCCACCTTTGTCCCCCAATAATCTTCTAGGGCGCATATTACAATAATGAGAGAAATGACGAGAGATTTTTGGTTTCGAATCAATATTTAATTAATTTTAATCAAAGTTTCCTCAGCCTTACAAACTGTAAGCTTATCGTTTTTAGTAAACGTGTGTATCTAACTGCAGCAATGAAACGATTGGAACAATGGGATATGTTTACTCCCTAGTCTCCTTTCTTCTAATAAGTGATAATTTGATATACTTATTTGTAACTCAAAGAATTAGAATAGGAGCAAAATAATTTCTCGAATTAGTTGAGTAAAAAAGAACGTCTTTTTCCTTTTTTTACCTTATTTTAGAACCTTTCCCTTTTCATATGACATTAACGCCTACACATCTTAACCTTTGTAATTAGTATATGTTTACTACAGAAGACGGAAGAACGACGATCGGTGTTTGGCGAAGAAGAGACGAACGAAGTATTCCGAGTACACAATATTGTTACACACGCAGGGTTCTTTTGTACAATTGATTTTTTTTTGTAGGGTTTTAAGGCTCGTCAACATCGAGGTCATTAGAGCGGTGGGGAAAAATGCAGTTTCGCACCATAGAGAAGAGCCGTAGTGACTCTTCCCCGAATATTTCGAACATACCCACCAAAAAAACCCTCCTGAATTCATCAAATATCTAAATACAAAGATGAAAGAAAAGAAAACAAGACATAATACCAATACATTATATCACAAAAAAGAAAACAATTTTTTGAATGTTATATTTTCTAATTACAGAAACAAAAAATGAAAGGAAAGAAGACAGGAAAGATGAAACAGGAATGCAAATTTTAAACCCTCCCGAGAACTTGTGGGAGGAGCCCCGATCTACTCATAAAATTCAATAGTTTATTAACATTAACCGTTTCATTTCCGAGAATTGTTGGTAAATCTGCAGCCAGACCAATTTGTCTCCGTATACTTGAGNGAGAACAGCTACGCTCCTCGCAAACGGGTTCAGCATCAAGTAGTAAGAGATACCTATGAGTGAGAGGAGTGAGTTGAGTACGTTTGAGGTGAAGGTACTATCTTTGAAGTCTGGAATACGGTACGACAGAACATTTGAAGACAAATCACGCCATTCATGACTTTTTAACGTATAGGCTTAAATATTGAATTAAAATATATTTCGAGACAGGATGCGTCATATAGAAAATTCTGAGTTCCATATCTATGAAAATGTCCCGTTGAAGGGAAAGTGGGTCAACGAAGCCATCCATCAATAATTTAATGAAATGGAAATTGAATCTGCTCCACTGTAGACGGCAAATGGAAAATCGTCCTTGGAAGTTCAAAGGTATGAAGAACCCAGTTTACTAGTTGGCGGGAAACACCGGCAAGATCACAACGAGTTCTTTCGACGGTGTGCGCACGGCTCTTTCATTCCAGTTCTGCTTTTAGTGTAAATGTTATCAGAACATTCTTCAAATTAATTTTAATTTTTTACGTCCCAATCCCATACTTTGTTTTGCTCATAATTTACAAGTTATTTTGTAAAACAAGTGCAATAACGTGAATATTGCTGACATGTTTTCTATTCATTCTCAGATTATAAAAAGGCGTCGCATACAATTATTTTTGTTTTCCTACGCAACAAACGAAACAGTCACCGAAATTTATCCAAATTAGTCGTAATTATAAATACCGTTTTACATAATCATTGCAATTAAAATATTAGAAGTAATAATTCTATTACTTTCAATATTAGATAACACGGTTTATTTTCAAGAGACAACTCATTCATGTAACTTACAAATTTTGGATTGAAGAAAAGTGAAACACTTTCCTATAAGAGTTGGATTAACATTTCTACAATTATTATTTTACAGCAATGAAGTAATTTATTTTAACACCTAAAACTCATTATGCTTTTACTGGCGTCTGGCAAGGGATCGTTCGTGATCGGATGTCAGTGTAATCTAAAATCGGTAAAAGTATACAACAATTAACGTCCATTATAAAATAAAATAAAATAAATAATAAAAAACTTACGACCTTTTATGGACTTTGAATAATATTTATATTTTCTGTGACGTTTCGACTTGGATTTAAGTCTTAGTTGGTTTTGATCACCTGACGACGACTTAAATCCAAGTCGAAACGTCACAGAAAATATAAATATGAATCCCACAGGTACAACGGAGTTATAATAAGATGAAGTAAATAATGAAATCAGCAAATAAGAAAACAAAGTTCAATGGATTATATATGAAATAACTTAAATGTAAACATATCAAAATTTACGTTACAAAACAAAGAGAGAGAATTTAAAGAGTTAGTAATTCCTGCATTTTGGATACATTTTTGCTTGTATTGGAATGAAAAAAAAAAGTAAATGGAAGTGTATTCGTGATAATGCGTGCATTTTTCAAATATCAGGCAAATATATTACTCCTCCTTTCGCAATAAAGGAACGTACGGGAACTTGAAATTGAAGTTTTTGCCCTCGGAGGGCGAGTAACAGTTCCGGCGTTCAATATGGCGGCTGCTTCCAGTCTTCGCCACTCGAACAATAGGAAGTTTACTGGAGTCAAGAGGACGCAGCCGGTTTGAAACGGTCTTCCTACGGGCGAAATGGCGGTGCTCCCGCTTTCAATTGTTTCTCAATGCTGTTCGCAGCGCTTTCTATGAAGGTTGCCGGCTTCCGTTGGATGTGACGATAAAGACCTAAAGGCACGGTGGAACTTCGCGGGCGACCCCGACTAATGCGTTCGACGGCGGTGCCCTACGAAAATCGCTGCTCAGACCAATAGCCCAGAAAGAACAGCATTTAGCGTTATGGCACGGCGACGTTTCATTCCGTTCGGTAACACACGACTCGCAACGGAATTCTAATGAAAGTCTTAAGCATTGAACGAATCATTGAATGCGTTAACAGAAAACACAAGGAAATTAAAACACAAAATGGGAATGGTCAACCTCGCTTCGTAAAAGAAAAACCAGAACAAAGGGAAAGGATTTTTAATATTACAGAAGGAATAAACTTCATGCTCCTAAGCATGAAACCTCTCTACCGATAATTTTCTTGACTGAAGTCAAGTTGACAGCTAATCACGCAACTTAGAAATGTTCAGCAAAGAATATTTAATTAATTAATAATTCACTCCACTAATTTTCACTGTTTGACCAGAACAATTATTTTGTAATTCTAAATCTTGATAATGATATAGACTCTTTCTTTGACGTGGGATCACATTGTCTTCAGTCACGTGACGCGGTCGCCGTTTCCGGTAGTTCAGTATTTTCCGCTGTTCTTGTAAATGGCGCATAAGGTATAGAAATACTAACGTCCCTGAGGCAGAGGCGGATTTAACATTTCAATACAATTCTAACAATAAAAATTGTTCGGTACGTGTTATAATATTAACATAACACAGACAAATTTGTATTTAATAAAACACAAGAAAGTAATTTCACAAGTACTTTGTATTATTATCAAACTGTAGATTATTCGCAAAGTACTGAAGATAAATCGTAACTATTAAATAACACCGAATTCGAGATTTATTATTTCAATAGATGCGAGTCTGAATAAAAAATCCGACTCTTCCCGAAGGAAAACTGGAGAAAAGCCCAGAGAAAATTTATTAAGTTGCTTACACAATAGACGTTAACAGAAGTAGAATAAAACAATTGTTTTTTCCATTATGGAAAGACAACTCACCTTCAGCACGAATATCTCGCCAGTGGTTCGATTAATATCGAACTTGGAGTTGTTAGGGTTGTCTGGATCGATTCCTTGTCCCGTGAGGAAGTAGACGATGTTCTGCGGTCGATCCTTGTCTCCGTCGGTGGCGGTGACCTACAAGGGGAACGAACCAAGGACTGTTAAGGCAAGCGAATCGATCTCAACTCACAACACAAGAGTCGATCCTCTCTCACATTGCTGTATGGTAATAGACTCACTTCCCCATGCAAAAATATACGCTCTATTTCTTCCCCTAGAGATGTGTTTCTCCTCAGAAAATGTTACTCTATAAGCATTAGTAGGTCTAAACCTCGCCAAGGGAAGTAATAAGAGATAATTAGAAAATGGGAGGGATTTATCGGGAAGACATTTCACGGAATCACGGGGACAGTGAAAAGTAATTTAATTTAAGACGCGAAATAATTACTTTTCCCAAAGTATGATTGCCTGAGGAACGTCTCATTTATGAAGATTGACTCCTCAAATGAGACGCAATTTTAAGTGAAAAATCGAACTCAGCATTCAAATGGAAGGTAACTCGAGAAAAGATCGACTCATAAATGATGCATATCGAACGAAACAGTCATGCAAGTCATTCCATTCACATGCAACAGTGTTGAATAACTATTTTCCGTCTCGTGCTTGAAGACATGCAATGAGATCAAAACGGAAGATTCCATAGCGTACTTACCCTGTCCGAAACTGAAGTTCTGTTTACTGAAACACTAGTATTCACCATCGATTTATTTAATTAATCATCACTCTTACGTTAATTACAGAATAATTAAATTAAAAAGAAAGAATTATCACTTGAAAGCGCTCTTAATTAAGTCAAAACATGAAATAAAAAAAACATCAAAGAGTAAAAAAAAGCCCCTCCAAACTCACTCTACCTTTCTATAGAAGCCTAAAAATATAAAAAGTCAATCCTATTTAGAAGAATTCTAGTGCGTGTGACTCGTTGGTGGATATTCATAACAGAACAAGTGGAACAACCAAATAGTTCATGAAGCTACGAATCGCCTACGTAGAATTAAATCACTAAAATATCTGAAATCGGCGTAAATAAACAGAGGAACATGTTCTTATTGTGATTCCAACTTGAAAAACATATCTCATCGGCTATTGAAATGAAATAATGACAACTATAAATGATGGCGTACTACATTACTAATGGAGAATACAATTATTTTTAAAAAAATATGAACTTTAAATCACAAAAGCTATTTAACTTTTTGTGAGGTGAAATGCGTAAGTTATAAACAATTGCACTCGGCCGTCATTTTTGTACATGTTCTTATATATTTCAAACGAGTCAAGCAAGCGTCTGAATATTGTTTGTACTATATGCTAAATGATAGACACAAATTAAATAATGTTTTCTCTTCGCCATTATTCATTTTGTTTTAAATCAATTAGAATAATAATTATAAAGAAAATAATTATACCTATCCGTGATTTGACTTTGATTTAAGAGCTGCTGCTCCTTAAACCTTAATGAGGAAGAACTTCACTTTCTCCCCTCAAATAGAGTTGATATGATTAAATGAATGTATTTTACTGTCAAAAAAAGCAGTTGGAACCCACATGGCGAATAATAAACTAAATTACTCTCCGGATACAAGCAAGGGACCATCCCATGAATTCCTGTCAAGGGCGCAAAGGCTATGGGAGATTCAATATTTGTAAAGAAATAATTTAATAAATTCGAACTGCCATCCATTTATTATTCCAAAATGAATCGTAGATTGGATATGACAGACGTACCATGGTCTCTGCGTCATTAATTGAATGCCATCAACATCTCAACATCATCTAGTTACAGGGGCTCTCAATCTTAAAAAAACAGAATACATATATATAT
>NNCF01126490.1:60828-102578 GCA_002313205.1 Laupala kohalensis
GCCAGCGTTGGCGCTGTTGCGCTCTGTAGGAAAACGGCAACGTTAATTATGCAAAAAGAAGTCGATTACATTTCGCGCTGACGTTGTGCGCAACGCGCTGCGCGGTATTTTGAAGTGGAGGAAAACTGCCCTTTAACATTAACATTAGATGAACGAAGCTTTGTTGAGAATTCTACGCTGCCTTCCATTAGAAAACTGCTGGATCTACAAACATGATCATCCATATTAATAAGAGTTAATTATTGGGAATGTTCGTGGTATGGAAAGCGGAAAATGCAATCGATGAAATTATTTAAAATTTCAAAGGACACTTCTTAAGAATTTTCGCAACAAAACTGCAAAGTGTGGTTAATATTGATGAATTACTAAACCAGAAAAACAATTAAATTTGGCTGCCAATCAGTAGATGTGAATCTTCACTCGCATGACTCTTGGCTATAAAGTTTACTAATGTGTCCACTAGAGTTCGATTGCATTTACTGAACGAATCGGAGACGGACGAATAATGTTCCAAGTTTATAACCTAAAAGTGAACCGAAAACCAAAGAATTCTGAGATCTTAACTACGCACTTTGTTTATTTCTGTGTAATGTGTAGGTTCCTTCTGCCTGGATTATAAAATAATTCATAATTACGTTCATACTAGCATATAATACTGAAAATTGTGAATATTTTTGTAGCTTTTCTTAACGATATCTAATTTTTCAAATTATTAAAAGTGATACACACGGGCGAAGTAACCAAAAGAGATCCAGATCTGTTGACAAGTGTTGTAATACGCACTGTGGTATAAAATCTCAGAACCAATTTTTCTTGAATGTTGATGAAATTTTTCGTATGTTTATTTAACAACGGAAATAAATATTTTTGTTTTGTTTTCTTTGTGAATTCTTAAAATTTTGAATGTCCAGTAATGATTGTTTTATGTTCCTTTTCAAAAATCCCGGGCAACGCTGTGTAGTTCTGCCAAATTTAAAATTAAAGTAAAACGTCACCAAATCAAACGACCCTATTTTTTATGAACAGACAAATATTTACACATTTAAATACAATATTTTATTTTACAAATTCGTGTTCTACTTATTTGTTTTTTAAGTGTAAATATTTGTCTGTTCATAAAAAATTGGGTCGTTTGATTCGGTATCAATTATATATGCAACGGAAAATATGACTAAAAGTACAATGCATTGCGAGAAACATAATGATTCCTCCCTCTCCGACAAGCATAGCTCTGGAAGAACAATTTCGCACGAGTGAAGAAGAAGCGAAGAAACCTTGGAAACGTAGCGTCCATGGTCCAAGGGTCTTATGATTTTAGTCTCTCGATGGAAATGTTTTCGTGAGAGGCGCTCTATTGAATACGTCAACAGCACCCTCTGATACGACGTGACGTAGAAAGTATTTCATGAGATGGATTCGATTACTTTTCAAAAGAGGGAGCGAACCCTGAAAGGCAAGAGGAGGGGAATATATCCCCTTTTGAATACATACTCTACACCAATGGCGAACCTTTAAGGCGAGGCGGCGGAGGGGGGCGCTAATGGGGCTTTAGCTTCCCCCCTTGGACCTGAACTCTTAACAGATAAAATTGAGGTTGAAAAAATTCATTGTAAACTTTGTAAAAGTATTACCAGATTAATAATTGTTATTAATCATATAATTATTACCACATTAATAAAATTAATAATATCACATTAATAACTTTAATAAATATTTGTTGTTATTAATAATACATTAGTAATTATTTATTTGACGCATTTTATTAAGAGGTAATATTTATAAAATTTGTGTTGTAAAACCATAATTTTTAAACAACAATGTACCCCGATTATTGTCTAGATGCGCCACTGCTCTACACTGAGAAAATTTTGTTGGTGATTCGGTGAACAATCCTAAGGTGCGATGTGTGGCATAGTTACCATTGCTTCTCTATTTTAGCTCTTAGTAACAAGGGAAAATAAGCACAGGAAAGATATGATAAGCCATGTATATGTTGAACAAAAATTACCAAGATGAACCAAAAGAAAAATTATTTTCCGGTTTAAGTAGCCGTGGTCTTCTTTGGATTTCTGCAGACGTGGGTTGAAGCGTTGGAAGCAACTTACCAAACAAGGCCATGGCTACTTAATCCAGAAAATAATTTTCTTATTGGTCATTCCAGCTGTGAAAGCCTTTATTCATTTTTGAATTTTTCTTTAGCCCACTAAGTTTCAATCTCAAGTTTCCTAGCTTCATGGTTCTTTCTCAGGTTTAAAATACCGTAACGCATAGGAATTCTTTCATCTCAGGACCATGTAAAGGACATTCCCAAAGAACGTGGTCTGGATTAACTTTCTGTCAGATGAAAATGGCGACGAGCCGGGAATCGAACCCGGGATTCGTATATTGATTGCACGGGTGTTAACCACAACACCACCCATTCGTCTTCCACAACTGTACACCATTTCCATCCAGACCAATCCCCAAAAGTCCTGCGACACATCCTCATACTGGATATAAGTTCGATTCCCGGCTCGTCGCCATCTTCATCTGACTGAAAGTTATCACATATCTTCTACACGTGTAGATACATGGAAGAAATATATGCACAACATGGTCCGGAGTTTCGTCATCCTCACAACAAATACATATTGATTTTTCGGGGGAAGGGGGAGCTTGTGCTATAATACCAAACGAGTCGTGCCAAAGCAGGTGAATATCCCATGTTTTCATTTTCCATTTCCACTGTGAACGCCTCACATACCGATCGGATGAACGGGTCGTGGAGAGCCGACATCGGCGAACAGTAGAGGGGGGGCATCATATCACATCCTCTGAGGGGGAGGGGGGAGGTATCTCATGTCAGCACCGAATCACAACCTCGTAACTCACACGAAATTACATTTGGGTTTGTCAAACTGCACCATAAATTAAATGTGCGAGTGTCCTCTACAAGTCAGTCCAATACGTCACACAGTTTTTCATAAACGAACGAGGATCTCAACAGTCATATCTCAACACCATATCACTTCCATCAATCTCAAAAAAATGGTCAGGCCTTATTTTAGACGTAATTGCTCTTTTGGGGGAGTTCATATTCATTAAGGGCGAGGTATAGGGTGCGCAAGTATACACAAAGTCATCGTACTTTGCGTCGAGAAAGTAAACTAAAGAAAACATATCGTGAATGGAAACTAAGCACTGTGTTTATTAGTTTATTGTGTATTAGTCGCAGTAAATTGCTTTATTGTCCTCAACGTACTCATACGTATTTTGTAACAGTTCCTTGGACAATAAATTTATAGTCAGTCTAAATGTCTTGATGTTGGTATAGAACCCGTACTCAATGTAACCAACGTTTTTTACTTCGCCATCGTCCATAAGAGTAATGATACCTCGCGTTCTGTTGGCAAGACATTCGAACTTGAATCCATCGCCAACCTCGGACAACAATCAATTCACTTGCTGTAGTGGCGCTGTTCTGTTCTTTCTGCATCGAGAGTGTGCAACTAACACTTTGTGTCTTTGTTTGTTGTGTTATTAACTTGTATTACTTTACAGCAAATAGTCGTTTTGTTACTACTATTAATATTTATTTGGAAATTACTTAAATTCTTTGTGACCACGCTTTTCCTGAAAATGTTCGAGCAAGATGTAGCGGGACGCTATAATCTCCAATTATCAGCTGATGAGAATGACATTGTGGACCGTTGTCTGCACGCGAGTGAGTTTCAAGGATTTGTTTCGTAGAGGTTGGCAATTTCTTTAAGGCAGCCATATTGGATAATTTTAGGCAAAGTATCGTGACTTCAAGTATACCATAAGAACCTTCGCCCACACTTACGATACGAGCCGCTAAAAACTTCTTCTCGTCAACGGTCTCATCAAGATCTCTTAATATCAACTTGCACTTACGCCCTTTTATGTAAACGTGGATGCGTTTCATGCAAGAGAGGCGCATTTGACGACGAAAAAATAAAAACAATAGCGAAAGAATGTGGTGATAGAATGACCCAAAGAAACATCAATGAATGGGTGTAGGTCCCAACAAACTCCATTACAACTTAAATAGTCAAATGTTATCCTCAACGTAGGGTTATTCACAAAAACCTAAGATATATTTCTTTGGTGAATTGAAGAGCAGAATAGTTCAGGGAGAAGAAAGACAATTTCTGTGGAAGCGCTCAGCCAAAGAAAATGGGTCTTGGCAGCTGGAAGAGATACAGAGCAGGAGAATGAAAAATAATGGCGACATAAACAGATATTAAGAAGGTTTGAAATAAATATATCATAAAAGAAAAGCGTTCCAGCACTAAAATACGTACCAAAACAACATTTATTCGGAGATGCGTACTCGACAAGTTGATATCACATCAGGTATAAATCACTCGTCTCAAGTTGCTTGTTATCAGTCATCTTTATTAATATACAAACGCGTCACGCGAAAGTGTGTCCGTCTGTTTGCGACCTGATCACGACTAAACCACTGAACCTATCGTGATGAAATTTGGCAAAGACACGCTTTAGATACCCAGGATGAACACAGGTCAACTTTTACTGTTTTAATGTGCGATAAGAAATATAGAAATGGTTTTGTCAACAAATGTCGATAAAATCGAAAAAAAAAGAAGAGTTATATTCTCNTTTGCTTACGCTGTCTAAACGGTTCGAGGAATGGCAATATTGTTTGTCTCAAAGAGTTCTACAAAAAAGTCCGCGGCAGCATATCTACCACAATTAACCTAAATTATAGATTAAGCGTTATTAAAAATAGAAGAGTTACAATACTACAATTTAAGAGAGTAATTGAAGAAGGAAAAAATCAATCATCGTGAAATTTAATGGATTATTTGTTTTGTGCATTTAACAAAAATAGAAAAAGTATTTAAATCGTAAAATTTCGAAGAATAGTTCAGATTTTACTGGAATTTTAATGAAATGTTGCAGGTCCATCATGCTTCGGAAGCGAAAATTCGACCGACGCGGTTTGCGCGAGAGAGTGTAGTGTACAATTCAAGTCAAGTTCTGTATTATTATGAATTTGTAAAATTAGAATGGTGAATATGTTTTCAAAAACCAGTAAGTAGAAGTATTTTGATCTCACAATATAGATTTTATTTTTTCCTGAGTAAAAGAAGATTAGTCTAAGAAAAATCGCGGGCAACACCTGGTAATCAGCCAGTTACTGCTATAATCCTGGCGAAAATATTTGGAGCCTTTACATGATGTTACTATTTTTCTTTTAGGGTAGAGTAATTCTATAACGTACTTTGCAGTATATATTTTCCCAAGAAGTGAATAGTCGAGAACATTTACTCAAGTCCAGACGAAGCGAATGAATTTCATGAGTATCGGCTCGAGAAAGCAACATTATATCTGTTATCTTGGGGATGGAAGGTGGGGGTGCGAAAGATCCGGTTCTCGCGAGGGATACAACTGACTTAAGAAAAAATATCTTCCTCATTAGTCACTACGCATTAATTATTAGAACAGAGAAATAAAGCACAGGAGATGTTGGGTGGTCGGAAAGGATCTCTTTCTGTATCACGCCAAATGGAAGTGTCAGTAATCTCCACCTAGGGCAAAGGAAATATTGATTAACATCCATCGAAATTACTATAAACATCTCAAACAGGTACTGAAATTAGAAGAGACGCTTCACGGATGGATTCAGATTTAAAATTCCTCTATGGTTGGAGAACTTTGAACAAATAATACGGAGAGGTTCCAAAGAAGAACGCGAGATTTTGAAGGGAGATAACGAGAATAAAATTGAAAGAAAGAAAATAAAAAAGAGAAACTTTACCACATAGGAAAATTAATCTTCACAACGCTGAAGGCAAAAGCAAGAACAAAAAGACTGAAGGCAGACAAAGTAGTCTCGATTTTGGAGTGATTTTACAAGTTACCGTTAAATGGGAAATATTCTCGGAATCACCTAGTGAGGCGCTGTCCAACTAGATACCTGCGAACCATTCTTTAGTACCCACGAGTTCAAGTACATTTTACATCAAATATTGCATCACACGGGGGAGGGGGTCGGGTACCATTTTGGTAATCCCCACCCCGTGCCGGCGCGATTGAGTAGAAAGGATCCGAGGACTCAGTTGAAAAGAGCGCAGTTCAAAAGAATCGATACCAGTAAGTACTTGTCAAAGAACAGTTGTACTGAAAATACTGAAAAAAAAATTTGTTAAATATTTAAAGGATATTACTTCTATTTTTGTTCTTTTTCTTAGGATTTTTAAACTGCTTTACGACACTAAATTATTTGTTTATCTACTAGCTCACGGAGGGTTAGAAACGAATGGTGTAGGACGGAGCAGGAATGGCGTCAGGACGAAGGGGGCAAAAGGGAATGCGTTGATGGCGCGGGGCGGGAGTGTACGAGAATGCAGGAGGCGCCGGGATTTATCGCCAGCAGAAGTGGCGGCCCCGACTCGACGTCACCCGCCATCAGAGCCCTGCGACGCGCCTGTCCGACGCGAACAGCGTTTTCGTCGCTGACATGTTGCCTCTAGGCTATACACGTCAACACCATTACCCCCCAAAACAACTTCCCCTTCCCCTAATCATACACCCCCCTCCCAAGCACCCTCATCATAGCGCTCTCCTTCCCTTATAACTACTCCACTACTACACTACTCCACTACGATGTCCCATCACAAGCTGATGGATTTTTTTTAAATTTGGGGCTTTAGGTCTCGCCAACATCGAGGTCATTAGTGCCCTTGTAGGAGGGGGAAAATGCAGTTTCGCACCATAAGGAAGAACCATGACTCTTCCCCGTGTGTGGGACTCGCCGAATACTTCGACCACACCCACTAAAACAATCCTTCTGAATTCAACAAATATCTAAATACAAAGATAAAATGGCAACACATTATATCACGAATTTAAATAAATTCTGAAAATTTTACTTTTCAAAGTAGGAAAAAGAAGAATAAAAGGGAAGAAGACAGGGAAGAGGAAAGAAGAATGCAAATTTAAACCCTCCCGAGAATTTGTGGGAGGAGACCTGATCTACTTATAAATTTCTTTAATTTATTTACATCGTCCGTTTCATTTTCGAGAATTCTTGGTAAATCTGCAGCCAGACCAATGTTTCTCCGTATTCTGGTGTATTGTCTGCAACCAATTAATAGGTGAGTACTATTAGAAAAGAACTACCCTCACATACGAGTTGATCACCAAGTTGCAAGTGAGATGACAATGTCCCATGTGCAGCCGGGTCAGTAAGATCTCACACCTGGCTGATCTACAGGAACTGCTCCACGACTTAACAGAGGACTTGATAAGTCGGAGCTTATTCCCTTCAACAGCCACAACCACTCGTTGTTCCATTGTGGCAGTATCCTTCTCTTGATGGAATTTAAGATGTCCCCCATTTTGGACACATACGGAAATTCACGCAATTCTTGAGGCATGCAGCCTTCGCGGAAACGTCTACTTCTTCATTTCCTCTTATACGTATATGACCGGGTATCCAGCAAAACTTAAAATCGTTTCCGTCTCTTTAAAAAGATAAAAGTACATCCTGGATGTTCTGGATCAGCTTATCGACTAGATACATTGTCAGGATTGCTTAGAAAGCACTTAGAGAATCAGAGCAAGTTAAGAAATTTGATTCGCGGGAGCACTTTGTTAATCGAAGTGCTTTCAATATTGCGTAGCACTCAACAGTGTAAACACTGCACAAGTCGCCAAGACGGTAGCCACAGGTCTTACGAGGAAACATCATGGAGCAGACGACATCATCGGCCTCCTTCGACCCGTCAGTAGACACAGAAGTATAGTCTTGGTGTTGTCGAGGATCAGGCGGAAGTGTACCCTCAACACCGCAGCTGGAGTGTTCTGCTTGTCGTGTTACAGGAGCTCAAAATTAATCTGAGGCTTATGCAAAGCCCAAGGAAGAGTTTGACTGAAACTTTGATGTAAGACATTGGGTGTGCAAATATTCAACTTTTATAACTGCTGTAACCTGGAGTTCATTACGTAGTACAGTGGGGAAGGAGAGGACAGTATTTTGGACAAATACAGCCACTCAACCCCTCGCTCCTGCTCCTGTGGAGTCATCAAACCCGAAGATGCTGCATCCCCGCAGAGAGGGGGAGTGATCCGGAAGGTGTGTTTCTTGCAGACAAATACATATAGGATTACGACGCACTAACAGCTGTAGCTCTTCACGTTGAGTTGCAAATCCATTGAGAATCTACTGTAGAAAGGGAGTCATTATAATTTGGCGCCTCCCGAATCAGAAGGGACGTTATCTTTGTTTTCTCGTCTCCGTGATTCGGAGACACGAGTTATGATTTCGAATTTTGATGGATCCGAGGGTTCATTCTTGGTAGTCTAATCTTTATTTTCCTTTGAGGGTTTGTTGGAACTTACTTGCGGTAATTGTAGCATTGCTGGGAGATTTGTTTGTTGAAGAAGAACTGGGAGTAGCTGGAGAAACTGGCTTGGCGAGGTAGAGTTGTTTCTTCCCACACTGGCACTTGCATGCCCACGACGTAGTTCTTGTGAGCGAAGGGGACAGTTTGAACTCGTGAGAATAAAGGGAAAATCACGTTTTATTGGAACCAACTGTGAGAAATGGATGCAAATGAATCCATTAAACGTTTCAAAAACAATTCTACCCACCTGGGGTCTCGTGCTGACCGATAAATTGATACGTTTCTACGATACGTGATTTGGTACACGTTCAATGATTCTGCAGATACTTACTTCACGAATGTCACAAGTAAGATAACAGACAATTTATTTAATAGTGATATACTAAACAAATCAAACATTTTTCGAAACATAATTTCCACGACGTATGAAAGAATGATTCACTAATCCTGTACATTTTATCTAATTAATTATTATATTGTCGTATTTGTAAATGTGAAATGTAGCGTTTATATTCAGACCTTTTTATTCAGACAATTTTATTCTTCTTAAGTTATTACATGTTAATACATCTTATGTTAATTTGTTGAACAATGCTTCAGAGTAAACATAGTGTATATTTAAAGTTGAAAGTTTTTGCTTCTCACGGAAAGAACTCATAGATATTAAAGATCGATCTTATTTCGCAGACAATTTACTATTCTTATCTTCTTACATATACGAGTACATACAAGCAACACTTGTCAAAGATTTAAAACTCTAAAAAAAAAATAATAATAATATTCACAATATTAAAACATATACATAATATTACAATGCTTCGCCTCACGATACTAGATCAGGTGAAGTAAAACATTAAGCCCCCATCGGGAAACGAACACGTGTGATGAATCGGTAAAAGAGTGACTACACTACCACCTGAGCCACGGGCGGGGCGTCTAAGTACTGGATTAATTATTAACTCCAGTTGTTGAGTGAAGTACTTTCAAAGTCATCAAATGTTTTCCACAGTTCTCAACTTAATCGCGGTTCTCTCTAGATGAGGGAGGAATGTTCAAATGAAATCGATATCAGTTCCATTTGCACGTGGGCTAAATTAACGAGTTAAAAATACTGTAGATAATTGTCCCCATGACTACTATTTAAATTAATGACAAAACAATACACAAAACGTGGGTTAGAAGAGATTAGTTTTATTCATGTTTTATAGAAAAACGTCCTTCCTCGACTTTAACTGTAATACTTTTTATTACCCTGTAACATCGTGGCCAGTATAGATGTTGAAATAACATTTCCAAGCACTGTGTTCGCTGGAAATTCCTAAGGCAATTAAGGGCCGAGCACGTCTCCGCCGAATAAGGAAAACTACCGCTACATGGACTTCCCGTCCATTGTGTAAGGACTGACCAGTTCCCTCCTTCTGAAAACTGAGACGAACGCCCGGAGAAGGAAAATGAGTGTGTATGGAATATTTCAGCATTTGACAGAAATAGCGTTCATCCGAAAAGGCAGTTTTTCTCGGAAGCTGAGGAGGGACCAAGCCGAGGTGGGGTGTTGGAAACGGGCGAAGAGGTAGTCACGTGACCTCCGCCTCAATATATATTGGAGGGATTTCAGCTCCTAAGTGACTTTTATACTGGAGGCTTTCAGACTTTGAGACAAGTGCGAAAGCGTATAGAAGTACGCAAGTTATTTAATATGTAACTTGGTTAGTTTGGTCGTCAGACCACTGAGAATTGCTGCGGTAATTCTATTACTTGCTATAGGCGCGAATAACATAGCTTGGAACAGTTATTTATTTCGAGATAGCAACTTGGAACTTTTTGAACTTCGGATAATCTGGGTAGATTTCCGAGTTAATTCATAACACCAGTAGTTATAACTGTGTGTAATTATTGCTTTTAGATAGCAATATCAAGTAATAACAAGTTCAAACTTGTATTTATGATTTGCGAGTTTGTCTACATTTGTAAATATTCAGAGCTTTATTTAATTTGAATTAAATGTTTTATTGTTATTACTCGAGTGTTTGATTGCTTGGGGAAACCAAGCTGGTAGCAGAGAACTCTACCATACAGGTTGTGGTTTATGGTTAAATCCCGCTTCTCCACCAAAAGCGTACGCACATCGCATGTGGGCTTGTGGTGTGCCGGTACATACCCATTAATGTGAAAATAATGTTTTAGATCACGTATATTAAACGTAAAACGAGAGATGAAATGTTGTGTCTGTTTCTGGCTCGAATGGTGGTATAATGGAATAATTGTCCCAGTTATAAAATGCATTTTATAAAGTTATGAAAATGATGGAGAATGTATATCCTGTACATTTTACTATACGAAAACATTTCTAAAAAAATATTTGAGGTTAATTTAGTCTATTGCTTGTTAGTTTTTTTTTGGAATTGTTTGTTAGTTTATTTGCAACTTAGTTTATTATTGGAGAATAACCCAGTTCATTGCCCCCCACCCACCTCACGTGGTCGTGAGAAATTCAATGAAAGTGAATGAAACACTTTGTCACAATTTAGAATGATTTGTTTATATCGTTAACATTTTAAACAAACAATATTTCAACCAAGTAGAGTTCTCTTCGGGTACGTAAATTTTTTTAACACAAAATCCCTCGACGACGCGCCCTTTATTGTGATTCAGAAGATCTATTTTATGTATTTGTGAAAAGCTATTTTAAATGTGGAAGCAATGTAAAAATGAGAAAACAACGTATTTCTGAGTGATAAATGTATCTATTAATGATTGTGGCCATAGATATTTAATTTGAGGAGAGTACATTCAGAAGTATACAAATGGGAAATTTTTCATGCGAAATGAATTCTATCGGCAGAACGCCGCTGAAATGCTGTAAATGTGTGATGTGCCTGGAATGTGACCGAAATATGTCGTTCCTTTCCTCAGTTATGATCGAGAGTGCAGATCGAGAGTGCATGCAAAAATCATAATTTTTTTGTCCGAATTTTCCGACTTTCCTTTGTAATTGTCTCGAATTAGTTTTTCCTGAAAAATTTTCCAGGACTATAACGAATCTTGAGTTATGGTCTTGAGTTCATATAAAATTTCCATAGAAAAAAGCACTTTCAGTTTTTCGTAAATTTTCCAATTTTCCGGGCAACTTTTTCAATTTTTATTTTCCTAAAAACTTATTCAGACTATTACGAACATTTTTTTAAAAATGAGCCAAATCGGTCCAGCCGTTCTCAAGTGATGCGCTTGAGACCAACGAAGAGCATTAGCGTTTTTCAATGGAATTGTTTTAAGTTTTTATGTGTTAAAAAGTTTTTATGCACACGAAGACGACAGAGTACATGGTCAAAACGTTGTGTGTTTAAACTGTGAACGTCACAAACAAATAGTCTGAAACTGACGAAGTGTTTAATCTAATAAATTATTGACGAACAATAGTTACAAAACAAAGAAACGTTTCGGCATCAAAATTCTTCGCGAGATGAATCTTAGACTCAAAGAGAGATCGATGCTGCTGAGTGGAGTGGTGCACTGAAACTTCACAAGAGTGTTTTTGTGTTTTCTTCCTTCTGGACAGACGCCAGACAGCATCCACCAACAGGTCGCTTGTGTCTCATTGACGTCACAACTGTCGCGAGAATGTGTCCCCATATGGCAAAGAAGAAAAACTCAAGATCAAGGGACGGTGTTTCACAGACGGAGGTTCGCATTTCGTGTTATAGCAGCACTTTCGTGCTACCGTTCATCGTTCAATGCTTAACAAAAACTATACGAACTTATGAACTAAATTTCTTGTGAGTGTTTCTTTTTTCAAAATACAAATATGTTGATATTACGTTGTTAACTTTTTATTTTTATTCAGAGCCCTTGATCGGAATTGATGGGATGGTCCCTTGCTTGCTTCCGGAGAGTAAATCAGTTTATTCTCCTCCACGTAATCATACGCAGTAAGTAACTGCTTTTACTGGCAATAAATTCATTAATTTATGCAATAGAAATTGTATTAAAGGCAAATACCTTGACCCATATTCACAAGTATAATTTAATTCAAATTCAGTTCAATTTAATTTAATAGAAATATAGCTCTCAAGGATATAACCACAGAACCAATTGTTGTGAACAGTCTTGGATCTTGAAGTCATGGAAACGTTGCTTTATTTTCAAACACACAAAAAAAATGCTATCAGAGACTGTAGGACATATTTTAATTAAAAACTTACCTTCAGGAAGTAGACCCATAAAATAAATATCTTAACTCAATTTTTTAAAATATACGTCGCAATCATGCATTTTACGTCGTATTCTTACACCACTATATGTGAAACAGAACGTGCAGTTCTAGACAGGTGAATTTTGGAGAAAAATCTCTATCATGTTTCTACTTAATAGCCAACACCTAGAAATTATGTAAGAGGATTCCTTTGTAGTTCGCCTTTCACCTGAAGAAGTGGATTATCTACCTTCAATCACCCACAAGCACTGTGATGAGGTCATCACTCACAAGAACGTCATTTAGGCGAACAGAATAAAGTCTTAAAGAGAGAGAGAGACGAGTCGGAGAATTAGTCCAAGTACACTGCAGCCCTTAGAAATCGGAAAGGAAGAAATGATAGAAATATTCATCCAAGGATAAATGTTAAAAACTAATTTTATATTTGATGAAATAAAATAGAACTTGACAGTGGAAAAATGAGAGAAACCAAGATGATAAGGATTCGACCAAATGAACGATACTTCGAAAAATGCACATTTCAATCTATTGTCACATTCAATTACTTATTTCGATTCTAAATCACTTCACATCAAGTAAAGATTTCACGATGGAAGAACTTATTAGCAAATTAATGAGCCAAAATGAAAATTACGATAAAAATACTTTTTGACAGCACGCAAAACGAATATATGAATAATTATTATCCTGCGCCATTTGAAACATAGTTACGTAGTTAATGATACAAAACAATATCTAACATTTTCATTATTACAACATGGCCTCGCCCCTCTGTAAATTCAAGTTTATTAAGGGAACTGGTAATTTTTACCAATTAAAAGTAATGAACGAGAATAATGAATTTTGATAGAAAACTAACATTTGAGGAGGAATAATGATATTTTTGTCATAAATTTCAATTGAATTTCGTAGTATTGATCTGTTGTTAAAATAAATAAATAATGAGATCTACTTTACTCCAATTTACACATTAGTGTATTCTACATAAAGTACTTAAGAAAAATGTTAGGTTATGATGAATGTAAAAAGTACCGTTTTGTTCTCCACAAATTGTTGTAAGGCGTTTTCAATCCATAAATGACAACAATTGAAACAATACACAGGTCGAGAAGAGTACAGGCCCGCACCAATGATAGTGTAATAGTCGGAGAGAAACCTTGGAATTATACATGTTGAAAAGTTTAAGTGTTATTTGTTTTCTTCAATGATTAGTAAGAAAATTTCTCCTTTTTCAGGTTTGGTCAGAATTAAGTTCATGGAGTTAACACATCCCATAAAAATTATCGAACATAATAGAAACGGGTTTGAAGGTTACCGTTAAAAAGTATCAGGGAATTTAATATTCATTCAATTTCGCAAAATTTATTACAAACCAAATCGTAAAAATGCAGGGTAGATAGATGATTAAAATAACACCAACCGAGTGAAGCGTTATTTGAGCCAACAAATAAAGTAATGAGTCGCATATAAAATGTTTTCAGGGGATTTTCTAATCAAGTCCAATACACATCACAGTTCCTTACATCTTGCTAAGACTATCGAAAATACCACTAAGATATTATAATTCCTATAATTGGCATCTTACGTATCCAAACATGACCAAACCTGAAGAGTCCAATAACAAAAGAAGGTGCTTCACAGTGTTGCCAGCGAAACTCAGTTAAGTAGCAAAATTGAAATACGTTCAGAGCAGACCAATGAAATATGGTAAGCGTTATTAAACCTTCCAACACTTTTCAATCAATTTATTTCATTTCGTGTGAAAGTGGGCTAAATTAGTTCGCGCAATTTAATTAGTGGCCGTAATTTCAATTGTTTGCTGGAATTCCGTAGGTCAGACCAAGTTCTCTCTATCGTTCAGAAAATGTAATTACTTTTGTAATGGATGACATTTAAAATGTACGAGTAATAACCAGTTTTTTTGAACTGCGAGAAATTTGACCAATATCTCATTACTTCCAGAAAACAAATTTTTCGCTGGCAACTGAGAAAAGCATTGGCAACACTGCTTGTGGGGCTGTGGATGGGTGGGGGCAGGGAGCGAAAGGGGGAGCCGACCTGCAGTAGGTGATAGGGATGTGGTCCCGGCAGCTCCTCCAACACCTGCGCCTTGTACACGGGCTTCTCGAAGGCCGGTGGCAGATCGTTGACATCGTTGACGCGTATGACTACACGCGTGAAGTTCTCGTTAAGGCTGTCGGACGCCACCAGAGTCAGCTCGTACTAGGACAAGGCCGTTTGCTTAGCTCACCAGACGCAGGGAGGTCAAGAACACTCACCATCGTCACCAAACACGTACCCTTGAGACACTCCATCCTTACCGTCGGGAAGAATTTGGAAGAGCATGGCGATATATTGGTGCAATAGATGGGATATCGTTTCAACAAATTTAAATTCAACAACAAAAATAAAATAGAAAACGCATATGCGATACGTAACAAGAATTCCCAATCAAAAACAAAACGTGAACCCATCACTGTTACCAAAGATACGCCGTGTTCTCGCCTATTCGTTCCATCTCTATTTTCACAAACAAATACACACGAAACAAAACAATCCGAAAAATAAACAACAGCATGCGGTGCTTACAGGATTCAACAGCAATTATTGAGTTCAATCGACAGTGAAATGCAGATGCGTCACAGCCGCCATGCCATGCAACGACGATCACGGGGCGGGGGTAACGAGCTGGAGGGTGGTTTGGGATCCACTGCAATTCGAAATAGTACGGGGACAGCGATTACAAGATTGCAGCTACAAGGTCAGATGATTCGACTGCATTTAAATGCACCTGAAACAGGCGCAGAGTTCCAATGAATCGGTGAGTAGTCAACAAGCGAAATAACGGACAATCAAGGAACAAACGTTTAATTTCGGGTTAAGTATCTTTTTTTTTACGTTTATTGACTTCATCGGAACGTTCAGGCAATGTATATGTCAAAAACTCAATTTCTTGCAATGAATGCTAGTTCAGTAAAAATGAATTCACGTTGTTCAGGTAAATGAGCACTATATAAAACGATGTAACATCATGGATGGGAATGGCGACACCATGATGACAATTATCTCACCGTGAAATTTCGAGTTTCAGTGGAACAGGATCATTGGAGGGATGTGACCATCGAGGGCACAAAAGCTGATCAGTCGCAGGCAAAAATGAATCTGCTTCATTCAATCACGCCTGGAAAACAAAATGGAGTACGCAGAAAAACGTCGGAGCGGACGAGTATTGGAAATGGAAGAGAAAAAAAAACAGTTTCTTTTAGACTCTACAAAAACATCTACCGTTCCAACTCACCGACGTACTCCATCCGTCTTTCACCTATCGCGAAAAGAAAACAAAACAAAAGTGCAAGACAAAACAAAACACTGATGCAACAAGAGCCGAACGATCGGCGGGAGGCGTGACCTGCAAAACGCGTTTCGGCAGATTCCGGTCATCCTCTTCCGTGATTTGAGTGCGATAGGTGGGTCGCTCGAATACAGGAGGGTTATCATTCACGTCTTTTACGTGAATCACCACCGTCGTGTAGTTTTCCTTGAGGTTGTCGGAGGCGGCCAACCGCAGCTCGTACTACAGGGGAAGCAAAGTTACTAGATGTAGAATGAATGCGCGAAAAAAACAAGAAACAAAAAACAAGAGTGAAATGAAGTCAAAAATAACGGTATATACGAAAATAGTCCTCCTTATACCTGCCCTGGATCTCATGCCTTTCCTAGAAGAAGAAGACGAGACAGAAAGAAAGGATGTCACTATTACCTTTAATTTAATTACTCCAATCCGTTAACTCATCGCTTATTGCTACACATTACACACCACCCCACGGATTGATAGGTTTGAGATGTCGCCGAAGGAACATGGACTTAAATATAAATAGACCCAGCGATCTCTGCAGTGGGTTGTCAGGGTTGTCAGTGATAACATGAGACAAAAGATACTATTTGGTATCCCCCCACCTCTCTCTCTCTCTCTATGTCGCACATCCACTTGGAGGATGAGGTATTGTGCGCAGCAGTCAGAGAGGGGAATCGAGTTTCCCCATCCAAGTCAATGAGCGAGAGAGATAGAAATATCAAACTTTGTTTTCCCTTCGGACAACCGGTACATAAGACCGCTGGGTCTATTTATAAGTAAGTCTATGCGAAGGAAGTTGAGCCTTGAAAAATAAGTTGGTTCAAGCAATACACTCGAAATTACAGTTATACACGCGAGATCAATTCATAACTACAGAAATTTTAATGAAAGGAGTAGTTACACAATAGTCACTCTAATAGACTTTCACTTTCTGAAACACTATGTTCCACTCTCAATCAGTGGAATTCCACTGGTTCCTTGTTGTTGTTTATGCAATGAAAAATAATGCTTCTGGTTCATATTTAGTGAGTACACGATTACATCTCTAATTATAAAAAGTATTTAAAGATTAAATTATGGAACAGTGACTTGTTCCTTTCTTTCTGATACGTCTCATTATGGATCAACTTCGATCAATATATAACAACATAAAAGTTCATTCTACAACGTACATTTTATCCCTGCTTCCATGGCAGGGCGCAACTAATGAAAATGATACCTGGAAAAGAAACAAAACATTTACACAAATTCATATAACTGGAATGCTCGAATTCGTCATCAGGACCATTCTAAAAGAAGAAATAGAAAATTTATAAGTAATATGCTTTCGTATAAATCAAACAAAAAGCTTTTATCTGGTGTTACTATAAATAATCTTGTCATCCCCAAATCAAACCAAGCCCATGCAAATCCATTACAAAAGAGGCTGTACATCCCCCCCCCNAAAAACAAATCCTAATTATTTTGGAAAAACAAACGCTGGTTTCCAGTTGTTTCTTTAACGTGATCATGTTCACAACACCATAGTTGTTTCTCCGGAATACAAATATATTTTTCCCTAAAGCGCTAATGTTCTTTCTTTAGATTCTAAAATTATCATAAATGTTTTCATAATTCGACATTCAGCGAATATGTTTTTTTTTGTTTCATATTTTTCGCTGAAGAAAATGTTTTGTACAAAGACCAACAACCATCCAGTTAATTCCTGAAGCACGTAAGAAGTCAGTTGCGAATACTAAATCCTGGTATTTTCAAGCATGAAGCAAGATTGGCAAAACTCTCGTCGGACGGTTTTCGCTTTGAGAGAAGGATTCCAGACTTTGGTCAGCCATCAAAAGAGCGCTTCCCTTAAAGACGATGAATTTTTCGCGTCTCTCCCCCTCTCCCTTTGCGTAGAAACGATGCCCTTGGGATCGAAAGCGTTTCCGCCATGTTGGCAGCACTGAGCGCTTCTCAAAGAACGGATTTCGTTAGATCCTCTCGCAGACACTGTTCAAATTTAAGACTTTTGTAATCGAGAATCCTTCGTCTTCCTTCTGCCTTTTTTTGCGTCTCTTGAGACGTTTTGTGAGATGGCGGCACAGGTATTATAGAACGCAAATAAGAACTAATTCTCTGAAAGAAAGAAAAAAAAAAGTTTACGAAATCCAGTAGAGACAATATACTTACTCTTTATGGAGGACTAATTTTTGTGATTGTTTATGACACTATTATCTTTTACCGTCTTCATAATATCCATTATTTAATTACACCCCCCCCTTCACAAATATTATCATTTACCATATCCGATGTCCCCCACCACTACTTTTCCTAAAACATACATCTCCTTCCGATCTCAAAATTATTTTCCTCCTTAATCTTTTTGCTTATTAAAATATTATGACAGGGTAGACTATACCATTTCATTATTTCATTATAATTTGTACACTTCTGTCTACACCTCACTTATTCCATGTCACTGACAGGTTGTATAAATCGCGAACTAAAAAAGGACCCATTTTAAGTTTTAGATAAGAACACATTATAAGACAATCGTTTAGATTCTGTAATACCTTAAAAAATCATAATTTTTTCAATTGAAGAAAATACACACAAAACTTCTCAGACACTTCACGACCAGAGATTCAAAAGTTTAAAAAGTGGAATACTGTTTTTAGAAGATCTCTGAGAAGGGAAGGTGCTTGGTACACATGCAGTGCTGTAGCTCGACGGTAGAAGTACACGGCGCCTCGTATTTCTTTCCATTTTTCGGCGAATGGCTTGCGCCTCTAACTTTCTTTTGAAGTCTTTAGTAGAAACTTATGCTTTAATTGCGAACTTTTACAGCTAAATTTCCCCATAACGCGCCAGAACCTGACAGCTGCAAGAGAAAGGCTTGTAATAGAAGGGAAATCTCTGCAAGTTGAGAAATTCGCAAAACGCAGAGAGAGGCGAAACGTCTATGATACATATTTCATTCTTCTGTGAGCTCTAGGAAAATACTGGTTTCTGTATCTCGGTGCATGGCGAGAGACAGCGTTCAAACGGGGTGGATCTAGCGGAAGTCGCACCTAGCGGGTAAAATATCCACGAGAATTAGAATAAGATTCGTTTCTTGTAACAAAATGGAAAAAAAAATCTTTGCAAATCAAACAGTAATGAAAACAAAATACTAATCGAAGAAGCTGTTTTCGAATATAGATATAAATGATTTCGAAAAAAATGCGTATGTTTAAAAAAACACCTCACTATACCGTATTTTTAGCCCTTGAATGTAATTTAGAATTGTTTCTTACTGCAAATGACGTTGCCACTCGGTGACACGAAAATAGGGGAAAAATCCTGCAAAAGAGAAATTAGAACTTTGAACATGGGTAAATATGTCACCTTCATCACCCGGAGACGAACCAACACTACATTGAATTGGAGCAAACACTGAAGAAAATTTTTCTTATTCTTTGGTACTGACATTTTAGCTAGATTATTTTTTTAAGAGCAAAAGCGCGGTGTTGTCATGTCTGCTGCGGGTAATGACCTAGCATAGATCAACTCATTTCAGACGGCATGCCACGGCACCTACACAAGGGGTGCTCCAAACCGTTGAAAAGCTAATTTCAGGCCGTGTCAGACAGGCCAAAGGTTAGCGTTCAAGACCTCTGTCCGTTACAGTTGGCATATCAGTTACTGACGGTTCTACGAATCGGCTGATTAGGCGTCAGCATCCAGACTAAGATTCTGCTGACACGAGTACAACGCCCACGTGTCCCCAGCGAAAGGAAGAGTCGGTTGGCAATCTTACTATAATGACATTTGCTCCTCGGCATTGACACGGTCTTTTAAACTCCTCCCTCGTTCCTGTTCTTTCGCTGTGAGCACTGTAGTATAAAACCCAAACGAGGATGAAAGGCTGTGATCAAAACAACCTTGAACGATTTCTAAATCACCTTCGCCAACACGCTCAAAACAACCCTCCCTGAATGTGGCTAGAAAACCACTGACCGCTGTTGTGTTGAGGACAATCGCACGGCCCTCAGAGCGGAATGTCCTCGCTATCATTTCTATGCCACTGACTCCGCCCTCTGGTGCGGAAGAAGAGAACTCACATGGATGTTTTCTTTATGGCTCGCGTCTCTCGTGGAGATAGCGAACCACATTGTCTTCCTCCCAGTTTTACGAAGCCGATTCTCAAGAAATACCGCAACTCCAGTATATCTTGCATGAAACATTCCCAGGTATAACATCACCATTGAAATATTACCAAACAATGTTACATGCAATGGATACAGCGAGAAACTTAAAATCAATATAACTATCAAAACTACTGATGATAGAAAGACAGTACTAATTATAATTAATTCATTATTATATCATGCAATTCTCATTTAATTATTACCCGCTCCCTTTGTCATCTATCACAAAAACGTTATGACCGAGATGCATATATCCCAAATCATTGCTAACGAGACGATATATTTAGTAGGAAATGTAATTACTAATACCAGTCATATTACAAAACTGTTTAAATTTAGTTTTTAAAGAATGTACGTAAATGGTGTTATAGCTATACACACTTGAGGAGACAAAGCAAATTTCCACTTCAATAATATCTAACGTTTTCTACAGTATGATACATTGAAAGCCACCAATATCGAATTCAAGGACAATGACGACGATGTTCGATACAATGGCAGGGAGGGGGCGGATTTCCTTCACTTCCAGTTAGACGAGCTGCGTCGTAGGATACAGTGTGATTACGAGCTGACTTTCATAGATTTGACATATAATTATCCCAAGAAACACATTTTCATACAGTGAAGTAATTTCAGACAAAATATCTGTCCTTTTCAGTCGGTATACTTTCAGGGAATTACTTGCCATACTGTTCCGATTTTGGTCCGTTTTATGACATCTCTACGATAATTTCATCTCATTGAAGTGCCGTAAGAGTCAAGGATTATTCTACATTATTCTTTCTTTCTGCCCTGTAACTTAGTTAGCATTTTATACTAGTTTTAAATGTGTTTTCTCCAATATTAATATTTTTTTACGAAAAGTTCAACACATTTACGAAACGAACATGACACAGAAATATCTTGGTATTTTTTCCCTTTCACACTTCTTTTCCAGAAGTTGGTTTTGGTAGGACTTGAAAGAAGTTTGTGAAAGTACAAATTTTGGTTTCTAGCACTTCAATCTGGGACTTCACCCTTCGCAGTTGGATATAAAGGGAGAGAAACAATCTAAATGAGACAAAAGTAGCACATCATAGACAGAAATTTGATATCGAGCTCAAAGTATTTGGGTTTCATTGTATTTCAAACAAATTATGATACTGAGAATAAATGATAAGGTGACGTCACTCAAATGATAAACTACAAATAGCAATTTATATAATTGCCCTTTCCCCGAAACCGGACGTAAACAGCTGAAGGCCCCTAATTTGAGTTTCGAGAACAAAACAGTGAATCACGCTTCATTATTCTGCGCTAAAGCAATTCCAATATTTTTATCAAAGAATAAAAATTGTATCTTTAAAATAAAATTCATCGATTAAAAATAAAGAAAACAAATACAATCGGTCATAGTTGATTCCAAAAATAAACAAACAGACTTCAAATTGCCATAAACAGTGTTTAATCGAAAACGCAGACACTGAACAGTGTTCATAAATAGACGAGATATTAAAATTCAGTCCCTGACTCCCCAAAGACATCCCAATCCTGAATTATCAAAAACACATTAAAACAGGGTTGACATGTTGTGCTGGGTGAAGCTGTGACAACACAAGGGGAAACTATAAAATCATGAGACACATAAATATTTATCCAGCTTGGCGTAATGCATATAATCAACGATGCTGAACAGATTATACTGTGGAGTCCTACATATCAGTGGCTGTGTTGCAAACCGTAATGAGAAGATTGCTCATACACTAGTTTGTGTAGCGAACGTGAAAGGAAACACAGTCCATGAGGGAAAGTAGAATTGCACTCTCTCGTATATTTATGTAGAAGTTTCAGAAACCATTTTAATGCATTTACGAAATTCAATTATTACTCCGACCTTCCAGTCAATGAGGTAAAAACATGACAAAATTTAATTACATTTAAAACTAAACAACAATTATCGTATTAAAATTGTAATGAAAATTTCCACGGCGCATTTATGTATTTATTAATATAAATGAATGATATTCGTATCGAATTTTACCAAAAGAATAAACGAGTGTTTTATACAAAGTATGTTGACTATTAATATGTCCGGTCAAAATATTAGCGACGATGGCACTAAAAACCGATTCTTTTTGCACGGCGAAGAGCAATTTTTTGGATCCCTGAAGTACCAAGCCCAACAGCCGAATCACGTGGCTGAGCTTTCATTCGTCCAACTTCTACATGTCCTCACCTTGAGATCTCAGCTCCTTCCTGCGCGACCTTGTCGCCTGGTGATGGTCACAAGTGTTAATAGACGGGTATATTCAGAGTAGCAAGGAAGACGGCGCGCGATTTCTTTCACGGTGCTTCCCTTGAATATCATTTCCTTCAATTTCTACGGACTGATTATTAATTATATCAATGTTCATATTAATTATTGCAACATTGAGTTATAATGTCACTGAGTATTTGTTCTGGTGCTTCCTCACTTCTTTATAAAAAAAAAACTTTTCGCGTCCTTTTTAGTGGAGTTCGTTTTTCTGAAGCTTTCTTATTCTCGAGTTTTACTATTTTTGACTTCTTCGTGTATTCTTCTGTTCGTATTTTATTCTTTTCAAATTTTCGTTGTGTAATTGTCAAAACTTTTGGCGTGGTTTTAGTTACAAAGAGATAAATGCGCATTTTCACATCTATATTTTAAAGCTTCACATTTCAATTATTTGTAATATTTGTTCCTCAATTTGAGTTCCATGTCGTAATATTTTTGTGAAGTCATGGTGTATGTTATATTCAGAATTTGCATTGTGTTGTGTTTTTAATAATCAAAATTATATGATATTAACAATTTTTGAACATAGATGAAAGATTGACCAACAATTCGCATTATTTAAAGCGTAAATTAAAAATATATATTACTACTTAATACTAACTGTTTTTAAACAAAAATTATTGAGTCAATCATGTTAAGTATTGGGTTAAATTTTGGATGGTAGTTAAATAAATAAATAAATTATAACCTACGACCTTTTTCGGACGATTACAATATGTATTGTTCTTATTAAAATACACAAAGTACCGACTCGTGGTTTGAGTCGTCGTTAGGTGACAACAAATTGTAAGGAGAAACATTGACGTAGCAACATATTACGCACAACAAGCACGATATATATCGTAATCGTCCGTATAAATGTCCTACGTTGTTATTTATTTCTTATGTAAGTATATTTAACTATTTCTGTATATTGGCATCTACGTATAGTGGATCAGACGCCCGCTCCGCTAGGTATGACATTGCTCGAGCGGAGCGTAGAAAACACGGCTCATGACGGCAGTCGGTGACCTTCTACCACAGCAACTGTATCGGCCAGTAGTGAAAAGGGTTATCTTTCGTGATTGAGCGGTGATTGTCCATAGTGTGAGCGGAATGTAGACGTCAAAAACTGGCAAACTTCTCTATTTCTTTCAGTGCCCTCCAAAGCGCCATCGTCGCTAATATTTTGACAGGACATATAAACAGCTAATGTGTTTCAGTACAAAAATATCAGGACCACTTTCGACCGGCACTTGTTGAAAGTTCCCTTGGGAGTATTCCATTCTTCTTTTACAAAAGCAACGTCCCTTCGGAGGACGTGACGTTTTCTCAAACATCCGATGTGTTAACACTATTCCCATCTAACTCTAAAATCACAAGCAAAAGTTTGCGCGACATTTTCGGAACAACATGAGAGTGGAATCCTATTATTTTTCTTTCAAAGCATCAACAGTAATTTTATAAATTTCCACGTATGAAAAAGTATACGTTTCTTTTTTTCTGGTTATTGCTCTGTTACGAACATAACAATAGCTCTGGAATAATTAGTGCTTAATAAGTAGGAATAATCTAATTCCATTTCCAGTGCTTTTACATGTGAAATGGAATACCATCGGTATTCAATATTTTAAAACGATAAATCAACAATAATAATTAAGTAATGGACTGATGGGAAGCAATTAGATTAGTCACTACAAACGTATGTGACTCAAATTATTCCTCTACTCTAAATTAAGGATCAAAAGTCAAAATACTATTTGATTATTAAATGATGAAAGAAATTTCGTAACTGTCAATTAATGCTTGATATAATAATCCGTTTGATTTAACGAATTATGGTAAACAAGATTAATCTGTTTGAAAAACACGTATCAATTGCTGTTCATAGTCATAGCAATTGAAGGTAATGTGGTATTTACGGAAAGGATAATTAAAGATTTTATCAGTTTTGTCTACTCGTATTTAGACCGAGGAAGACAGGCTGAGTGATTTGACTAACATTTTACCCAACGGTACATCCTTACTTGAAAATGGAATTCTACAACGCACCCTCCACAGCACATACGAGAAATAAACTTGTCCGTTTGTAACAGCGAGCGCGGGATTTGAACGAATTTATTGAAATTGGAGGCTGTGCCATTTCAGCCGAGTTCCCTTGTGTCGCATTTTAAATGGGAAGCATAATACATTCGTATTTCGAAATACTTTCCTGGGACCCAAGCAAGGAAACTGAGTGGACTGAAGGGTAATGATCATTGTGGCTAATGCAGATTTTAAGACCGATAAAAAAATCGGAAAGTACTGAAAAATGAAAGAACGAGTAGATGAGATTTGGCCCGGATTTGTCTCCGGTTTTCCTGCGAGTAGAGGCGGATTTTTTATACAGACTATCTGGGCTCTGGTCTGGGGGCAGCGTCTATTGAAATAATTAATTTCAAATTTAGTTTTATTTTAATACTTTATAAACAATATTACCCAAATAATCTAAAGCTCGATAATAATGCCTATTTGTGAATTTTTTTTGTGTTTTATTACATATCTGTTGGTATTCCATTAATATTATAACATGTATCGAACTATTTTTACTCTTATCTTAGAAGTGTGCTGAAAGTTAAATCCGCTTCTGCCTTAGAGCCCTTGAAAGAGATTAAACTAGTTTATTATCCTCTAATGGTCATACGCAGATTTTTCGACAATAAATTTATTTAACTTCAAATAAACCTACGAGAAAAATGCTTTTTTATCTCAACCTCCCCCAACCCCGTCACGTATTGGTATCCTAACATACTTTGGTATATGAATTAAAAACATTCTACTCTACATAATCTGGGAAGTTAATGATGTTATGCCGTGGTGAGGGACGATTGTTGGAGGGTTTGTGGTGGGAGGTGAGGGGACGTGAGGGGACGTGAGGGGAGGAAAGTTCTGGAATCAGAGACCACATGTAGGAGCAGAGTCCGTCCAGTGCTCGCAGCGTGTTTTGTGGGAAGCGCGACCAGGGCTTACAGCAGCCACGCAGGGATTGGGGTTGGGTTCAAGCCGAGGCAAATGGCATGTCAAGCGCAGGGGACGCGGAAAAAACGACCTGGATGTGCCCTCAATCCGGCTTACAGTCGACAATGTTTCAGAGGATGGCTAAAGAAGAACCCGGAGGGGGGGGGGATGGAAATTCTATTTATGTTCGGTTTAATGTTCAACAAGTACTTGTTCAACAACATTAGTGTGATCCAGTTCTTCAAGAGGTTACAGGCA
Source organism: Laupala kohalensis (assembly GCA_002313205.1). Classification (NCBI taxonomy): domain Eukaryota; kingdom Metazoa; phylum Arthropoda; class Insecta; order Orthoptera; family Trigonidiidae; genus Laupala; species Laupala kohalensis. The sequence continues at coordinate 86,465 of NNCF01126490.1, forward strand.
CTACAAGACAGGGTAACGAAAAATTCATAATAATTTTTATGGTCACGTTGGTACAACCTCATATATTTCAGTTATTCATTTCAAATGTTTCTTTTTATGTGGATAAGGTATTTAGTTAACTATTTTGTTATTGTTTGCGAACTGATATCCACAAGCTAGACCATTTTGGAGTGGATTCATTTTAATTGTAATTTACAATATACTTTCATCCGCACATACTTTTTTAATAACATCAGTAATAATATATTATATCAGAATCATAATAAAAGTAAATATTATTTAAGAAAAGTGTTCCAGTACCCTTACATTCCTGAGCTGCATTCTGCTGAGTCCGAAGAATCAACTGGAATCGAAATCGGGAGCATACGACCTACAATTCATTTTCAAGAGTCACCCGGAACTGTACATCGCAAAGTATTTGAAAAGATTTGGCAATGAGCAGCTGCATGATAGGATTCCACGTAAAAATTATAAAATAATTCGACGAGAGAAAAAAAATATTTCTTCCTACTTTACCATGGAATTAATTCTGACGAATTGGATAATTTCCAATTAAATAACACACTTTTATCTCATAACATATAAGATATAATATTTATTAAATTAGTTATTTCAAAAATCTGATTAGAATAAGCTGATATCCGCGAAAATGAAACTGTTTCCGCTCTTACTAAGTTCACCCCCTCCTTACACCCCTCGTGAACCACAAGAGCACTCAGATCGTGCCTGTCTCACTCACTTCACGTACGAGAATAACGATCCGGTAGCGGTGTCGTAAGTACGGGGTTCGCCGTCAGATAGCACTGTGGAATTACACGCGTCCAACGACACTCGAATTTTGCAAGATATTCAAAACCGGTGCCAATACAGAGTCACAACGTGCGGATACCCAGACGACATACTTTCGTAGAGGCGAGGTTTAGGGCAGCTGTGTACTTGCGACTTTCAGATGCCGCGACTGAAAAATCACGATTGCTACGGTAAAAAAAAGTGATGCGCGCACTACGAAAATGTCTCTCATTGGTTGTGTTCGAAGTGATGTTTCTCAGCGTCAAAAAAATTTAACTTCAGAAAGAAAGAAAAAACATGAACGGAGTCGCACTGTGTTTATTAGTTTATTGCATATGAGGAGTCACAGTCAATTACTTTGTCCTCAACGTGGTCTTCGGCAGTTTGTAAAAGCTCTCTTGACAATAAATAAATAAATTAATTTATGTNTCAACGTGGTCTTCGGCAGTTTGTAAAAGCTCTCTTGACAATAAATAAATAAATTAATTTATGTGTCAGTCTAACTAGCTTGATGGTGGTACCTTGTAGCCAACGGCTTTACTTCGCCTTCGTCCATAATAGAAATAATATTTGTACCTCGCGTTATTCGAATTTCTGGAAACTTAAATCCATCACCAATATCGGTCATCAATTCGATGCACTTGATGGCTCTTGTGGCGCTGTTCTGTTCTTTCTGCACAAAGCGTGTGGAACGAATATTACCTTGTGTCTTAGTATGTAGTGTTATGAACTTGTATTTCTTTACAGCAAATAGTCGCTTTNTTCTTTACAGTAAATAGTCGCTTTTGTGACGACTATAAATATTTATTTGGATATAACTTAAATTCTTAGAAGTTGGCAATTCGTGTTAGGCAGCCATATTGCGTAATATTCGGCAAAGTTACATGACTCGGAGTATAGTCGCTTTGAGCTTAAGTTTTCAGAAAAAGAAAACCCCTCATTAGTCCGAGAACAACCAAAGGGCAATTACGGGGCACAGATGAATTTGTCATTATCGAGTATAACCTGGGAACTACCCAGATCATTTTCGTCATCCGACATATTAAACAAACAGGCGCAACAACCATTGGACAGTGGCGCCTTTAAACTTCAGCACTGGTGACCTTCTCAACTCGAAATGTGACCAGTCGCAGCCACAGGTGCACTCAAGGTCATTCATTTCAGTGATTCTCACGTTTCTACTCGCGACAGTCGCGTCACCTGAAAAATAGAGCCTGTTTCATACTTTCAGCCGCAGCTATTTTCCAGTCACATATACGTAGAATCTCACTGAATGCTGTGTGTTGTATTCACACGACAATCGCGCGACTGAAAATCGGCCTTAGTTTTCTTATGATAAAATTCATCAACTAATTTATGGCAACTCATAGTTGGTAAACTCTTACCAGAAGAAACAGGAGCGCTTGATTTAAGCTATCACTTATTAAAACTTGTATACAAACAGAAAAGAAAAAAGTAATTTCTAAATTGAGATCAATTATACTGTGTACATTAATGATCTAAATTTGACTAATCAGAGATAATTGTTGAACACTGTTCATTTAGAATATCATGTTTCCTTGCGCTGCAACGATAATATTTAATAGACTAATTGCACGGAAACTGTACTCTCAATATTATATATTCGGTTACATTAAATAGACTTTATTACAAGTAATTCATATTGACAATAAGGAAACTAACATCTTCCTAAAATACAAACAGCAATGATAATAAAGACATTGATGCCTTATTATTTCGTCACATCAACCTATTGGAAAGAATAATAGACAAATTTATTCTTTATTCAAAAATTCTCGAAACCGAGTAATTTTCTGAGCTGTTTCCCCATGGAATAGGCCAGTGTAATAGTTGAAAGAAAGTTTTATTGGGACAGAAAAGTATCACGGGAACAAGAACTATTACACATTTAGAAAACACTGATACATGAATGTCACATTTTTTGCCACCGAAATAGATCAAATAAATTTATCCTAGTCAGAAAAATTTGGAAGGTATTCTGAATTATTTGTGAGAATGTGACCTATTTAAATCCTTCAGGAAGGGAAATATAATCACGGATAATATTACACAAATTAAGTCATTATGATACTGATATTAAGTAACAGTTAAAAATCCCACAAAACGAGAACAAATCCCGTTATAAATACGTAGCTACTTTTTTATGCTAAACTATTTAAACATGAAAAAAAAGATATATTTTAAAGTTATGTTGTAGATGAGAATCCGGTGTTTTAATCTATTATAACAGCTACTTGACCAACAGAGAAAACAAGTTATGGAATTCAAAAAACTAATAACTATTATTGGTTCTTTTTTCTGTGCTTTATATTAAAATCCTGTGTTTGTATTAAAATGAAAAGCTAATTTATTAAAAACGCGTCAACATCACATAGTTTTACTTCTTTTAGGTAAGTCAATTAAAAATGTACTGGCATAACATCTTTCTATATTTGTATTTTTATCCAGCTCAGAGCACGGGTGAAAGCCTATAACGAAGTGTAGCATATCTAATTAGTTATTTAATGTTGCAAATAAGGTATTGAATGCTAGCTAGATATTGTGATCGGTGAGGTCTACAGTTTAAATAAAGTCCACGATATGACAATTTAAATTAACTAAAATACATGCTCCTTTTTTTATACCGTCCATCTTAGTGCATTCAAATTGATACTATAATTTGTGCTTCTAAACTTTCTCGTTTTTGTTTAAATACGTTACTAGCTTTTCCGATTCCAAATTTAACATAAACTGAGCGAAGTATCATATGAGAATTAGTATTCTTCTATTTTTGTTATGAAATGGCGATAATTGGGTGTCGTAGTCCCTCGGCTCAGCAAACGATGCTCAAGGCGTGTACGGCGCCATATCACTTTTTGTTTCTTATCACAAAGCTTCTCCCACCCCCTCCGCCTTCCCTCTTCCCTCGCGCAACATCGGACGCTTCTGGGTTGCGCTAACCGAGACCACAACAGCCATTGTGCAACGGTCGTCTCTAATTACTGTCAACACTCCGGCGCGGTGGGATCCCCTACTCTGCACAGAAACAACCAAGTTAAATGGGCACAAAAGTTGCGCTTGTAGCTCCACGGGTGTTCGACCGACCGGTCGACTACAGACATCACCGCAGGCAAAACAAACAAACAAACGCCACGGACCCCCTACAAGACCCAATGCCCCCTACTCTCCAAAGGGGCTCAGAGCTTGCTGCACTGGGACACGCAGCCTTTGTCCTTGGAACAACCCTCTAGGGCGCGGATTTAACATCTAATAACACTCGCATTTATTTATTGCAAATGGACCCTCCAGTATCGTCCTAACATTGCGTACAAGTGAGTCTATCTATAGTCAACGGATACAATAAAACGTGCAATCAGCGCAAAGTTCATAAACACATAGCGAGGTTGTGATGTCATTCTAAGTCGTACGTTAGAAAACAATGTCTTGTGCCTTAATTCTCACTGACTCTCAAACTTCAACAACTGTCGTATTTTCAATAGCTCCGTTAAATATGTCTATAAAAGTTACATCTTTGTATTTGTCTTATAAAACGCGAAATATGGCAAGGAACAATCCTTACAAGAAACATTTATAGTCCCCAATAATCCTTTTCTGGATTCCAGAAATAATTAGTCAATACCTCAAACATACGCGTTGTTGTTCTAAGTAATTTAATTTATTGTCACCCGTAGTCAATAATTGCGACGAGATTTGAGTCAGTATCAGCTTTCAAAGCTGATATCGGAATGTATGTTGATCCTTCCAATGAAGCAAGCCGCAACTAATTAACTGAAGACTATGGAACGTTTCCCATATGACATTAGATCATATGCTCAGTTATATTCTCTAACATTTCAGTCAATAATTGCACGTCGTACTCTGTAAATGAGTTCGACTAGCTCTACAATAGGATTTTTTTTTATTACACACCCCTGACTTCTAATAGCTGTGGAGAGCTGTGGAGCGAAAATCGTAGAAAAAAAATGTTAACACCGTTGGTTTTGTCATTTTAGAGACAGTCTTTGTAAACGAGTGACTGAAGATGACTTTTAACTGAATCAGACATTTAATGTCACTCTTACAGATCATATCGCTAACGGAAGAATCCAGCGGTGTTATTGGCGAGGAATGGAAAAGCAAAATTAACAAGTTATTGAAATCATTACGTTTGTCATTTTCAAGCGAGAAGATTTTTGGAAAATTAATTTCGTCAATTGCTTATTTAATTAATTACTCGCGGCAAAAGAATAGTAATGACGGAGAAGTTTAAAGACCACGTGGAAATCGAGGAGCCAATGTGAGTATTGAGAGATTTGCCGAATCGCCTTCTCGCTATAGATACGTGGGTGTTTTACTCGTGTCAGTGGAATTTTAATGAGTTTACGTTCGGATGCTGTCGCACACACGAGTCGCTTCGTGGAACAAGCAGAAATAGATATGCCAACAGTGACTGACACGGGGCTTGATCTATAACCTTCGGCCTGTCGGACGTTAGTTTTTCAACGGGTTAGAGCAGCCTTTGTGTGGGTGCCGTGGCATGTCGTATGGAATGGGTGGAGCTNCCCCACAGCAGACATATGACGACACAGAGGCGCTTTCGCTTCATTGGTTACAACTCGTTACTTTTCTTTCGCCGTGAGGACTATAGCACAAAACTGACGGTAGAGCAGCTTTCTGAGATCAATCTTCTTTGTGGGATTTCGCAAGCCGATAGGTTTTGATTCGTATATCAGATTAAATCAAATTAACTACTACAATTAACGACCATTATAAAATCTAATTAAATAAATAATGAAAGACGACCTTTTATGGACGAATAATATAGTGAGTTCTTACCAATGTTCATAATACATATACCTTTAAAATTAAAATTATTTATTCTGAAATTCGATATTTATATTATTTTGTTTCGGTATTTTAAATATTTTAAACCTTGTAATCTCTCCCATCCTGGATACGCTCATGGTTTCGTCCACTGACGTCATCGTCCTTTAAAGGAGATGAAGAAGAATCCTCATGTGTGCTATTTCCTTCGCATCCAATCCAGACCACAATTTTTCTCCCTCACTTCATCAACGCATCCAGAAGCACTCGAAACGTCCTTTTCTCTCATGTCCTTTCGACTCAACACCCGCGCCATCTGTCTCCAACCGCGACCATTAGTCGGTCCAGGAGGCGTCCTCATTGTCCTCAGCGCTCCCTCGTCTCAGAGCCTTCTCGAACCTCCCCTTCATTAAGGACCACAGGCTGTAGCGACGCGTCGTTATTGTTTTGTCGCCGTGAGGGTGGGAGGGGGGTGGAGGCCATGACGTCACACAGCTCCTTCGGAATAAACATGCAACGAGGCAAAGGACACGGATACTCACTGCGGAGAAATTGAGTCAATTCGAAAAGGCCACCATCATACTTTTTAACTTCAACTGCAAGTGCACGACTACTATGGAGGTAAAAATTGATTACATGAAAAAATGCCAAGTTTACGACACTAATAATACCAATTACATTTACTTTCATCAAATATTTAGTTTCCATTCACATAGTATAATCTCTCTTCGACTTGTGCTCACACAAAGAAACAATTAAAATAAGTTACTCATCACTACTCGTAAAATAACAATCCAAAAAACCGTAATAAAATGAAACGCCAAAATAATTTTTATACTTGTAATGTTTTTGAATAGAAAATGAAAAGGTATCAAAATACAATGTGAATTTGACCAGAAAATTGGATAAGGAACATCGAGCCTCCATTAAAGCGTTTACCATCACTCAAGTTTTGTTTGACATAACTTCCCCGCTGATGTACTGCTAAGTTATCTAGAAAGGAAAGAATTCATAATTGAACATGCGGTATGTAACAGAAGTTCAACACATTATATTCGGATCAAAATAAAAACTATCAAAAAATAACAAACATTCTCTTTTGCCTGAATGTAAGTAATTTGAAAAAATTACATTTATAATGATTTTTTATAGAAAATATTTGTTGGTGGTGTTATATTTTGTTATTAAATTGAATATAATACTGTTTAAATAATATACAAATCTAATTTATTGAATGAATTGTCGGTGATTGCTGGTCCCGTCCGCTTCAAAGACAACTCCGATTATTATGTTTGAACTACTCTCATACACGTAAGTGCACAAGTGTACGCATAGCATACAAATGCGCACGATATATATCAACAAACGGAGTCCCCTGCAAATGGAGGCATTAAAACGTACAATTTAAACATGTCCGGAGAACAAACAGGAGTTTCCTGGAAAATCAAATCAACGTGAACAAATACACGACGAGCTTTGCTCCCCGAGCGCAGCGCAGCGCGGCACCGCATGGCCCTGGAAACACACAGAATGCGTAACATGCCCTTCCTTGCTGGAGCATGTGGTGACACTTACCCTCTTCCTCGTCTCGTAGTCGAGCGCCCCCGCCACGTAGATGGCACCTGTCATGTTCTTGACGGCGAAGGCGCCCCCTATGTTCCCACTCGTAATCTCGTATCGAATGCGCGACGCTGTAACACAGAAACATACCCTCGGGTCACACACACGTGCTGCTGGCAGAAAATATGAAACATATATGAAACACCCTTCATCAATATGCAAAAGCCATCGTAAACTCATTTACTCATGTAATTACATCTACTTCACAGAGAGAGAGAGAGAGAGAGAGAGAGAGAGAGAGAGAGAGAAGGATATTAATAATTTCATTTTCAATTTACTTTATTCACAAAATTTTTACAATACACATTTAAACTCAATTCTACAACCAATTTATAACATCCCCGTTTGCAACATCGTCGTTCCGGGGTTTCTGCTTCTCCCTTGAATCCGTTCCTCGCTTTTTACCCTATAGGTGTGTCTTCTTTACCCTCTATGTGCTTCTTCCAGCGTTGCTAATTTTATGCTAGCCGTCATTGATTGTTTCATGCATCGCTGCCTTTATTGTTCCAATTTGTTCGACGTAGTGTAAAAATGCTTGAAATTTTGACAAATTGTCCTCTCTCTGGTACTAAAAATAATAAAAGAGATTTAAAAAACGTCAAAAATATACACGTATCTTCTTCACGAAACAACTATGTATTCTAGGTCAAAATGGCGACAAGCCGGGAATCGAACCCGGACCTCCTGCTTCGATCGCGGGGGTATTTGCCACTACACCACCCGTTCTCCTTCCACGACTGTACACCATTTCCGAGTTAAGGGTTTACGGGTGGTGTAGTGGTCAGCATCGCTGCGATCAATGCAGAAGCCCCGGGTTCGATCGCCATTTTCAGCTGACAGAAAGTTATCACACATCTTCTCCAAGTGCAAGAACACGGAAGAAATATATGCAAGAAAGTATGTTTTTCGTTAATATTCAGTCACCCGAAACCCATTACAGAAAGTACGGTCATATTAATATAGAAATATTTAAAAAGACCTTTTCACAAGATTATATTTATTTCAACACTGCGTTTTGACGGCATATTTCAGTCACCATCAGGTGAAAAAGTCTGCTTACATCGTCGTTTCAAACAATTAATAAATAATAAATAAACATTTGTCAAAAAGCCGTTACAAACAGCGAATGACTACGCGGAGGGCAATAAACTAATGTATACTAATTTAACTAAATAATAAAATATTTATACTATATTAATATTATAGTAGACGAGAATATTGTCAATACTATTGTATTCTTTATTTTACGCATTCTCAAATCTTTGGGCTCCAGATGGTCACGGTAAAACATCTCAAAATCATTTTGTAAAACGTTGCTTTAGAAAGCAATCAGCGAAAAATGTTATATTCACACTAATTTTATTACATTACGCCAATAGATAAACGAAAGAGATAAATGGAACGAATAACCTTTTTATCTCAAATCGTGAAAACAGCCAAAGGCTTTCATTACGTCAACCGCAATTGTGCCAACAAAACACCGATATCGGACCGCCGCTGAAAGATCGATTTTCAGTGTGCAAGCCCTGCAGGTGACACACGTTGGGATCCGCCTTTCGACTTGAGTTACCCGCTTTATTACAACGCGCGGGTGTATCCTCTATCGCCGTTAGCATGCATAACGAACGAGGAGAGTCAAAGAGAACCTACTGCCAAAACACAATGCACTCTCAAATGTTGGCAGCACTCCCTACTGCTGTTCCCTGGATTCTCAATCACGAGTATAAGAAACACGCGACTTACGAAATACGAAATACGTATACCGAAAGAAATTTAGATTTTATTTTGTATTTCATACAAACTGTTTTGCACATTAAACTGTTGACAATACATTTATTATTATTATTATTATTATTATATTTATTTTTAATTAGTTCTCTCAACTTGTGTTGGTTTTTCTCTCAGCAGTAGATTATTAAATCAAGTTCTGCTGGGAGGAAGAATCTATTTCAGGTCCAAGAACTTTCTGGTAATGTGGGCTGAGGACAGAAGGACGCTGTGTTGCAATCTACTTATTATATTGGTGTTGATTTTGAGTTTTTTAATGGAGTCGACCAGGGATTGGGGTACTAGTCCTAGGGTAGATAAAATGATAGGCACTATGATCACTTCTTGAACATTCCAGAGTTTTTTTACTTCAAAGGCTAGTTGTTGGTATTTTGATATTTTGTCGTTCTTTGTTTTTTCTAGATTGTTGTAATTTACGACAGCAAAATCGATGAGATACACTTTTGATTCTTTTCTTTTCCAAAGGATGGTATCAGGTCTGTTGTGAATTGTTGTTAGGTCAGTGAGAATGCTTCTGTCCCAGTACAAAATATTTGCTTTCAAATCGTCTTGCAGGACTGGTTGAGGTTTATACAGATGGTCTGGTGGTATGGGATTCTTAATGAAGTTCAGTGATTTTGCAATTTCCAGGTGAATTATTTTTCCGATGTTATCGTGTCTAGTTTTGTAATCATTTTGGGCCAACTGTGTGCAACCACCAATGATATGCTCGAGAGTTTCTTTGGTTTGGTTACATCGGCGACATGAATCTGTAATTCCGATTTCTTTCAGGATTATTTTCCTGTAGTTTCTGGTTGGTGTGACTCCGTCTTGCATTGATACTATGAAGCCTTCTGTTTCTGGGAATAATTTGCCGTTCATTAACCACTTAACTGATTCTACTTTATTTATTTTGCTGTTGGTCAGTTGGTTGGGGTGGTTCCCATGTATTGGTTTATCTTGCCAGGTTGTCATTCTATTTTTTTGTATTGGTTGGGGTAGAGGCTCATTCAGGTGACAGGGTGTATAGTTTTTATCACTGGTTGTAATTGCTTGGTGTAATGATGAGGTATACGCTTTGTTCCGGAAAAACGTATTGAGGATATATTTTTGTCTTTCATGGAGGTCTTTGATTGGTATGATGCCTCTCCCGCCCTGGTTACGTGAGATGAACATTCGTTCTAATGCTGATTTAGGATGGTGTTTGTTGTTGCTTGTCATCGTGGTTCTGATTTTCCTCTCTAAATTTTCCAGATCTGAAGTTGACCATTTTACCACCCCAAATGAGTAGGATAGTATGGGGATGACTAATGAGTTTATTGCTTTCGTCAGGTTACGTGAATTTCAATGAGTTTTTGTTGTTATTTCCATCCTTCTCATGAATTCTTTAGTGATGTGTTCTTTGACTATTGTGTGTTCTGTTCTATTTGTTTGCATCATACCCAAGTATTTGTACAGTTCATTAGGTTCTAGTTGTTCTCTATCTTGGTCTTTTACTGTAGTGTACGGTGTTGTCTCTTTACCACGAACGAGGTTTTGTAAATTACATTTATTTTATTATTATTATTATTTATTATTATTATTATTACACTAGCTGACCCGACAAACGTTGTCCTGTCCAAATTTCACTAAATTTGCACGAAAATGAACAAATGAATCACTTTGTTGTTACTGTATTACCGTTTGTCACTTCAAAACTCACCGTATTTCGAAGATAATTCATTTTATGAAACGATTGTGACGAACTTACAACAGAATGACTATTCAACTGAAAAAACAAAACAAAAAAGAATCAACCAAATATGTCGTTCCTATCGTCAATTATGAACGAGAGTGCAGAAGACAAAAATTTATGATTTTTGCACTGTGTCCGAATTTTCCGACTTTTCTTTGTACTTTTCTGTTTGGTCTCACCGGACGTCAAATTATAAATCTGACAACATGGATTTATAACAGCATTGTGTGCCGCCTGGTTCACTTATCTCCTGTATGGAGATGTGTTTCAGAATTTCCGGGGTTTAGGTCTGGGTGGAAATGGTGTACAATTGTGGAAGGTGAACTGGTGGTGTAGCGGTTAACACCCTTGCGATCAAAGCAAGAGACCCGGGTTCGAGTCCCGGCTCGGCGCCATTTTCACCTGACCGAACGTTATCACATCTTACATTAAGTTCTTTGATCAAGAGCTGCAATAATGAAATAACTTTAGGAAACGTGACTGAATTGAAAGATATAACCTTGAAGAGAAAACTGCGAGGAGAGAAAATACGATTGGAATCTTGGGTTAACCTTGATTCGCTTTCTTTAACAAAGGTTAGTGAATGAGGTGTGAGATACAGCACGTCCAAGCGTTCCCAGAGAGCAGCTTTGCGTGGGATCGTGCACCCGTTTAGATGACAGAAGGAGGTCCGCCATTTTCCAGAACACTGTCGCTACGAAGTTAACTTAATCAAGGTTTACAAACGGCCCACGGAGTTGTGAGAAGTTTTGCCTTGACATCCAGGGTCCGCCCGGCTGCCAAGCGTCTCATCACCCAAGCTATCGTTGGATCACTTGAAGTACTTCTCAGAAACAGAACGAAGTAGCTCAAGCAAAAATTAAGATTCCATCTCTTTTTAGAACAGGCAGTGAGAATTTTCTTGTTCTTTAACTCCATCAAAGATACGGCTGTCCTAAACTCACAGAACGATAATATTATAATGTTTTCTCTCATTTTTTAACAAAAAAGTTCTTAACGTTCGATTAGAAACATTAAATACGTTAAAAGAAGATGAAGAAGAATCAATTTAACAGAATAACTTAACTGAAAAAAAGAAGTTATCCACTTTATATTTAATGCAAGACAGTTAAAAAATATTTTATTAGAATATTATTTACTTCCAAGTATGGTTTTGGAATTCCATAAATTTTAATTATTTGGATATCTCTCACATATTCAATTATTGAATGTCACATTTGATGCAGATGATGTGATTTTAACAGAAACAATATTTGAAAGTAGGAAAATACAATTTAAATTCGTGTGAATACAATTATCGACATTTGAATCACAATTTTATGTGTAATTCATATGATTCACGATCCGTGTTTTATGAAAAAGCAGATAGAAGAATTTATAGTAACGGTCGTTCGAGCGACATCGAAGGATGTACCTCTACAATTTATAGCGATAGTCATCCTTGAGCTCTAGATGCTCTTTCCATTTCATTAACGGTCGCAGGACACTCATATTTCTGTCCAATCTCTTACTTATTACAGGTCGCATTTTATGTCCCTTGAATATCGACATTTGACTTAACGGATGGCCGCCCCGAGCCAAACAAATACCAGGAACAAGTAATATAAATAAAGTGCACATTAAGTTGCTCCGCGCTATTTCCTCTGATCCGAGCGCTGTATTCTTACTCGTCGAAATAATACCCCCTCCCCAACACTCAGAGAGCGCGTGGGGGAGGGGGGACAATGGAAGCGCCACTCCAATCGACACTGCTCGATTAATCAACGTTGGGGACAGACATCCTTCAATGCAGATGGCCTTCACAAAAGCGCAGTGAATCGGTTGTCCTCCCTCCTCACTTGCTCTCACCCCCACTCCACCTGCTCTTCTCTTCTCGGGAGGGGAAGGGAAGTGCTGGCGTGAATGGCTGTCTGTATTCCGCAGGACGAGAAGAAGAAGAAGGACGTGGAAGGGGAAAATGGGGAAGATTACACGAGATATGAAAAGGAGAAACAAATTCATTACACGAAATATAACTATCTATAATACAAATATAATAAATTTAGAAAAAAATAATCTTTTCTCCAAAGTGTAACTGTTTACAATACAGTAGTGGTTCACAAAACAACCAGAGCAGCGGCTAAAATAAATTGCGGACAAAAAAATTACATGCGTCATATTTATTTATTTATAACGCGATATTTTGATTCTCATCAACAAATTTATATTATTTCAAGATGGAAAAATTAAATAAAATACTTCTTAATAAATATTTTTAATACTTAGTATTAAAATAAAATGTTTCCATTTGTAATATATCACGGCTTAAATCCGAGCACACGTTTTCAAATTTCTCTCAATGAACATACCACGTCAAATATTAATTCACACAACATAAATTTATAACACAATGTTGCGTCCCCCCCCCCAATGTTTCATTAAAATTCTCATGTAAAATGTACCATGTAACTCGCGGGCAGAACGAACGTTTGACCACTTAGCGCTGAGGTTAGAGGAACCGTGCCTCACGGTGTTAACATTCTTAATATTTTATTGCAATGAACTTCTCTACAGCGGACACTCATGGGACTTATATATACGTTAGTAATTATTATGCAGTTTGAAACATTATTGTTTTTAACTTTGAAATATTTTTAACAATTCGTCAAAAACTAACACTTTCAGTTCTCTACCTCCCATAAAGTACAGTAATGAATATTTTTAAAATGCCAAATTTCACAAACGCAGAATCAAACGAAAGCAAATACTTGTCACTGACAAGTGAGCGAAATCTTCCGCGAAACGATTGTAACAAAATACTTGTTTTTACAGGTATTTTACGTAACAACTTGTTATGAACAACACCTGCACTTTTGTGAACCGGGCTCCTGGAAGTACAGGTTTACCCTGAATCATGTCGATGACTCATCAGTGAGACAACAGCAGCCAGCATTTTGACCAGGGGCGCAACGGCAACACCGGCGGTGATAGGAAGATCATTAACATCAGCCTCGTCTCATTTGCAGCTAACAACGTATTCATAGGCTTCGCTATTGGCAAAAGAACGAAAGCGAAAGAGCAGCCAATCAGTGCAAAACCGATCGGGGTTGGCTCGTTGGGTCATTCATTGATGAATGTGATCAGGAAGAGCCCTTGATAGCTATCACAGGAAATAATGAAAAGGAAATGGTATGGATTCAGCAAGAAATCAACACCTCGTAGAACAATTCTGCAAATCCATGAAATTGAAAGCGCTCTCTTCGTGTTGTGGATGCAGATGGACGGATGGTGACACGAGTTGAAGTTGAACGACGGGGCCCAATGACTTCCACAAAACGTCACCCATAACATAAACGAATAACAATTGTGTATTTATTCCTTGGGAACGACTCGAAATTCACAGAATAGAAGTACTTTGATATGAATAAGCGATATAACATGGTACTGTTTCACTAAACTATAGATTTTTACACTTTATTAAACATCAGAAATTACAGCGTAAATTACAATTCAATATATAATCCAAAACAATATGTCATCAAATAATGAAAAAATGGCAAAGTGTAGTACATACCTATTGTAATAACATACTAAAAACTTTTAGCATAAAGGTAGGAAAGAGAAATTGTGTTTCGTACTGTATTGAAACTCAGAAGGTAGGAGCAAAGATATTATATAAAAGGGAAACCAATTTAGAGGAGCCACTGCATTTATTCTTGTTCCTCGTGGTTTAAATTGTATTATATTGATAAGGAGATACGAGACAATCTCCAACAACAATTATTAGAAATTACATGTATGAAATGTAAAATCATTTTAAAAGTCACGCATTGACTAGTAATTGAAAACTCCATAGTAGGAATCCTGTAGTGAATTTTCATCAACATTGTAATACTAATCGTTACGTATACCCTTATTAGATCTCTAATGACTCCTTTGAAGCTAACCTTTTCTGAGACGTAATTCCATTGGTTATGAACATGGAAATAAGCAATAACTTTCCACACCATATTCGCAGAGATTGTAGAATATCTTTTTCTCGTAATATTATGTTGTGTTAGAAGAGATATTGTTAATTTTTTTCTCATTAATTTACCTTTTCTTTTATTACAAGATCCTCCATTTGAAGAAATAACAACAAGACAAATAACTAACATTTTTGCTACGAAACTAATTCACTCCTCACAGGCTTTCGCGAATGCGAATTTTTCTAATAACAAATATTCCCACAAGCAAAATATATTAGAAATATTTTTAAAAATAGTTAATTAAATATAAAGTGTCAGAAATCTCCGAGAGGATAAGTCTATATAAAGAAAAGGCTAGATAAAGGTGGCTTTACACTAGGAAGTCAAGTCCGCAAGTCCTTGCCAGTACTTGTCGCGAGCTGAACACTTACAAGTTGCAAGTGCTTACACCAGTGGATTCCTGCAAGTGCTGTTGTCAAGGACTTGCAGAAGCGTTTACATTCAAAGACTACAAGTTGCGTCGTGACGTCAGATCGTGCACGGAGTCCACCAACCACTTCCCTCCTCAGTAGCCGTCCAGTACGCAGCCACGTGTTTGCCTCTTGGGCATTAATAATAATAAATTTATTGTCAAAAAGTAGTACAAACTGCGTATGACCACGTGGAGGACAATAAACTAATTTACTCTCCGGAAGCAAGCGAGGGACGTATTCCATCAATTCCGATCAAGAACCCTAAGGCAGAGGCGGATTCAAAAATTTCAGCAAAAGTTCCTAGATAAGATAAAAAGTTAGCTGCGAGTTATAATACATATATAATGTCAATATGTTTGTAAATTAACGCAAAAAATTTACATGTACAAATTATTATCGAACTATAGATTATTCTGAGTATAGTGTTTAAAAATCATAAGAATAGAAATAACACTAAATTCACGATTTATAGTTACAATAAACACGCCCCTACACAAAGCCTAGAGAACCTGTATAAGAAATCCGCCCCTACCAGAAGGAAAAACAGAGAAAAACCCGGGCCAGCATTCAAGTCCGTGTTCCAGTGATTTCAGTGAAGTGCGGTTCGCTATACAGGGGCGATTCCGTTCGTGTGTCACGAATTGATGCAGGCGAATGCGTGTGAAGCGGGTAGCGGCTAAAGTTCTTATTACTGAAAATGAGAAGAAGAGGAAAAGAAGCGGGAATGACACCTAAACAGACATCAGCAAAGGAGCCTGCAACAACTTGGCGAGGGAGCTCCGAATTGAAAACCATAAGGGATTCAAAAACTTTTGTCGCTTGAGCGTATGCGATTTTGAGGCACTTCTGGAGAAGATAGCGCCTTTGAAAACTAAAAAGGATACGGAGTTTCAACGCCTCCACGTCACCCTTTTTTAGCAACACTTGCATATATATATATATATATATATATATATATA